>OW445484.1:12953992-13529312 GCA_918226075.1 Microctonus brassicae | reverse complement strand
ATGCCAAATGGACAATTTCAATTTTTCAAATCTTCGACACTTCATATCTCGTGAACGGTGGCTCGCAGCGCAAAAAGTGTAGAGACGTTTTTTGTAGAGAATTTTATTATCTAAAACTAAGTTCCAGCAAGATTTTTCCGATAAAATCAATTTTGACTGGGAAAAAGTCAAAATTCGAATTTTTCGACTATTTGACACTTCATATCTCATGAACGGTGGCTCGCAGGGCAAAAAGTGTAGAGACTTTTATTGTAGAGAATTTTATTATCTAAAACTAAGTTTCAGCAAGATTTTTCCGATAAAATCAATTTTGACTGGGAAAAAGTCAAACTTCGAATTTTTCGACTCTTTGACACTTCATATCTCGTGAACGGTGGCTCGCAGCGCAAAAAGTGTAGAGACGTTTTTTGTAGAGAATTTTATTATCTAAAACTAAGTTCCAGCAAGATTTTTCCGATAAAATCAATTTTGACTGGGAAAAAGTCAAAATTCGAATTTTTCGACTATTTGACACTTCATATCTCATGAACGGTGGCTCGCAGGGCAAAAAGTGTAGAGACTTTTATTGTAGAGAATTTTATTATCTAAAACTAAGTTTCAGCAAGATTTTTCCGATAAAATCAATTTTGACTGGGAAAAAGTCAAACTTCGAATTTTTCGACTCTTTGACACTTCATATCTCATGAACGGTGGCTCGCAGCGCAAAAAGTGTAGAGACGTTTTTTGTAGAGAATTTTATTATCTAAAACTAAGTTTCAGCAAGATGTTTCCGATAAAATCAATTTTGACTGAGAAAAAGTCAAAATTCGAATTTTTCGACTCTTTGACACTTCATATCTCATGAACGGTGGCTCGCAGCGCAAAAAGTGTAGAGACGTTTTTTGTAGAGAATTTTATTATCTAAAACTAAGTTCCAGCAAGATTTTTTCGACAAAATCAAAGTTGGTTGAAAATATTGAAAAATCCGACATTTTCAAATTCTGACATCCATTTCATTATGTCCTAGATCCGATCTGACTGATCCGAGATGCCAAATGGACAATTTCAAATTTTTGACAAGTCATATCTCGTGAACGGTGGCTCGAACCGCAAAAAGTGTAGAGACGTCTTTTGTAGAGAATTTTATTATCTGAAACTAAGTTCCAGCAAGATTTTTTCGACAAAATCAAAAGTGGTTGAAAATTTTGAAAAATCCGACATTTTCAAATTCTGACATCCATTTCATAATGTCCTAGATCCGACCCGACTGATCCGAGATGCCAAATGGACAATTTCAATTTTTCGACTATTTGACACTCCATATCTCATGAACGGTGGTTCGCAGCGCAAAAAGTGTAGACACTTTTTTTGTAGAGACTTTTATTATCTAAAACTAAGTTCCAGCAGGATTTTTCTGATAAAATCAAATTTGGTTGAAAAAATGGAAAAATTCGAAAATTTCAAATTCTGACATCCATTTCATTATGTCCTAGATCCGACCCGACTTATCCGAGATGCCAAATAGACAATTTCAATTTTTCAAATATTCGACACTCCATATCTCGTGATCGGTGGCTCGCAGCGCAAAAAGTGTTGAGACGTTTTTTGTAGAGAATTTCATTATCTAAATCCAAGTTCCAGCAAGATTTTTTCGACAAAATCAAAGTTGGTTGAAAAAATGGAAAAATTCGAAATTTTCAAATTCTGACATCCATTTCATTATGTCCTAGATCCGACCCGACTGATCCGAGATGCCAAATGGACAATTTCAATTTTCCAAATCTTCGACACTCCATATCCCGTGAACGGTGGCTCGCAGCGCAAAAAGTGTAGAGACGTTTTTTGTATAGAATTTTATTATCTAAAACTGAGTTCCAGCAAGATTTTTTCGACAAAATCAAAGTTGATTGAAAATATTGAAAAATCCGACATTTTCAAATTCTGACATCCATTTCATTATGTCCTAGATCCGATCTGACTGATCCGAGATGCCAAATGGACAATTTCAAATTTTTGACAAGTCATATCTCGTGAACGGTGGCTCGCACCGCAAAAAGTGTGGAGACGTCTTTTGTAGAGAATTTTATTATCTGAAACTAAGTTCCAGCAAGATTTTTTCGACAAAATCAAAGTTGGTTGAAAATATTGAAAAATCCGACATTTTCAAATTCTGACATCCATTTCATAATGTCCTAGATCCGACCCGACTAATCCGAGATGCCAAATGGACAATTTCAATTTTTCGACTATTTGACACTCCATATCTCATGAACGGTGGTTCGCAGCGCAAAAAGTGTAGACACTTTTTTTTGTAGAGACTTTTATTATCTAAAACTAAGTTCCAGCAAGATTTTTCCGATAAAATCAATTTTGACTGGGAAAAAGTCAAAATTCAAATTTTTCGACTCTTTGACACTTCATATCTCATGAACGGTGGCTCGCAGCGCAAAAAGTGTAGAGACTTTTTTTGTAGAGAATTTTAATATCTAAAACTAAGTTTCAGCAAGATTTTTCCGATAAAATCAATTTTGACTGGGAAAAAGTCAAACTTCGAATTTTTCGACTCTTTGACACTTCATATCTCATGAACGGTGGCTCGCAGCGCAAAAAGTGTAGAGACGTTTTTTGTAGAGAATTGTATTATCTAAAACTTAGTTCCAGCAAGATTTTTTCGACAAAATCAAAGTTGGTTGAAAAAATGGAAAAATTCGAAATTTTCAAATTCTGACATCCATTTTATTATGTCCTAGATCCGACCCGGCTGATCCGAGATGCCAAATGGACAATTTCAATTTTTCAAATCTTCGACACTTCATATCTCGTGAACGGTGGCTCGCAGCGCAAAAAGTGTAGAGTCGTTTTTTGTAGAGAATTTTATTATCTAAAACTAAGTTCCAGCAAGATTTTTTCGACAAAATCAAAGTTGGTTGAAAAAATGGAAAAATTCGAAATTTTCAAATTCTGACATCCATTTCATTATGTCCTAGATCCGACCCGACTGATCCGAGATGCCAAATGGACAATTTCAATTTTTGAAATCTTCGACACTTCATATCTCGTGAACGGTGGCTCGCAGCGCAAAAAGTGTAGAGACGTTTTTTGTAGAGAATTTTATTATCTAAAACTAAGTTTCAGCAAGATTTTTCCGATAAAATCAATTTTGACTGGGAAAAAGTCAAACTTCGAATTTTTCGACTCTTTGACACTTCATATCTCATGAACGGTGGCTCGCAGCGCAAAAAGTGTAGAGACGTTTTTTGTAGAGAATTTTATTATCTAAAACTAAGTTCCAGCAAGATTTTTTCGACAAAATCAAAGTTGGTTGAAAAAATGGAAAAATTCGAAATTTTCAAATTCTGACATCCATTTCATTATGTCCTAGATCCGACCCGACTGATCCGAGATGCCAAATGGACAATTTCAATTTTTCAAATCTTCGACACTTCATATCTCGTGAACGGTGGCTCGCAGCGCAAAAAGTGTAGAGACGTTTTTTGTAGAGAATTTTATTATCTAAAACTAAGTTCCAGCAAGATTTTTCCGATAAAATCAATTTTGACTGGGAAAAAGTCAAAATTCGAATTTTTCGACTATTTGACACTTCATATCTCATGAACGGTGGCTCGCAGGGCAAAAAGTGTAGAGACTTTTATTGTAGAGAATTTTATTATCTAAAACTAAGTTTCAGCAAGATTTTTCCGATAAAATCAATTTTGACTGGGAAAAAGTCAAACTTCGAATTTTTCGACTCTTTGACACTTCATATCTCGTGAACGGTGGCTCGCAGCGCAAAAAGTGTAGAGACGTTTTTTGTAGAGAATTTTATTATCTAAAACTAAGTTCCAGCAAGATTTTTCCGATAAAATCAATTTTGACTGGGAAAAAGTCAAAATTCGAATTTTTCGACTATTTGACACTTCATATCTCATGAACGGTGGCTCGCAGGGCAAAAAGTGTAGAGACTTTTATTGTAGAGAATTTTATTATCTAAAACTAAGTTTCAGCAAGATTTTTCCGATAAAATCAATTTTGACTGGGAAAAAGTCAAAATTCGAATTTTTCGACTCTTTGACACTTCATATCTCATGAACGGTGGCTCGCAGCGCAAAAAGTGTAGAGACGTTTTTTGTAGAGAATTTTATTATCTAAAACTAAGTTTCAGCAAGATGTTTCCGATAAAATCAATTTTGACTGGGAAAAAGTCAAAATTCGAATTTTTCGACTCTTTGACACTTCATATCTCATGAACAGTGGCTCGCAGCGCAAAAAGTGTGGAGACGTTTTTTGTAGAGAATTTTATTATCTGAAACTAAGTTCCAGCAAGATTTTTTCGACAAAATCAAAGTTGGTTGAAAATATTGAAAAATCCGACATTTTCAAATTCTGACATCCATTTCATTATGTCCTAGATCCGATCTGACTGATCCGAGATGCCAAATGGACAATTTCAAATTTTTGACAAGTCATATCTCATGAACAGTGGCTCGCAGCGCAAAAAGTGTTGAGACGTGTTTTGTAGAGAATTTTATTATCTAAAATTAAGTTCCAGCAAGATTTTTTCGACAAAATCAAAGTTGGTTGGAAAATGGAAAAATTCCAAATTTTCAAATTCTGACATCCATTTCATTATGTATTAGATCCGGCCTGACTGATCCGAGATGCCAAATGGACAATTTCAATTTTTCAAATCTTCGACACTCCATATCCCGTGAACGGTGGCTCGCAGCGCAAAAAGTGTAGAGACGTTTTTTGTATAGAATTTTATTATCTAAAACTGAGTTCCAGCAAGATTTTTTCGACAAAATCAAAGTTGGTTGAAAATATTGAAAAATCCGACATTTTCAAATTCTGACATCCATTTCATTATGTCCTAGATCCGATCTGACTGATCCGAGATGCCAAATGGACAATTTCAAATTTTTGACAAGTCATATCTCATGAACAGTGGCTCGCAGCGCAAAAAGTGTTGAGACGTGTTTTGTAGAGAATTTTATTATCTAAAATTAAGTTCCAGCAAGATTTTTTCGACAAAATCAAAGTTGGTTGGAAAATGGAAAAATTCCAAATTTTCAAATTCTGACATCCATTTCATTATGTATTAGATCCGGCCTGACTGATCCGAGATGCCAAATGGACAATTTCAATTTTTCAAATCTTCGACACTCCATATCCCGTGAACGGTGGCTCGCAGCGCAAAAAGTGTAGAGACGTTTTTTGTATAGAATTTTATTATCTAAAACTGAGTTCCAGCAAGATTTTTTCGACAAAATCAAAGTTGATTGAAAATATTGAAAAATCCGACATTTTCAAATTCTGACATCCATTTCATTATGTCCTAGATCCGATCTGACTGATCCGAGATGCCAAATGGACAATTTCAAATTTTTGACAAGTCATATCTCGTGAACGGTGGCTCGCACCGCAAAAAGTGTGGAGACGTCTTTTGTAGAGAATTTTATTATCTGAAACTAAGTTCCAGCAAGATTTTTTCGACAAAATCAAAGTTGGTTGAAAATATTGAAAAATCCGACATTTTCAAATTCTGACATCCATTTCATAATGTCCTAGATCCGACCCGACTGATCCGAGATGCCAAATGGACAATTTCAATTTTTCGACTATTTGACACTCCATATCTCATGAACGGTGGTTCGCAGCGCAAAAAGTGTAGACACTTTTTTTGTAGAGACTTTTATTATCTAAAACTAAGTTCCAGCAAGATTTTTCCGATAAAATCAATTTTGACTGGGAAAAAGTCAAAATTCAAATTTTTCGACTCTTTGACACTTCATATCTCATGAACGGTGGCTCGCAGCGCAAAAAGTGTAGAGACTTTTTTTGTAGAGAATTTTAATATCTAAAACTAAGTTTCAGCAAGATTTTTCCGATAAAATCAATTTTGACTGGGAAAAAGTCAAACTTCGAATTTTTCGACTCTTTGACACTTCATATCTCATGAACGGTGGCTCGCAGCGCAAAAAGTGTAGAGACGTTTTTTGTAGAGAATTTTATTATCTAAAACTTAGTTCCAGCAAGATTTTTTCGACAAAATCAAAGTTGGTTGAAAAAATGGAAAAATTCGAAATTTTCAAATTCTGACATCCATTTTATTATGTCCTAGATCCGACCCGGCTGATCCGAGATGCCAAATGGACAATTTCAATTTTTCAAATCTTCGACACTTCATATCTCGTGAACGGTGGCTCGCAGCGCAAAAAGTGTAGAGTCGTTTTTTGTAGAGAATTTTATTATCTAAAACTAAGTTCCAGCAAGATTTTTTCGACAAAATCAAAGTTGGTTGAAAAAATGGAAAAATTCGAAATTTTCAAATTCTGACATCCATTTCATTATGTCCTAGATCCGACCCGACTGATCCGAGATGCCAAATGGACAATTTCAATTTTTCAAATCTTCGACACTTCATATCTCGTGAACGGTGGCTCGCAGCGCAAAAAGTGTAGAGACGTTTTTTGTAGAGAATTTTATTATCTAAAACTAAGTTTCAGCAAGATTTTTCCGATAAAATCAATTTTGACTGGGAAAAAGTCAAACTTCGAATTTTTCGACTCTTTGACACTTCATATCTCATGAACGGTGGCTCGCAGCGCAAAAAGTGTAGAGACGTTTTTTGTAGAGAATTTTATTATCTAAAACTAAGTTCCAGCAAGATTTTTTCGACAAAATCAAAGTTGGTTGAAAAAATGGAAAAATTCGAAATTTTCAAATTCTGACATCCATTTCATTATGTCCTAGATCCGACCCGACTGATCCGAGATGCCAAATGGACAATTTCAATTTTTCAAATCTTCGACACTTCATATCTCGTGAACGGTGGCTCGCAGCGCAAAAAGTGTAGAGACGTTTTTTGTAGAGAATTTTATTATCTAAAACTAAGTTCCAGCAAGATTTTTCCGATAAAATCAATTTTGACTGGGAAAAAGTCAAAATTCGAATTTTTCGACTATTTGACACTTCATATCTCATGAACGGTGGCTCGCAGGGCAAAAAGTGTAGAGAC
Source organism: Microctonus brassicae (assembly GCA_918226075.1). NCBI lineage: Eukaryota > Metazoa > Arthropoda > Insecta > Hymenoptera > Braconidae > Microctonus > Microctonus brassicae. The sequence goes on along the minus strand of OW445484.1, from coordinate 13,522,315 downwards.
TTTTATTGTAGAGAATTTTATTATCTAAAACTAAGTTTCAGCAAGATTTTTCCGATAAAATCAATTTTGACTGGGAAAAAGTCAAAATTCTAATTTTTCGACTCTTTGACACTTCATATCTCGTGAACGGTGGCTCGCAGCGCAAAAAGTGTAGAAACGTTTTTTGTAGAGAATTTTATTATCTAAAACTAAGTTCCAGCAAGATTTTTCCGATAAAATCAATTTTGACTGGGAAAAAGTCAAAATTCGAATTTTTCGACTATTTGACACTTCATATCTCATGAACGGTGGCTCGCAGGGCAAAAAGTGTAGAGACTTTTATTGTAGAGAATTTTATTATCTAAAACTAAGTTTCAGCAAGATTTTTCCGATAAAATCAATTTTGACTGGGAAAAAGTCAAACTTCGAATTTTTCGACTCTTTGACACTTCATATCTCATGAACGGTGGCTCGCAGCGCAAAAAGTGTAGAGACGTTTTTTGTAGAGAATTTTATTATCTAAAACTAAGTTTCAGCAAGATGTTTCCGATAAAATCAATTTTGACTGGGAAAAAGTCAAAATTCGAATTTTTCGACTCTTTGACACTTCATATCTCATGAACGGTGGCTCGCAGCGCAAAAAGTGTAGAGACGTTTTTTGTAGAGAATTTTATTATCTAAAACTAAGTTCCAGCAAGATTTTTTCGACAAAATCAAAGTTGGTTGAAAAAATGGAAAAATTCGAAATTTTCAAATTCTGACATCCATTTCATTATGTCCTAGATCCGACCCGACTGATCCGAGATGCCAAATGGACAATTTCAATTTTTCAAATCTTCGACACTTCATATCTCGTGAACGGTGGCTCGCAGCGCAAAAAGTGTAGAGTCGTTTTTTGTAGAGAATTTTATTATCTAAAACTAAGTTTCAGCAAGATTTTTCCGATAAAATCAATTTTGACTGGGAAAAAGTCAAAATTCGAATTTTTCGACTCTTTGACACTTCATATCTCATGAACGGTGGCTCGCAGCGCAAAAAGTGTAGAGACGTTTTTTGTAGAGAATTTTATTATCTAAAACTAAGTTCCAGCAAGATTTTTTCGACAAAATCAAAGTTGGTTGAAAAAATGGAAAAATTCGAAATTTTCAAATTCTGACATCCATTTCATTATGTCCTAGATCCGACCCGACTGATCCGAGATGCCAAATGGACAATTTCAATTTTTCAAATCTTCGACACTTCATATCTCGTGAACGGTGGCTCGCAGCGCAAAAAGTGTAGAGACGTTTTTTGTAGAGAATTTTATTATCTGAAACTAAGTTCCAGCAAGATGTTTCCGATAAAATCAATTTTGACTGGGAAAAAGTCAAAATTCGAATTTTTCAAATTTTTGACAAGTCATATCTCGTGAACGGTGGCTCGCAGCGCAAAAAGTGTGGAGACGTTTTTTGTAGAGAATTTTATTATCTAAAACTAAGTTCCAGCAAGATTTTTTCGACAAAATCAAAGTTGGCTGAAAAAATTGAAAAATCCGAAATTTTCAAATTCTGACATCCATTTCATTATGTATTAGATCCGACCCGACTGATCCGAAATGCAAAATGAACAATTTCAATTTTTCAAATATTTGACAAGTCATATCTCGTGAACGGTGGCTCGCAGCGCAAAAAGTGTAGAGACGTTTTTTGTAGAGAATTTTATTATCTAAAACTAAGTTCCAGCAAGATTTTTTCGACAAAATCAAAGTTGGTTGAAAAAATGGAAAAATTCGAAATTTTCAAATTCTGACATCCATTTCATTATGTCCTAGATCCGACCCGACTGATCCGAGATGCCAAATGGACAATTTCAATTTTTCAAATCTTCGACACTTCATATCTCGTGAACGGTGGCTCGCAGCGCAAAAAGTGTAGAGACGTTTTTTGTAGAGAATTTTATTATCTAAAACTAAGTTTCAGCAAGATTTTTCCGATAAAATAAATTTTGACTGGGAAAAAGTCAAAATTCGAATTTTTCGACTATTTGACACTTCATATCTCATGAACGGTGGCTCGCAGCGCAAAAAGTGTAGAGACGTTTTTTGTAGAGAATTTTATTATCTAAAACTAAGTTCCAGCAAGATATTTTCGACAAAATCAGAGTTGGTTGAAAAAATTGAAAAATCCGAAATTTTCAAATTCTGACATCCATTTCATTATGTCCTAGATCCGACCCGACTGATCCGAGATGCCAAATGGACAATTTCAATTTTTCAAATCTTCGACACTTCATATCTCGTGAACGGTGGCTCGCAGCGCAAAAAGTGTAGAGACGTTTTTTGTAGAGAATTTTATTATCTAAAGCTAAGTTCCAGCAAGATTTTTTCGACAAAATCAAAGTTGGCTGAAAAAATTGAAAAATCCGAAATTTTCAAATTCTGACATCCATTTCATTATGTATTAGATCCGACCCGACTGATCCGAAATGCAAAATGAACAATTTCAATTTTTCAAATATTTGACAAGTCATATCTCGTGAACGGTGGCTCGCAGCGCAAAAAGTGTGGAGACGTTTTTTGTAGAGAATTTTATTATGTAAAACTAAGTTCTAGCAAGATTTTTCCGATAAAATCAATTTTGACTCGGAAAAAGTCAAAATTCGATTTTTTCGACTCTTTGACACTTCATATCTCATGAACAGTGGCTCGCAGCGCAAAAAGTGTGGAGACGTTTTTTGTAGAGAATTTTATTATCTGAAACTAAGTTCCAGCAAGATTTTTTCGACAAAATCAAAGTTGGTTGAAAATATTGAAAAATCCGACATTTTCAAATTCTGACATCCATTTCATTATGTCCTAGATCCGATCTGACTGATCCGAGATGCCAAATGGACAATTTCAAATTTTTGACAAGTCATATCTCATGAACAGTGGCTCGCAGCGCAAAAAGTGTTGAGACGTGTTTTGTAGAGAATTTTATTATCTAAAATTAAGTTCCAGCAAGATTTTTTCGACAAAATCAAAGTTGGTTGGAAAATGGAAAAATTCCAAATTTTCAAATTCTGACATCCATTTCATTATGTATTAGATCCGGCCTGACTGATCCGAGATGCCAAATGGACAATTTCAATTTTTCAAATCTTCGACACTCCATATCCCGTGAACGGTGGCTCGCAGCGCAAAAAGTGTAGAGACGTTTTTTGTATAGAATTTTATTATCTAAAACTGAGTTCCAGCAAGATTTTTTCGACAAAATCAAAGTTGGTTGAAAATATTGAAAAATCCGACATTTTCAAATTCTGACATCCATTTCATTATGTCCTAGATCCGATCTGACTGATCCGAGATGCCAAATGGACAATTTCAAATTTTTGACAAGTCATATCTCGTGAACGGTGGCTCGCACCGCAAAAAGTGTGGAGACGTCTTTTGTAGAGAACTTTATTATCTGAAACTAAGTTCCAGCAAGATTTTTTCGACAAAATCAAAGTTGGTTGAAAATATTGAAAAATCCGACATTTTCAAATTCTGACATCCATTTCATAATGTCCTAGATCCGACCCGACTGATCCGAGATGCCAAATGGACAATTTCAATTTTTCGACTATTTGACACTCCATATCTCATGAACGGTGGTTCGCAGCGCAAAAAGTGTGGACACTTTTTTTGTAGAGAATTTTATTATCTAAAACTAAGTTCTAGCAAGATTTTTCCGATAAAATCAATTTTGACTGGGAAAAAGTCAAAATTCAAATTTTTCGACTCTTTGACACTTCATATCTCATGAACGGTGGCTCGCAGCGCAAAAAGTGTAGAGACTTTTTTTGTAGAGAATTTTAATATCTAAAACTAAGTTTCAGCAAGATTTTTTCGACAAAATCAAAGTTGGTTGAAAAAATGGAAAAATTCGAAATTTTCAAATTCTGACATCCATTTCATTATGTCCTAGATCCGACCCGACTGATCCGAGATACCAAATGGACAATTTCAATTTTTCAAATTTTCGACACTTCATATCTCGTGAACGGTGGCTCGCAGCGCAAGAAGTGTGGAGACGTTTTTTGTAGAGAATTTTATTATCTAAAACTAAGTTTCAGCAAGATTTTGTCGACAAAATCAAAGTTGGTTGAAAAAATTGAAAAATCCGAAATTTTCAAATTCTGACATCCATTTCATTATGTATTAGATCCGACCCGACTGATCCGAGATGCCAAATGGACAATTTCAATTTTTCAAATTTTTGACAAATCATATCTCGTGAACGGTGGATCGCAGCGCAAAAAGTGTCGAGACGTTTTTTGTAGAGAATTTTATTATGTAAAACTAAGTTCTAGCAAGATTTTTCCGATAAAATCAATTTTGACTCGGAAAAAGTCAAAATTCGAATTTTTCGACTCTTTGACACTTCATATCTCATGAACAGTGGCTCGCAGCGCAAAAAGTGTGGAGACGTTTTTTGTAGAGAATTTTATTATCTGAAACTAAGTTCCAGCAAGATTTTTTCGACAAAATCAAAGTTGGTTGAAAATATTGAAAAATCCGACATTTTCAAATTCTGACATCCATTTCATTATGTCCTAGATCCGATCTGACTGATCCGAGATGCCAAATGGACAATTTCAAATTTTTGACAAGTCATATCTCGTGAACGGTGGCTCGAACCGCAAAAAGTGTAGAGACGTCTTTTGTAGAGAATTTTATTATCTGAAACTAAGTTCCAGCAAGATTTTTTCGACAAAATCAAAGTTGGTTGAAAAAATGGAAAAATTCGAAATTTTCAAATTCTGACATCCATTTCATTATGTCCTAGATCCGACCCGACTGATCCGAGATGCCAAATGGACAATTTCAATTTTTCAAATCTTCGACACTTCATATCTCGTGAACGGTGGCTCGCAGCGCAAAAAGTGTAGAGTCGTTTTTTGTAGAGAATTTTATTATCTAAAACTAAGTTTCAGCAAGATTTTTCCGATAAAATCAATTTTGACTGGGAAAAAGTCAAAATTCGAATTTTTCGACTCTTTGACACTTCATATCTCATGAACGGTGGCTCGCAGCGCAAAAAGTGTAGAGACGTTTTTTGTAGAGAATTTTATTATCTAAAACTAAGTTCCAGCAAGATTTTTTCGACAAAATCAAAGTTGGTTGAAAAAATGGAAAAATTCGAAATTTTCAAATTCTGACATCCATTTCATTATGTCCTAGATCCGACCCGACTGATCCGAGATGCCAAATAGACAATTTCAATTTTTCAAATCTTCGACACTTCATATCTCGTGAACGGTGGCTCGCAGCGCAAAAAGTGTAGAGACGTTTTTTGTAGAGAATTTTATTATCTGAAACTAAGTTCCAGCAAGATGTTTCCGATAAAATCAATTTTGACTGGGAAAAAGTCAAAATTCGAATTTTTCAAATTTTTGACAAGTCATATCTCGTGAACGGTGGCTCGCAGCGCAAAAAGTGTGGAGACGTTTTTTGTAGAGAATTTTATTATCTAAAACTAAGTTCCAGCAAGATTTTTTCGACAAAATCAAAGTTGGCTGAAAAAATTGAAAAATCCGAAATTTTCAAATTCTGACATCCATTTCATTATGTATTAGATCCGACCCGACTGATCCGAAATGCAAAATGAACAATTTCAATTTTTCAAATATTTGACAAGTCATATCTCGTGAACGGTGGCTCGCAGCGCAAAAAGTGTAGAGACGTTTTTTGTAGAGAATTTTATTATCTAAAACTAAGTTCCAGCAAGATTTTTTCGACAAAATCAAAGTTGGTTGAAAAAATGGAAAAATTCGAAATTTTCAAATTCTGACATCCATTTCATTATGTCCTAGATCCGACCCGACTGATCCGAGATGACAAATGGACAATTTCAATTTTTCAAATCTTCGACACTTCATATCTCGTGAACGGTGGCTCGCAGCGCAAAAAGTGTAGAGACGTTTTTTGTAGAGAATTTTATTATCTAAAACTAAGTTTCAGCAAGATTTTTCCGATATAATAAATTTTGACTGGGAAAAAGTCAAAATTCGAATTTTTCGACTATTTGACACTTCATATCTCATGAACGGTGGCTCGCAGCGCAAAAAGTGTAGAGACGTTTTTTGTAGAGAATTTTATTATCTAAAACTAAGTTCCAGCAAGATATTTTCGACAAAATCAGAGTTGGTTGAAAAAATTGAAAAATCCGAAATTTTCAAATTCTGACATCCATTTCATTATGTCCTAGATCCGACCCGACTGATCCGAGATGCCAAATGGACAATTTCAATTTTTCAAATCTTCGACACTTCATATCTCGTGAACGGTGGCTCGCAGCGCAAAAAGTGTAGAGACGTTTTTTGTAGAGAATTTTATTATCTAAAGCTAAGTTCCAGCAAGATTTTTTCGACAAAATCAAAGTTGGCTGAAAAAATTGAAAAATCCGAAATTTTCAAATTCTGACATCCATTTCATTATGTATTAGATCCGACCCGACTGATCCGAAATGCAAAATGAACAATTTCAATTTTTCAAATATTTGACAAGTCATATCTCGTGAACGGTGGCTCGCAGCGCAAAAAGTGTGGAGACGTTTTTTGTAGAGAATTTTATTATGTAAAACTAAGTTCTAGCAAGATTTTTCCGATAAAATCAATTTTGACTCGGAAAAAGTCAAAATTCGATTTTTTCGACTCTTTGACACTTCATATCTCATGAACAGTGGCTCGCAGCGCAAAAAGTGTGGAGACGTTTTTTGTAGAGAATTTTATTATCTGAAACTAAGTTCCAGCAAGATTTTTTCGACAAAATCAAAGTTGGTTGAAAATATTGAAAAATCCGACATTTTCAAATTCTGACATCCATTTCATTATGTCCTAGATCCGATCTGACTGATCCGAGATGCCAAATGGACAATTTCAATTTTTCGACTATTTGACACTCCATATCTCATGAACGGTGGTTCGCAGCGCAAAAAGTGTAGACACTTTTTTTGTAGAGACTTTTATTATCTAAAACTAAGTTCCAGCAGGATTTTTCTGATAAAATCAAATTTGGTTGAAAAAATGGAAAAATTCGAAAATTTCAAATTCTGACATCCATTTCATTATGTCCTAGATCCGACCCGACTGATCCGAGATGCCAAATGGACAATTTCAATTTTTCAAATATTCGACACTCCATATCTCGTGATCGGTGGCTCGAAGCGCAAAAAGTGTTGAGACGTTTTTTGTAGAGAATTTCATTATCTAAATCCAAGTTCCAGCAAGATTTTTTCGACAAAATCAAAGTTGGTTGAAAAAATGGAAAAATTCGAAATTTTCAAATTCTGACATCCATTTCATTATGTCCTAGATCCGACCCGACTGATCCGAGATGCCAAATGGACAATTTCAATTTTCCAAATCTTCGACACTTCATATCTCATGAACGGTGGCTCGCAGCGCAAAAAGTGTGAAGACGTTTTTTGTAGAGAATTTTATTATGTAAAACTAAGTTCTTGCATGATTTTTCCGATAAAATCAATTTTGACTCGGAAAAAGTCAAAATTCCAATTTTTCGACTCTTTGACACTTCATATCTCATGAACAGTGGCTCGCAGCAATCAAAGTTGGTTGAAAAAATGGAAAAATTCGAAATTTTCAAATTCTGACATCCATTTCATTATGTCCTAGATCCGACCCGACTGATCCGAGATGCCAAATGGACAATTTCAATTTTCCAAATCTTCGACACTTCATATCTCATGAACAGTGGCTCGCAGCGCAAAAAGTGTTGAGACGTTTTTTGTAGAGAATTTTATTATCTAAAATTAAGTTCCAGCAAGATTTTTTCGACAAAATCAAAGTTGGTTGAAAAAATGGAAAAATTCGAAATTTTCAAATTCTGACATCCATTTCATTATGTATTAGATCCGGCCTGACTGATCCGAGATGCCAAATGGACAATTTCAATTTTTCAAATCTTCGACACTTCATATCCCGTGAACGGTGGCTCGCAGCGCAAAAAGTGTGGAGACGTTTTTTGTATAGAATTTTATTATCTAAAACTAAGTTCCAGCAAGATTTTTCCGAAAAAATCAATTTTGACTCGGAAAAAGTCCAAATTCGAATTTTTCGACTCTTTGACACTTCATATCTCATGAACAGTGGCTCGCAGCGCAAAAAGTGTGGAGACGTTTTTTGTAGAGAATTTTTATATCTGAAACTAAGTTCCAGCAAGATTTTTTCGACAAAATCAAAGTTGGTTGAAAATATTGAAAAATCCGACATTTTCAAATTCTGACATCCATTTCATAATGTCCTAGATCCGACCCGACTGATCCGAGATGCCAAATGGACAATTTCAATTTTTCGACTATTTGACACTCCATATCTCATGAACGGTGGTTCGCAGCGCAAAAAGTGTAGACACTTTTTTTGTAGAGACTTTTATTATCTAAAACTAAGTTCCAGAAGGATTTTTCCGATAAAATCAAATTTGGTTGAAAAAATTGAAAAATTCGAAATTATCAAATTCTGAAATACATTTCATGAAGTCCTAGATCCGACCCGACCGATTCCAGATGCCTAATTGACGATTTCAATTTTTCAAATTTCGACAGGTCATATCTCATGAACGAAGGCTCGCAGCGAAAAAAGTGTAGAGACGTTTTATGTAGAGAATTTTTTTATCTAAATCTAAGTTTCAGCAAGATTTTTCCAAAAAATCAATTTTGACTGGAAAAAAGTGAAAATTCCAATTTTTCGACTCTTTGACACTTCATATCTCATGAACAGTTGCTCGCAGCGCAAAAAGTGTGGAGACGTTTTTTGTAGAGAATTTTATTATCTAAAACTAAGTTCCAGCAAGATTTTTTCGACAAAATCAAAGTTGGTTGAAAAAATGGAAAAATTAGAAATTTTCAAATTCTGACATCCATTTCATTATGTCCTAGATCCGACCCGACTGATCCGAGATGCCAAATGGACAATTTCAATTTTTCAAATCTTCGACACTTCATATCTCATGAACGGTGGCTCGCAGCGCAAAAAGTGTAGAGACATTTTTTGTAGAGAATTTTATTATCTAAAACTAAGTTCCAGCAAGATTTTTCCGACAAAATCAAAGTTGGTTGAAAAAATGGAAAAATTCGAAATTTTCAAATTCTGACATCCATTTCATTATGTCCTAGATCCGACCCGACTGATCCGAGATGCCAAATGGACAATTTCAATTTTTCAAATCTTCGACACTTCATATCTCATGAACGGTGGCTCGCAGCGCAAAAAGTGTAGAGACATTTTTTGTAGAGAATTTTATTATCTAAAACTAAGTTCCAGCAAGATTTTTCCGACAAAATCAAAGTTGGTTGAAAAAATGGAAAAATTCGAAATTTTCAAATTCTGACATCCATTTCATTATGTCCTAGATCCGATCTGACTGATCCGAGATGCCAAATGGACAATTTCAAATTTTTGACAAGTCATATCTCGTGAACGGTGGCTCGAACCGCAAAAAGTGTAGAGACGTCTTTTGTAGAGAATTTTATTATCTGAAACTAAGTTCCAGCAAGATTTTTTCGACAAAATCAAAGTTGGTTGAAAATTTTGAAAAATCCGACATTTTCAAATTCTGACATCCATTTCATAATGTCCTAGATCCGACCCGACTGATCCGAGATGCCAAATGGACAATTTCAATTTTTCGACTATTTGACACTCCATATCTCATGAACGGTGGTTCGCAGCGCAAAAAGTGTAGACACTTTTTTTGTAGAGACTTTTATTATCTAAAACTAAGTTCCAGAAGGATTTTTCCGATAAAATCAAATTTGGTTGAAAAAATTGAAAAATTCGAAATTATCAAATTCTGAAATACATTTCATGAAGTCCTAGATCCGACCCGACCGATTCCAGATGCCTAATTGACGATTTCAATTTTTCAAATTTCGACAGGTCATATCTCATGAACGAAGGCTCGCAGCGAAAAATGTGTAGAGACGTTTTATGTAGAGAATTTTATTATCTAAAATTAAGTTCCAGCAAGATTTTTTCGACAAAATCAAAGTTGGTTGAAAAAATGGAAAAATTCGAAATTTTCAAATTCTGACATCCATTTCATTATGTATTAGATCCGGCCTGACTGATCCGAGATGCCAAATGGACAATTTCAATTTTTCAAATCTTCGACACTTCATATCCCGTGAACGGTGGCTCGCAGCGCAAAAAGTGTGGAGACGTTTTTTGTATAGAATTTTATTATCTAAAACCAAGTTCCAGCAAGATTTTTCCGAAAAAACCAATTTTGACTCGGAAAAAGTCCAAATTCGAATTTTTCGACTCTTTGACACTTCATATCTCATGAACAGTGGCTCGCAGCGCAAAAAGTGTGGAGACGTTTTTTGTAGAGAATTTTTATATCTGAAACTAAGTTCCAGCAAGATTTTTTCGACAAAATCAAAGTTGGTTGAAAATATTGAAAAATCCGACATTTTCAAATTCTGACATCCATTTCATAATGTCCTAGATCCGACCCGACTGATCCGAGATGCCAAATGGACAATTTCAATTTTTCGACTATTTGACACTCCATATCTCATGAACGGTGGTTCGCAGCGCAAAAAGTGTAGACACTTTTTTTGTAGAGACTTTTATTATCTAAAACTAAGTTCCAGCAAGATTTTTTCGACAAAATCAAAGTTGGTTGAAAAAATGGAAAAATTCGAAATTTTCAAATTCTGACATCCATTTCATTATGTCCTAGATCCGACCCGACTGATCCGAGATGCCAAATGGACAATTTCAATTTTTCAAATCTTCGACACTTCATATCTCATGAACGGTGGCTCGCAGCGCAAAAAGTGTGAAGACGTTTTTTGTAGAGAATTTTATTATGTAAAACTAAGTTCTTGCATGATTTTTCCGATAAAATCAATTTTGACTCGGAAAAAGTCAAAATTCCAATTTTTCGACTCTTTGACACTTCATATCTCATGAACAGTGGCTCGCAGCAATCAAAGTTGGTTGAAAAAATGGAAAAATTCGAAATTTTCAAATTCTGACATCCATTTCATTATGTCCTAGATCCGACCCGACTGATCCGAGATGCCAAATGGACAATTTCAATTTTCCAAATCTTCGACACTTCATATCTCATGAACAGTGGCTCGCAGCGCAAAAAGTGTTGAGACGTTTTTTGTAGAGAATTTTATTATCTAAAATTAAGTTCCAGCAAGATTTTTTCGACAAAATCAAAGTTGGTTGAAAAAATGGAAAAATTCGAAATTTTCAAATTCTGACATCCATTTCATTATGTATTAGATCCGGCCTGACTGATCCGAGATGCCAAATGGACAATTTCAATTTTTCAAATCTTCGACACTTCATATCCCGTGAACGGTGGCTCGCAGCGCAAAAAGTGTGGAGACGTTTTTTGTATAGAATTTTATTATCTAAAACTAAGTTCCAGCAAGATTTTTCCGAAAAAATCAATTTTGACTCGGAAAAAGTCCAAATTCGAATTTTTCGACTCTTTGACACTTCATATCTCATGAACAGTGGCTCGCAGCGCAAAAAGTGTGGAGACGTTTTTTGTAGAGAATTTTTATATCTGAAACTAAGTTCCAGCAAGATTTTTTCGACAAAATCAAAGTTGGTTGAAAATATTGAAAAATCCGACATTTTCAAATTCTGACATCCATTTCATAATGTCCTAGATCCGACCCGACTGATCCGAGATGCCAAATGGACAATTTCAATTTTTCGACTATTTGACACTCCATATCTCATGAACGGTGGTTCGCAGCGCAAAAAGTGTAGACACTTTTTTTGTAGAGACTTTTATTATCTAAAACTAAGTTCCAGAAGGATTTTTCCGATAAAATCAAATTTGGTTGAAAAAATTGAAAAATTCGAAATTATCAAATTCTGAAATACATTTCATGAAGTCCTAGATCCGACCCGACCGATTCCAGATGCCTAATTGACGATTTCAATTTTTCAAATTTCGACAGGTCATATCTCATGAACGAAGGCTCGCAGCGAAAAAAGTGTAGAGACGTTTTATGTAGAGAATTTTTTTATCTAAATCTAAGTTTCAGCAAGATTTTTCCAAAAAATCAATTTTGACTGGAAAAAAGTGAAAATTCCAATTTTTCGACTCTTTGACACTTCATATCTCATGAACAGTTGCTCGCAGCGCAAAAAGTGTGGAGACGTTTTTTGTAGAGAATTTTATTATCTAAAACTAAGTTCCAGCAAGATTTTTTCGACAAAATCAAAGTTGGTTGAAAAAATGGAAAAATTAGAAATTTTCAAATTCTGACATCCATTTCATTATGTCCTAGATCCGACCCGACTGATCCGAGATGCCAAATGGACAATTTCAATTTTTCAAATCTTCGACACTTCATATCTCATGAACGGTGGCTCGCAGCGCAAAAAGTGTAGAGACATTTTTTGTAGAGAATTTTATTATCTAAAACTAAGTTCCAGCAAGATTTTTCCGACAAAATCAAAGTTGGTTGAAAAAATGGAAAAATTCGAAATTTTCAAATTCTGACATCCATTTCATTATGTCCTAGATCCGACCCGACTGATCCGAGATGCCAAATGGACAATTTCAATTTTTCAAATCTTCGACACTTCATATCTCATGAACGGTGGCTCGCAGCGCAAAAAGTGTAGAGACATTTTTTGTAGAGAATTTTATTATCTAAAACTAAGTTCCAGCAAGATTTTTCCGACAAAATCAAAGTTGGTTGAAAAAATGGAAAAATTCGAAATTTTCAAATTCTGACATCCATTTCATTATGTCCTAGATCCGATCTGACTGATCCGAGATGCCAAATGGACAATTTCAAATTTTTGACAAGTCATATCTCGTGAACGGTGGCTCGAACCGCAAAAAGTGTAGAGACGTCTTTTGTAGAGAATTTTATTATCTGAAACTAAGTTCCAGCAAGATTTTTTCGACAAAATCAAAGTTGGTTGAAAATTTTGAAAAATCCGACATTTTCAAATTCTGACATCCATTTCATAATGTCCTAGATCCGACCCGACTGATCCGAGATGCCAAATGGACAATTTCAATTTTTCGACTATTTGACACTCCATATCTCATGAACGGTGGTTCGCAGCGCAAAAAGTGTAGACACTTTTTTTGTAGAGACTTTTATTATCTAAAACTAAGTTCCAGAAGGATTTTTCCGATAAAATCAAATTTGGTTGAAAAAATTGAAAAATTCGAAATTATCAAATTCTGAAATACATTTCATGAAGTCCTAGATCCGACCCGACCGATTCCAGATGCCTAATTGACGATTTCAATTTTTCAAATTTCGACAGGTCATATCTCATGAACGAAGGCTCGCAGCGAAAAATGTGTAGAGACGTTTTATGTAGAGAATTTTATTATCTAAAATTAAGTTCCAGCAAGATTTTTTCGACAAAATCAAAGTTGGTTGAAAAAATGGAAAAATTCGAAATTTTCAAATTCTGACATCCATTTCATTATGTATTAGATCCGGCCTGACTGATCCGAGATGCCAAATGGACAATTTCAATTTTTCAAATCTTCGACACTTCATATCCCGTGAACGGTGGCTCGCAGCGCAAAAAGTGTGGAGACGTTTTTTGTATAGAATTTTATTATCTAAAACCAAGTTCCAGCAAGATTTTTCCGAAAAAACCAATTTTGACTCGGAAAAAGTCCAAATTCGAATTTTTCGACTCTTTGACACTTCATATCTCATGAACAGTGGCTCGCAGCGCAAAAAGTGTGGAGACGTTTTTTGTAGAGAATTTTTATATCTGAAACTAAGTTCCAGCAAGATTTTTTCGACAAAATCAAAGTTGGTTGAAAATATTGAAAAATCCGACATTTTCAAATTCTGACATCCATTTCATAATGTCCTAGATCCGACCCGACTGATCCGAGATGCCAAATGGACAATTTCAATTTTTCGACTATTTGACACTCCATATCTCATGAACGGTGGTTCGCAGCGCAAAAAGTGTAGACACTTTTTTTGTAGAGACTTTTATTATCTAAAACTAAGTTCCAGAAGGATTTTTCCGATAAAATCAAATTTGGTTGAAAAAATTGAAAAATTCGAAATTATCAAATTCTGAAATACATTTCATGAAGTCCTAGATCCGACCCGACCGATTCCAGATGCCTAATTGACGATTTCAATTTTTCAAATTTCGACAGGTCATATCTCATGAACGAAGGCTCGCAGCGAAAAAAGTGTAGAGACGTTTTATGTAGAGAATTTTTTTATCTAAAACTAAGTTCCAGCAAGATTTTTTCGACAAAATCAAAGTTGGTTGAAAAAATGGAAAAATTAGAAATTTTCAAATTCTGACATCCATTTCATTATGTCCTAGATCCGACCCGACTGATCCGAGATGCCAAATGGACAATTTCAATTTTTCAAATCTTCGACACTTCATATCTCATGAACGGTGGCTCGCAGCGCAAAAAGTGTAGAGACATTTTTTGTAGAGAATTTTATTATCTAAAACTAAGTTCCAGCAAGATTTTTCCGACAAAATCAAAGTTGGTTGAAAAAATGGAAAAATTCGAAATTTTCAAATTCTGACATCCATTTCATTATGTATTAGATCCGGCCTGACTGATCTGAGATGCCAAATAGACAATTTCAATTTTTCAAATTTTTGACAAGTCATATCTCGTGAACGGTGGCTCGCAACGCAAAAAGTGTGGAGACGTTTTTTGTATAGAATTTTATTATCTAAAACTAAGTTCCAGCAAGATTTTTCCGAACAAATCAATTTTGACTCGGAAAAAGTCCAAATTCGAATTTTTCGACTCTTTGACACTTCATATCTCATGAACAGTGGCTCGCAGCGCAAAAAGTGTGGAGACGTTTTTTGTAGAGAATTTTATTATCTAAAACTAAGTTCCAGCAAGATTTTTTCGACAAAATCAAAGTTGGTTGAAAATATTGAAAAATCCGACATTTTCAAATTCTGACATCCATTTCATAATGTCCTAGATCCGACCCGACTGATCCGAGATGCCAAATGGACAATTTCAATTTTTCGACTATTTGACACTCCATATCTCATGAACGGTGGTTCGCAGCGCAAAAAGTGTAGACACTTTTTTTGTAGAGACTTTTATTATCTAAAACTAAGTTCCAGAAGGATTTTTCCGATAAAATCAAATTTGGTTGAAAAAATTGAAAAATTCGAAATTATCAAATTCTGAAATACATTTCATGAAGTCCTAGATCCGACCCGACCGATTCCAGATGCCTAATTGACGATTTCAATTTTTCAAATTTCGACAGGTCATATCTCATGAACGAAGGCTCGCAGCGAAAAAAGTGTAGAGACGTTTTATGTAGAGAATTTTTTTATCTAAAACTAAGTTCCAGCAAGATTTTTTCGACAAAATCAAAGTTGGTTGAAAAAATGGAAAAATTAGAAATTTTCAAATTCTGACATCCATTTCATTATGTCCTAGATCCGACCCGACTGATCCGAGATGCCAAATGGACAATTTCAATTTTTCAAATCTTCGACACTTCATATCTCATGAACGGTGGCTCGCAGCGCAAAAAGTGTAGAGACATTTTTTGTAGAGAATTTTATTATCTAAAACTAAGTTCCAGCAAGATTTTTCCGACAAAATCAAAGTTGGTTGAAAAAATGGAAAAATTCGAAATTTTCAAATTCTGACATCCATTTCATTATGTATTAGATCCGGCCTGACTGATCTGAGATGCCAAATAGACAATTTCAATTTTTCAAATTTTTGACAAGTCATATCTCGTGAACGGTGGCTCGCAACGCAAAAAGTGTGGAGACGTTTTTTGTATAGAATTTTATTATCTAAAACTAAGTTCCAGCAAGATTTTTCCGAAAAAATCAATTTTGACTCGGAAAAAGTCCAAATTCGAATTTTTCGACTCTTTGACACTTCATATCTCATGAACAGTGGCTCGCAGCGCAAAAAGTGTGGAGACGTTTTTTGTAGAGAATTTTATTATCTGAAACTAAGTTCCAGCAAGATTTTTTCGACAAAATCAAAGTTGGTTGAAAATATTGAAAAATCCGACATTTTCAAATTCTGACATCCATTTCATTATGTCCTAGATCCGATCTGACTGATCCGAGATGCCAAATGGACCATTTCAAATATTTGACAAGTCATATCTCGTGAACGGTGGCTCGCAGCGCAAAAAGTGTAGAGACGTTTTTTGTAGAGAATTTTATTAGCTAAAACTAAGTTCCAGCAAGATTTTTCCGATAAAATCAATTTTGACTGGGAAAAAGTCAAAATTCGAATTTTTCGACTCTTTGACACTTCATATCTCATGAACGGTGGCTCGCAGCGCAAAAAGTGTGGAGACGTTTTTTGTATAGCATTTTATTATCTAAAACTAAGTTCCAGCAAGATTTTTGACAAAATCAAAGTTGGTTGAAAAAATGGAAAAATTCGAAACTTTCGTATTCTGACATCCATTTCATTATGTCCTAGATCCGACGCGACTGATCCGAGATGCCAAATGGACAATTTCAATTTTTCAAATATTTGACAAGTCATATCTCGTGAACGGTGGCTCGCAGCGCAAAAAGTGTGGAGACGTTTTTTGGATAGAATTTTATTATCTAAAACTAAGTTCCAGCAAGATTTTTCCGATAAAATCAATTTTGACTGGGAAAAAGTCAAAATTCGAATTTTTCGACTCTTTGACACTTCATATCTCATGAACGGTGGCTCGCAGCGCAAAAAGTGTAGAGACGTTTTTTGTAGAGAATTTTATTAGCTAAAACTAAGTTCCAGCAAGATTTTTCCGATAAAATCAATTTTGACTGGGAAAAAGTCAAAATTCGAATTTTTCGACTCTTTGACACTTCATATCTCATGAACGGTGGCTCGCAGCGCAAAAAGTGTAGAGACATTTTTTGTAGAGAATTTTATTATCTAAAACTAAGTTTTAGCAAGATTTTTCCGATAAAATCAATTTTGACTGGGAAAAAGTCAAAATTCTAATTTTTCGACTCTTTGACACTTCATATCTCATGAACGGTGGCTCGCAGCGCAAAAAGTGTGGAGACGTTTTTTGTAGAGAATTTTATTATCTAATACTAAGTTCCAGCAAGATTTTTTCGAAAAAATCAAAGTTGGTTGAAAAAATGGAAAAATTCGAAATTTTCAAATTCTGACATCCATTTCATTATGTATTAGATCCGACCCGACTGATCCGAGATGCCAAATGGACAATTTCAATTTTTCGACTCTTTGACACTTCATATCTCATGAACGGTGG
The DNA here is from genome assembly GCA_918226075.1 of Microctonus brassicae. Lineage (NCBI taxonomy): Eukaryota > Metazoa > Arthropoda > Insecta > Hymenoptera > Braconidae > Microctonus > Microctonus brassicae. Next base: position 13,505,090 of record OW445484.1, on the reverse strand, counting down.
TTCGCAGCGAAAAAAGTGTAGAGACGGTTTTTGTAGAGAATTTCATTATCCAAAACTGAGTTCCAGCAAGATTTATTCGACAAAATCAAAGTTGGTTTGAAAAAATTGAAAAATTCGAAATTTTCAAATTCTGACATACATTTCATAAAGTCCTAGATCCGACCCTTCAAATCTGAGATGCGAAATGAACGCTTTCAATTTTTCAAATATTCGACAAGTCATATCTCATGACAGTGGCTCACAGCGAGAAAAGTGTAGAGACGATTTTTGTAGAGAATTTTATTATCTAGAACTAAGTTTCCGCAAGATTTTTTCGATAAAATCAATGTAGGCTGGAAAAAAGTGAAATTCGAATTTTTGAAAGTCTGACATACATTTCATAAAGTCCTAGATCCGTTTCTATAGATGAATTATATACTTTTCCTGTATGTATATCAAGTATAAATCATAAAATATCGATTAACTCAAAAAGTTTAAATTTTAATTATTATACGTGTATTAAAAAAAGAAGTGATATCGAAAAAGGACAAACTTTTTTTGAAAAAAAAGAAAAAAAAGGCGCCAAGTTCATGTGTGGCAAAAAAATTGAATTGCAAAAGTTAATTCGGAATAGTTAGTTCGAAATAATTACTTTGCAAAACGTTACTTTGGACAAAGGTATGCTAAAAAAATTTCTTTGAAAAAATTTCTTTACAAAAAGATTTGATATCAGTCAAGTACGTTCGTATCAAAAGTGGGATATCGACAAATAATTTTTGATAATATAACTAGATTGATTACAATAGGTGATGATGAAGTTTCTTGGAAATGGCAATCAATAACACCTATTATCAATATGTATTCTGCTATAAACATCGATAACTAATATAATTACATAGTAAGTCTATAACGTTATATTGTGCACTTGGCAATAATGACTGATATCAAATATTTTTGTAAAGTAATTTATTCATTTAAATTATTTTGTCATACAAGAACTTGGCACCTTTTTTTTTCTTTTTTTTAAATTGAATATCCATGAAAAAATTCGAACGGTAGAAATAATAAATATCTCGTTAGAGATTCGTAGATTTATTTCATTCTCATCATACATACATATATAATTAAAAATCACTTTTTTCATTTTGAGCTAAGGGATGTTGGGCCCAATACTGACATTTTTGTCTGTGTTATACATTTATCTAATATGAATGATTATTTTTGGAATGTAAAGTTTCCAACAGTGATGCGATTTTCAATTAAATTCAATGGCATTGGTAGCTAATCACGATGACAAAATAAAAATCTATAAATGAGTGAATTATTAATCATAGAGCGTAATATTAATGATACATACACGATATGAAACATTGAGGAATTGTTTGTTGTTACTGGTGAGCTCTGTGTCTAATTTTGTGATAATTTAACTCATAGAATTTTCGATTCAAAAAATAAATTGAGAAACATTATAATAATGAACAGTGTAGGTAAATATTTTGAAGTAACAATAATGTCTATAAATAATGCTAATTTTAAATTAATTTATTTCTTATCAATATCTCGTTAATCATTATCAAAATGTTTTACCACAATTGTTGTAAATTTTTGGGCAATATTTATTTGCAATCACAGCATATGGAACTTCACTCCCAATTTCAATAATCTTCGATTGACTTAATTTATTATTCCAAACGTGTATTGCTGAAGCTTTCTCAATAGCCTTTAATGTTTCATTCTTATTATCAAGATCAAAATACTGTTTCCACATTTTATAATGAATAGGATAAAATACTGATGGTGGATAAACCGTAAATCCATGACAGCGTGCCGAAGTCATATCGCGAGCCTATAATTGAGAATAAAAAAAATTAAGTAAATACGTACAAAGTTTTTGTCTTAGATGGAAGTATACTTGTGTGTAAATGTCAATGAATAGTATTAATTAGTAGCAATAAATAAATATTCGATGTATTCTCTTACGTATTTCGTAGCGCATAATTTTTGAAGTGTTCTTGTAATTACACCAGGTCCATTATTACCCCAAATATTGCCACGAAAATTTTTTTTCAGATCACGCAGGCACGCATCAGCAATTCTACGACCAAGACCAGTTGTGCTAAATCCAATGACACCAGCGGCAACATCTTCCCAATCTTCAGCACCAGCAAAATTGTACAATTTTTCTAACGAACTGCAAATGGACTTTGATCAAATTCAAAGATATAATAAGAAAAATCTAATAAGAATATCGAAAAGGAGCAAGAAAAAAAATGAAAATAATTCGTCATGAATACAAGTAAAACAAATAATAATTGACAAACTCACGATATCACAACGACGTCAAGATCAAGATAAATTCCACCAAATTTCCAAAGTGTGAGATATCTTAAAATATCTGACATATGACTTTTTGGCCATCGACTTGATCTAAGTACACCGCTCTCCCACCAATCTTGTATCGGTGTATTTTTCACATATTCTTCCATGAATATGCGGTGAATTACAACATTTTTATAGTTTGTAAGAATGTGTATAATTTGTTTAGTTTCATTTGAATAATTAGCATTGCTTAGAATAAACAAGTGGACCTTCATCGTTGGATTCATCATCGCTGCTGATTCAATTGCACATGCTTGTCTAGAAGTCATGACTATTCCTTCCTTACCAAAGCAAGATGTCTCATGAAAGAATATATTTCGATCATCTGTAATGATTTCATTGATTGGCGCTATATATTTTTTTGATAAATTAAACTGAATCATTACAAAAACATTTTTATAGACGAAACAGACACACAGAGAGTCATAAAAAGAATGAGTGCAGTATTATAGATAGTTTATATGTAGTAAAATTATTTATGCCCATTATAAGTTTACCCTCTATATTGGGAGTCTTGGACTCACGTAATGTAGACGGCTCAGCGTAGCATGATATATCTTCAGTGGAAAAGCTCAGTAAGTAGGGTGTCATTTTTTCGAAAATTTCATTATCAGTATTGAAGGCAAAAATACAAAGTAATATTCCACATCCAAAGCCAATTATAATTTTTTTTTTAATTTTTTTAACCATCGCCATAATCAATGTACAGTAATTTTAATGAAAATAATTATTTCAAATTATTTTCCTCTCTCCTATATTAAACACTATTGACAATTTATTATTATGATACCAGTCGTATTGCTCAAATTGCATTGTTATTATCATTTTTTTATATTATTCTGTGGTTCATGAAATCATGATACACATACTTTGTCTTTTAAATGCGTCATTCTATTGTTCACCACACTAGTATCTATATATTGTTATAATACTGATGATCAACGAAAATACTAATTAAATAATTGAGCAGCAATATTTGAGAATATTCATGTAATTAATATTATGTGTAATCACAATTTGTAACTGCATATTCAATATTTCCAACGCACACTGTAGTTATTCATTTCACTTCATATATTTTTGTGTTATACAAATAAGAAACTTCAAGAAGCGCATGCGTTACTGATAACAATGAAACATTGTACAATAAAACCTCTTAACTCGACCATCCTTTAAAAGCAGTTATCTCCAAGAACGGTCAATTTTCAAATACTCAATACTTTTTTTATTTGTTCTTGACTTTCTTTAAATAATGTCCAACTCATTCAATGGCCATTTTTCCAAACAAATTTCCATGACCGCTACTTGAAAGTTTTATTGTGTATGTATAACCTCGCTGGCATACTCTATTACATAAAGGTCAAACAAATTTTATATATCAATAAACTATTCTTATAAATAAATAATAAGCACACGACTTATATTCCATTACAGTGTTATTTTATATCGTACATGCGTGTGGAATATACCCACCATGATACGTGATGAGACGTAGTTGGTGCGAGCACTTTTGTCATATATGTTTCTGAAAAATCAATATCTATACCTTTGGAATGAATTAAAAAAAAAATATTGTCCTGATTCCACTTAATTAATGCCCCATATACTTCAACCGATCTGAAGGGATAGTTATATGAAAAATGAACAGTTAAATCTGGTACTAAGAAAGAATATTTCATTAAAATATTATATGAATCCTCAATGCACAGGATAATTTTTTGATTTTTTTTTCTTTCCCCCGGTTGGAGGTTAAGTATAGTTCGCGCGAAAATACGCTAGTGTCGCATGACCAAAGTAAAATCCCAATAAATATCGAGCCTAGAAAATCTTCAGCCAATCCAGATTGAGCGAAACTTTTTTTTTCAGCACGTCTTTCATCACCAAGGCGCGCCATTTTTGGCATATGTGCTGCTTCTACAGGTAGTGCACGTTCTCTATTAGCAAAGTTTCACTAAGATAAAAAAAGCGCGCGTTTCGCTGCACATGCTTGGTAATTCAAAGATACCGTGACTCGAGATCAAATCACTAATCTCACGTCTAAACTTAAACAGCTGTGGCGCATCATTCCACTTTAATTTTTTTCGAAATCTATATGTGTATGTGTAATGGAATTGTATTTTACCATGAAATAAAAAAAATTTTTTTGACTGCATATACCTTGGTATAAACGGATCAAGGAAAAGAATATTGCTTAGATAGTATCCTATCTAAAATTCTAAATTTTTTATATTAAGTGATACGAAACAAAAATTCGTAAATTCATTTACTCCATTCTTTAAATATCGCCCGTATTCATAGTTAAATCTTTGAACGTTGTTCGCTATAATTTCATTTTCTATCGAATAAGTAACGACTATGAATACAAATTTGATAAATCCAGATTTGTCCAAATTCAACATAAATTTCTATTCATTGTCATCTGCCTTATGTTCAAAATTATCTCTATATAAATATCACAATATACTATAATAACTAATCATGAAGCGATATCATAAATCAATATCTTTAATTAACGGTAATTTAACATAATTTCAAGATAACCTCGATTGCAAGATCTAATTTACTTTTATGAATTACAAGGGCCCAGAGTTCAGTGTTCTCGTTATTCGTCCGTGACTGCAGCGCTGTAGTCACTCCAAAAAAATTAGTATGGATTTGCGCGACCATATACATATAAAATCTGACTGTATATATGAAAAAGATAAATTGACAGTGCGTTCATGTATATATACACACTTATTATATGTACGATATACATATTGATATGTATTAAAAATGGCGACACCTGAATAAAATGTTGTGTTGTGCCTGTCTGTGGATGTGAAAAGTGTTGATTTTCAACTATGTGGCAAGATTTAGATGCCCTAACAAGTTCCGGAGTCAATTCTGGACCGCTTCAGACCGACCATTTTGGCACAGCAGGTACCACCAAAATTTCTTTACAATGGAATAAAAGTTTTTTAAATTTGTCCCAATTTCAATGGCTGAACACAATGCAGTATCTCTAGTTTACATTTGTAATTGCTCCACTTCATGTGACAGTGTATTGGAATATAATAATTAACACAATTGTTAATATTGTTACGAATAATATGTGAATTAATGGAAAATCATATAATAACTTTGTCGAATTGGATATTCTATTTAGTGGACAGTGAACTATGGATACCTACTTACGTGAGCCATATTTCTCTATTGTCAAATTTATTATTTCTTTCTTATGGCATTGATATTTAAATTTGTTTATAAATAACAAAATAACAAAACGATATTTATTTAAATAATATTTGTAGTCCTAAATCTAACCACAATGTTCTTGAATAAATTCTATTCATTCGTATCAATATAATTATCATATACATATATTTACATTATTATATAAATAATAATTATATATGGTTTTTGGTCTGGCATTCATGCAAAGGGAAAAGAAATTTTTAATTTAACATAAAATATCAACGGTTTTTACAACAAACCGTCAACTTAGCAAATGTTGTAGTTAAATTTCCGTTTTCTGACAATGCTGATAATGCTGATTATATTGCTAAAGTTTTCATACTGTACACAGGCCAATTATATAACTTCCTGCAGGTGTTTGTGTTTTGAGAAAGAAAATGCAATAATGCTCAATCATATACAGTTACAGTAATATTCCATATTCATAATTATGCGTATGTTTCTCACGATATTATCATATTCTCAAAGTATTCATTTATAATTATAATTAATTTTATTACTATTTATATGTTTCAAATTTATAATTTAATTCCAATACAATTTTTATATCGGTATAATTCACCAATAGATTCACATTTACTCATTTATTTATCTCTTCAAATATTCATTTATTGATGTGTAATATTTATTCATGCTTGTGTTTATTCATAGAATTAACCCCGGAACAACAAAAGATTCTGATTGATATACGTCGAAAGAAGACTGAACTGCAGCTCGAAATTCAGGTACAAAAATGCTACATTTTATACAATCAAATGGATTTATCTCACATTTTTCTGATTCTTGTCATTAATTTAATCAGCAAATATTTATGTAATTATATACATATGGTTACAGTTACATAGCAAAATAATATAAATCATTAGATAAATACGTGAATAAATTCCCAATTGGAACAATGGAAGAATGCGAAAATTATATACATCAGCGTTAGTAACTGTTATTAAATAGACGAATTATATTTGCTGGCGCTATATTCACTTTCTAACAACAAATACTATTTATCAATGACTCTTGTTTGATTATAAGAATGAAATATTACTGTCTCACACTTGGGTATAGTGTCATTTTCACAGCAATACACATAGTGGGAATAACCGCGATTGTATCAACGTTCAATACAACAGTTTTCTATCAGACTTGAATGGAGTTGGTCGCAATAGTAGTATATGACAAATCATTATCGCTACTATACCTTGTACTTTTATAAGATAATGATAATAAAGTGAACGAACGGCAAAGTATATTCGTGAAAATCACGCTCATCAATCAAATTCTAGTAATTTGATTTTCATTTAACTATTATTATAATTCAAATTATTCGTGAAAATAATATAGGAATTGATAAAAACAGATCATTTTTGTGTAGTATATAAAAAATGTACTAGAATTAGTTTATATTATCAACCATGATTATAATTTGTGTGTTATCTTTGATGTGATAATGATTTTTACGGGTAAATCAGTCGATGCATTGAATCAAATTCGTGATGATTCGCATCATAATCGCGAACGATCACGCACAATTATTGCGAGCAGTTGGCTATTTAGTTTACGAAGAAATGGTAAAAAAAATAAAAAGACATATTATAAATTGGCAAAAAGCACTTTGGATATAACAACATCATTTTCGGTGAGTGTATTTTCATTCTCGTTGAATAAAAAAATACTCTGAGATACAATTGCTATTTGAATCGTTGGCATTCTTTACAAATATTTCAAATTCATGTATTTTTTTCTAAATGATTTCTAAAAGATTGAACGTTTTATGAATTTCATCATTAATATTAAAGTCTTGAAAAGCAAACAAAGTATCACTTCTGGCTGGCTCCCAAAATCTTATGACCTTCATGCATATGTATAATAATGACGTATTAATATTTATTGAGTTAACCCCGATGTGGTTCCGTGATGAAAAAAGTATATGTAACGCAGTATGTTCATCATAATAACACTTTTGAACGATTATTAATACATTACTCAATTAAATATCTATACTTAGACACATATATTATCACATCAGTCTCTTCAGTACACATTCATATTTTTTGTTTCTCATTTTTTTAAAAAATGAAACACATTCAATTGATAAAAAATACGAATTGAGTCGACAAACTTTTATCAAGTGATGATTCATAATATTGGCATGTCTGTCATTATGGGTGTCGTGTATTATACATATATTAATTATACTTAGTATTCGGAATTTAAAGTGAGTATAATAATGGAACTTTCCCATCGTCCATTTGATAATATTAAGGAATATCGTCTTTAATATGTCAGCAATTTTTTCTCATTTTTTTCCGAATTCTCCTGGCAATATCAAATTAAATTATATTTGTTTTTCAATATTTTTATTCAACATAAATGAATTTACGTTACTTGTCTTTAATCGACATTTAATCTAAAGCTCATTACGTTGACTTGAAATTTCATGATGTCTCGTGTGTTGATAATAATAATATAAAATGAGTAATTATAAAACGTCTTGAATAGCTTATTCTACATTGTAAAATTTTTAATATATCAACTGTCAACATTTTGTTCTTGTGTTGATGTATCATTATGTCCAAGAAAATAATATTCATGGCGATGTTTTGCAATGTATAAGATTATAAACACGTACACCGATGAATAAACGTTTCCTTATCGCCATATCTGTATGAGCATTGCGGCCTCGTTGACGGGAAGCAAAACTTCCGCTTTCATACAATGTCCAGAACGTAAAATTTCGTATATTTGTACTATTTATTACATTTTTACGTTCATTTATGATTCTCGATCTTTGCCTTGCATGAAAAGTAATAATAGAGGAAAAAATATTGAATGTGATTTGAAAATATTGTAATTATAAGTATTAAATTGATTGAATGTAAAATTTAATCAATATTTCATTCCATTGACTCAATTAAAAATAGAAAATTTCTGATTAATTATTTGACAAGTGTGATTTTAATAAAATAATTTAGATTGATTATTAATTGGATTAATGAGTTTTTCGATAATAAAATCAATGCAATTATATTTGTTTATAATTTAAAATCAAATTACTTTTAATTCAAATTCTTCAAAATTAAATCCAATATATTTTTTGATGAAGTTATCAACTGTGTTAATTAGAGTTACTTTCGTAATTTCATGTAAATATAATAAACGTAAATAATGTCGCAAAATTAATATTGATTATAACATGTTGAAAGAGATAACAGATTGACTAGTTGTGAATTATTGTTGTTACAAAATGACTGATCTAAATGATTATTTCAGCAATTGAAAGATGAGCTTGGCGAGGTTGTGGCAGAGATGGAGGCGATGGAGGGTGGTGGATTTGTGGCAGACGATTCTAAGCCATCAAATAAAGCAAAACAAACGTCAATTGGACGGAAAAAGTTTAACATGGATCCGAAAAAAGGAATTGAGTACCTGATTGAACATAATTTGCTTGCCCCTACACCAGAGGACGTTGCACAATTTCTTTACAAAGGGGAAGGCCTCAATAAGACCGCAATAGGCGATTACCTAGGAGAACGACATGATTTTAATGAGCGTGTATTGCGTGCCTTTGTGGATCTTCATGACTTCACGGATCTCATACTCGTTCAAGCACTTAGACAATTTCTTTGGTCATTTCGGTTGCCTGGCGAAGCCCAAAAAATTGACCGAATGATGGAGTGCTTTGCACAAAGATACTGCCAACTTAATCCTAATATTTTCACAAATACTGACACTTGTTATGTTCTTAGTTTTGCAATAATTATGCTTAATACGTCATTGCATAATCCAAGTGTTAAAGATAAGCCCTCTGTTGAGCAATTTATTACAATGAATAGAGGGATCAATAATGGTGGAGATTTACCACGTGAATTACTCGTTGTACGCAAATTTATATTTTATTATTATTAATGTTTTATCTTTGCTTATTATTATTCGTTTTATTCAATCTAAATTTAATATTCCATTCGACATTTTCCTTGTAGACTGTAATTGAGAAAGTTTTTCGATCTATCGTGAAAGTTGAATTTTGTGAAACATATCACGGCTTCTAGTATAAAAGTATATACATATAATATATTCATATGCTATTACAAGAGGTTTTCTGAATAATTTCATAAAAAATCTAATTACAAATAATTCTCGATTTCTTTCATGAAAAAAAATAAATGATTGTAAATATCTATAAAAGTCTGAAAAAATAATTTTCTATTCGTGATATTTCTAGGCAATAATGGTTACTGAGAAAAACTTCCTCTAAAACATTTTTTGAACGATAGCAAATTGATTTGCTTCTATTATATTTTCTTATTTTTAATTTATGCTATCATAAAAAAAAATCATAACTGAATGATCATAAACAAATTAATTTTTAAATTTTCAGAGTCTTTATGAGAGTATAAAAACAGAACCATTCAAAATACCTGAGGATGACGGCAATGATCTGATGCATACGTTTTTCAATCCCGATAAGGAAGGTTGGCTGTGGAAACAAGGTAACGTTAATGAAACTATATATTTGTCGAAGCTATGTCTTTGCAAAACTTTCATTGATGGCTTCGAAGTAGCCATCAAAGGAAAACATTCACAATTATATCTCAACATTGTTTACGATGGCTTAAAATTTAAATTTAAATTTAAATAAAAAAAAAGAATGAAAAAAACAAAATCTAAATTAAATTAACTTCTCATAAATATCAATTTGTTTGCCGCTCTGCTGCCTTGAGGGAGACAGCAGGTAAATAATCTGCTCCAATATTCTCCCTGTTAACCATCTTTATTTCAATTACCTACAATAATTGTTACAGGTGGACGTTACAAGAGTTGGAAGCGACGGTGGTTTATATTGAACGATAATTGTCTCTATTACTTTGAATATACAACTGACAAAGAACCTCGTGGAATCATTCCACTCGAGAATATTCAGGTCAGAGAGGTTCAAGATAGACATAAACCACACTGCTTTGAACTTTATGCAGCGGGCACTGAGTTTATCAAAGCATGCAAGACTGACAGCGAAGGAAAAGTAGTTGAAGGTAATTCAATAAATACATTCATCCCATCGATATTTTTTGGCATATCTTGTTAATATAATCAACAATATATATTTTTTTCATTTATTTAGGTAAACACACTGTGTATAGAATGTCAGCAGCAACTGATGAAGAAAAAGACGAGTGGATAAAATGTGTTAGACAAAGCATATCGCACAATCCATTTTATGATATGCTGGCTGCGCGAAAAAAGAAAGCTCAAAAAACAAATGTTCACTCGAAAAGTTGAAGTTCGAAATAATGATCGAATAAATCGAAAGAATATTAAAAAATAATGAAAACCGCTATAAAGATTCCGAATGTTTTTTTTTTTTGTTCTCATACATTTGAACCAAAAAAAAAACGGGATATAGGAGAGTTAGGAAAAGACAATATATAAAAAATTTATTCGATTCGAGGCTTTATAATTCGATACATAAACAAAATGTTGAATAATGTAGATCAAGCCTTTTTATCCTTTTATAAAATTAATCTATTTGATATATTTTTTTGCTCATAATAATTGTGTGTAACTAATTCATTTGTTTGGTATATTTATTGTATAAAATTTATAATTTCTACGTACTCTTGTACATAACCATCTGTATTTCTTCGTATTATATATTACTCAATTTTGTTGAATATGAGTTTACATTTGTTTAGAGTATACAGAACGCCATTCAGGCATTAATATACATGAATTGAATATTTGAAGCGTGAAAATGAGTATTTATGTGTCAGCTATGTGTTTTGTTTGTGAATGTTAATAATTATTAGACTTGTATATTTTTAAATTAATTGAAGAAATAGAACATCACAATGTTTATACTCTTTTCGTACTCAGTTTTTCCAATGCTTCAGTTTACGAATTGTCAATTTAATAAGTTATATGAAAAATATCACATGATATCAGATTAAATATTAGTGTATGTTTTCTTTAAAAAAGTACGTTTGTAGCAATCATTTCATACATTGTAGACTTATGTTTTCTCAACATATATGAAACAGCACATCGATAATGCCTTATTACTCACGAAACCTTTTTGGGAATATCAGTCATACGAAAAGTAAATGAATGATATCTTGTAACTTGATGTTGATCGGTTCAGTGAGTATTCATACTTTCAAAATTATTATATTTCATATGGATTCGATATATTGATGAAGAATAACAAAGAATTTTTGATGAATGAATTAAAACATAAAAATCACCTGATAATAAATTTAATAATTGAGTATTGTTACAAATAGGTAACCAAAATATGATGTTATATAACAAATATTTTCGGCAGGATGAAAAAATAAAACCAAAAAGTTTTATTTATAATTAAATAATAATTGAATTTTTCTGTTAATATTGCAAACAGATAAAACGAGATAATTGGATATACCGTCCTATTGATCATTAATAATCAAACAAAAAATAACTAAATAAATGAGTTGAATGCGTGTAATAATTCTTTTGAATTTTTGCTGTATAATCAATAGTAATTTCGTTTAACTCTCATAATTATATTGATAGTATTTCGAAAATTTATAAATTGAAAATAATACTGCTTTTTCATTTGATAAGAATAAGAAATTATTTATTTTTTATTGTGTATATATGTGTTATAATTTTGTTCTGCATATTGTTATATGGGTGATTGATATATATATATATATATATGAATAAAGAAATGCACTGTGAGATGAACCTGCATAAAATATTCCATTGACATCGATAGAATAACACCTTCATCTTTATTATTCGGATTTTGCTTCATAATACAACGTAAAATTATATCAAGCTTTATAAAAAAACCAATGGAGTGTTTTAAACAGAGAAATATTAGTGCTTGAACATATAAATATTGTTGAATTTTTATATAAATGCAACCTAATAAAATGATTCTTACAACTCTATGAACCCAGCAAAATAGACATATTTTTTCTCACTATATTAAAAATGGGAACTAGTTGATTTGTACCATACAAGTAATTTGAATTATTCTCCCTTCAACTTTCAAGTACTATACTTATTGTGATTTCCCATTGAATTTTCGCGTGATAAACTCACATTCATATTATTGAATACTTTTGACCAAAGCCTAGTAGTGCCATATTTATTAAAGAAAAATGACCACTCTGGCACCGAGCCAGGAAAATGCGAAACATGTATAAATGCTTTTCTATGCGCTTATATTTTTTGCTATCAATTATACATTTGAAAATTGAATATCGATATTATATAAATAGCATATATTCGTACATAACCTCTATGTTTCTTACAAAGTATGAATGGTCAAATTCATAAATATACATTTATATTATAAATACAACGCGTGATTGATGTGCCCTAAAAGATCATTGACTTATATTTCATTTTTTTTACTGGATAATTTATTATTCATACATACACATTTAATATATGTATAATTTTGAATATATTTTATTCATAGTAAGTAATTGATTGTGTATTTAAATTTGATGACAATGATCAATGGAAATGATGAAACTTGGAGGGAACTTGCTGATATTCCTGCTGATCCTCCAAAAATGCGTGACAATTGTTTACAATGCAGGTGTCAAACATTAGTTTATTTATTCTATATTGATATTTTAATAAAAAAGGTTATAAGTATTTACAGTCAATTTAATTTAATTATGAAATTATTTATAGGAGACCAGTGAAAGTGTGTTGGTGTCCAGGACTACCCGAATTCAGGTTAGCTCCGGAATCACGAATAATAATACTCCAACATCCTGCAGAGGTTAAACGATGTTTACGTACTGCACCCATGCTTACTTTAGCATTGCAACAAGACAAGTGCCTTACATTCCGAGGGAAAAAATTTCCGTCCTCTAAACATGATGGTCTGACTGATATATTGAATGATAAGAACACAATTCTTCTTTATCCATCTGCGAATGCAATTGATATCAATGAACTTCCTAAAGTGGGTATCAATGGACAGGAATCATATAATCTTGTATTATTAGATGGGACATGGCCTCAAGCTAAGGTAGACATAGACACCTTCGACTATTTACAATTTTATACTTTACAAAATTTTTTCTTTATATGCGTATATATGATAATTTAATGCAAAAATATACATTAATATGCAAAGAAATTTAATTCTGCAGGCAATTTACCATTCTAGTTTATCGCTCGGTTTCTTGAAGTCATGTAAATTGGTCGGAGTCCCTACAAGTAAATATGTCATTAGAACTCAACCAACTGAAGGATGTCTTTCTACTCTTGAGAGCGCTGCATTTTCACTTTCTATCTTGGAAGATAAACCACTATTAAAGGATGCTATACTGGGTCCATTGGACTATTTATGCCGGTAATTAAATTTTAATTTTTAATTTATTGTATGAGTAACGATAAAATTTCTAATCCATTTGTAATTTTAGATTTCAATTAGAACATGGAGCAGTCGAGCATCAGAGTAAAGAGTTTTTAGTCCGACAGAAAGCACATCCAAAATTAATAGGCAAACGACTTGCTAAACAGCTACGTTTGAATGCAAAATAGTAATAATTCTATGAACATATGTACAAAAATATTTATCAGGAGCGCATTCGCATTGGGCGCTTACACGCTTTGAGCGCTCATTTGCCATACCAATCGAATGCTGAAAATGAAATACAAGCACGCTCCAAGCGTGTAAACGCCCAACGCGAATGTATCCCTGTATGTAATGTAATTAATGTCATTCAGTTCAACGTTCATTGATTTTCATTTTATTATGCATCAAAAATATAAATTGTACAAAACATCATGCCGGTTTTAAATACGTTTAATTAACATGAATTTCGTAAATTTAATAGTTATTTTCATGAAGTTCACATGTATATTTCAGAATTATAACACTGAATTATGTTTTTGTATCGAGTTTAAAACTAAAATTAAGATAATGTTCCCTTCCAAAGTGGCACTTGAGTAACCACGAGATAACATTATTTACATCAACATTTTCAAAGTTCCGTAATAAATGTACACCTTGGCGTGTATTCATTTCCCACGATATATTTTTATTCGCCTCAATTTCACTCAAGGGTCCTCCTGATACCACAGTTTCACTATCTAAATACCAATCAATCCACAATGCCACGCCATTACAGGATCCACTCCTATAAATTTCAAATAAAAATTATTACAAAAAAAATTACTAAAAAATAAAACAATTAAATATCTTTAAATGATCAAAATAGTTAATAGTCATATATTTTAAATTAATATTTACGAAAACACTGGCATTTGTCCGGAAAATATTCTTTCACTTGTATTATCAAATTTATGACTAAAATCAAAGTATGCAATATCGAATGGCAATGTACGAGGTTTGGCAGGATACTCCCAAAGTGGATGAACCTCAACAGGATTATCACTTATTTCACTTGAGCTCTGAATGCATGGATTAATAATAATATTAATAACATTGATGACAATTGAACAATCAATAAAAATAAATTTATCTCACCAATAAAAGTTCGTCGAATACTGTAAGGTCAAAGCCTTCACATACACCAAGTGGCGCACGAATTTTATATAAATGGTCAAATTCAACAACTATTCCACGAATGAGTGCACCTATAGGAACAGTGGGTATTCCAGGAACATATTTTGATGCTAAATACCAGAATCGTAAATTATCCCATGGATAAATTGAGTTTACGTAGTATGGCTCGCCGATAACTAAATTAGCTTTAACATCTGCATCAGATATTTCGTCATTTGATTGAATAACTTTAACAGCAGTTGTCAAATCATTTGCTGTAATGAAAGTATCTAATGCACGCCTTGATAAATAATTTGGTTCGAGTATTATAACTTTTTTCGCACCAAGTTTCGCCGCTGCCAGTCCTAATAACGAACCATCAGAAAAACTAAAACATATCGTATTTGATGAAATATGTTTACGAAACACATTGATATATTTATTATTTCTCTTCGTATCATTTAATTGACCGATGCGTGCTCTTGAATATGCAAAATGCACAGTGCATGTACATGCTAAACGTTTTATTGTTTCATCGCCAGAATGTTGTTTCACTTGAAACCAGAAGGAATATTCATCGTGATATCCAACAAGATCTACTTTATCTCCAACTTCTAATATAATCTCTTTGGGAAAATAATAAATAGCTTGCATCCAATGATCACGCCAGGGAATTAGTTTAGATGCGTCAGATGACTTTGATTTATATTCGACAGCTGCGTCAGGATGTTGCCATATTGGAGCACAGCTTAAAAGTATCTCTTCGTCATCATCCATTATTAAATCCCACCACATAAAAAGTGCATGTGTGGTGCCTGAAGTAATAACAGACAATGGAACAGTTTTACAATCATCGAATACTAATCGTTGATTTGAAGACCAATCAAATATAAACATTTTTTCTGCATTATGAAGAGATTTAAAAGAAGTTTCAGGTAATTGACTAAGTTGAATATCGTGTACTGCTGAAGATCCACTACATGTATTAATGGCACTTGGAGGTTTAATAATTTCTTCTGAATTATCTAGATCAATAATTGGATTCATTCTATTCCATGATTTTGCAATATTACTTTGAACAATTTGTCCCCATACAATTGCTCTCTTTGGTATAACAATGCAATTTTCCTGAATATTATAATAAATGTTATGATAAATCAAATGTCATATTGCAGTGTATATGTATGTATGTATGTAGGGATTATATATCATATAAATAAAAATGTATAAACAAAATTAATCACACCTCCAAAAGTACATCGTGAGCATGTTTAAATGTCGACAGTGCCCCTTCGCCAATCAATTCAGTATCAAATACTTCTGTCACAAGAATATTAGCACGGCGTTTCATATCACCATTTTCACCAACAGTCATTTCAGTTGATCTTTTTCTCACCAAGTTCACTTGAGATCCAAATCCATTTACTTTTAAAATTTTTTCAGCGCAATCTGCCATGGGCCTAAATGCCTACTCAATAATACATTTTGTAAAACTTCGATTATACATCAATTAATAAATATATCATCTTTATCATTTTTACCTCACACGCTGTTATTGTGTCTGCCCCGCACTTTGCTGCCATCATCGAAAGCAAACCAGTACCAGTTCCAATATCTAAAACATTTGCTTTGCAGCCTGCTTTATGTATTTTTTTAATTGCTCTTTTTAATGCAATATAATATTTTTCATTCTGAAATTTGATGAATCCAAATTAAAAACAAAAAAATTTTTAATTTCTATTATATTTTATTTTCTTCCCATTATTATTACAACTATGAATTACACACCCTTTCATGATCATGAAGCATGTCAGCAAAAGCTGACTGAGCAACTTCTTGATGATAATCATAATCTGGATTCTTTTCTACCCATGTTGAACAGCCGGTAATAGGATCAAAAGTTTGAGTAAATATGCTCATTTTTGAAGTGCAAACACGTGTTATTCGTGGTAATGGGGACTAAAGAAAACGATCGGAATATTATTTGCGATAATCTTAAGATACATCTAATTATAATTTAAATACATACATACAAATTATACATGAATATATATTCAATTTTTAATAATATAAAATCTATTGTTGTTTTTGAATATTACTTGCGTCCACGAGACCCAAAACCAAACTCAACCCACTCAAATGCATATAGATTTTTTTGCATGTATGCATATATATATTTATTATAATAGAAATTAGAAGATAATACACTGACGTCACTATCAAATTACATTTATTTAGAAAATGAACGGCGATGGATATCTATATATATTATGGTATAATATAGGTATACAACATGCGCTGGGATCACGCAACTTTGTCTTTTGTTTTATTGGTATGTTACGTCCTGGAGTGCGCGAATTATAGAGAGAGGCTTACCTTCATGATATTTTGGGCATTTGTAACTGCCGCCTCTGCTCCGGATTGGTTGAGAGCCAATCACTGCGTTGCTCAGTACTGATGCCAACCTTACTATAATAAATTATTTATAGAGAATTGATTTCTTCTCCAGTCGATGTATTCATCTTCACGATCCTACTAATTCCTGCAACGAACCTACAAATTCGATAAATAAATAAATCCCTATAACACAATCAACATTTATAGTAAGATTGGTAGTAAACCCCCTGAACAACGCAGTGATTGGCTCTCAACCAATCTAGAGCAGAGACGTTCAACCTCTAACCAAGCAGATCTAGACTCTAAGCAGATCAACCAAGGTAAGTCTCTCTCGAAAAATTCGCGTATTTCTGGGACGTAACAATTACATAGTAAGTACAGTATATATAACTTTATACTGTGTACTTGGCAATAATGATTGATATCAAATCTTTTTGTAAAGTAATTTTTTTGAAGTAATTTTTGCAAATCAATTTTTTTGTCACATATGAACCTGGCGTCTTTTTTTTCTTTTTTTTTAAAAAGTTTTTTTATTTGATATCACTTCTTTTTTTACTAGAAGTATAATGATTAAAATTGAAACTTGCTGAGATAATTGATATTATCTCATCATCTGATTTATACTTAATAAACATAGAGAAAATGAATGTAATTCATCTATATAAAATCTATCGTAATTTAAATTTTCTCTGAAAAATAAACGAAATTCCGGATTCCAATAAAATATAGGAACATAAAAGTAATAACAAATGTCATCAATTCCCACATAGAAGTATATTATCAATCAATCGATTGGATAATGATCAAACTTCACGAGACAAATCCACCACCACCCTCGTCATATTCCAAGTATAAGTATCAATACAATTATTAGTATAAAAAATACAATGGGCTTATTCGAAAAATAATATACATAAATCATGTAAAAGAATAAATTAATTAAATGACAATTAGGTTTCATGATCAAATCTGCCACCACCCCTGTTATATTCTAAGTATAAATAAAAAATAAAACATGTATAAAGAATAAACAAATGAATAAAACTAATATTCATAAATTCCATTATTGCTCATTTCGCACATGAATTAATTATTTTTTCCAAATACATATATTCAAACAATGTTATAATTGTTAACCATCAATCTCATTAAAAACTGCATTGTCGACCGAAATTATAGACTAATTAAGGTAGTTTGGTAGCCAAATGGCTTAAACTTGACCCTATATTTTTTTGTATTTATTCGAAAAATTATAATTTAATACACCTATAGAAAAAAAATCAGATTTTTTTACCACACCGTTTGAGAGATATAATTAATTAAAGTTATGCAAAAATACACGAACTCTTATGAGTGTCCGTGTTCAATAACTCCGGAAATTGAGGGTTTGTAAAAAATTGACAAACTTGACCCCACAAAAAAAACTTTGTAATAGATAAAACGGTATCTCAAAAATATACTGTGAAAATTTTGAAACGATTTACCATATAGTTTTACTTTAATTAATTTTTTAATATTGACATGTGGCTTCTATCTCTGTTGTTTATCGGAGACTCTCTCTTCTCCATTTTTACTAGGGGAAAAATGGCGACTCTGTTATATCCCCAGCGTAGGGATATATTATTATATAGGTTAAACATAGAATAATTAGTTAATAAGAAATTAAACCTTAAGAAATAGCTGTATAACATAATATACATATATACAAATGAAATACATGAGAACTGCGATCGATAAGACAGAACTCTAATTATGTTACATAATAAATATACAACTAACAAATCCAACTACACATATGATGTAATTACAAGTATTACGTCTTCTGGCTAAATTATGGACGAATTTTCACTATACGTATTTTCTTTTCTTTTTAATTTCTATCTTCAAAATGGTACCATAAATCAGGCCCCAAATTGGAAAAGCTTGTATTTTTTAAGAGTCGATATCGATCTCGATGAGGACGCATTCCAGATTTTATGACTTTTCACAAGAACTCGATGACTCACAGGATGCGCTAATAGATTTCTCTAATACGCATATTGGTCATGGAAAAAGGAATGCGTCGATAAGGGCAATCAATGGGTCCGTCGCCAACTCTAAGTGAATATGTTCGTTAAATTCAAGATAACGCAAAATTTATTTGTCTACATTCCAACCCCAAAAGTCACATACTCACTACCCCCAAAATGCTCTAGTTTGAGGGATATATGAACCCCTTGATCATAGCAGCATCATCGTTATTATAGCTTCACTTCACTTCACAACGTCATTTAGTCTTAGTCCTAGTTTTAATTCAGATCTCCGACGAATATTAAAAAGATCAGTTTCTCCGACAAGTTAAGGAAAATACAAGTTCTTTAATGAATTAATAAAATCACGTAGTACCGAGTTCGAATCGAGTAGAGTGCAGTTCCTACTCAGAATACACTCGAGAGTGACAATTATCCGCGATGTTCGCGAGAAAATTAATGTTGAATAAGAAAATAATAAATAACTAAACAAGTCGGAGTTCTCGTTTAAAATTAAATAAAGATAGAATAACTAACAGTAATCAAGTTAATAATTTTTATTTGTTAACTCATCATCGATATTATTATTAAATAAGTAAGCCATTGAACAATTTTGTGAAGTGAAAATAATCAAATAAATAAGTGATTTAAATTTAAATCGTGTTCATAAACGTTATTCATTTACCGCCAACCCGAACATCTTCACAATCCGCTAATTCCTGCAACGAACCTACTAATCTGGGGAATAAATAAATCCCTACATTCAAATAAACATTTTATAGTAAGGTTGACATCAGTACTCCGGAGCGCCGCAGTGATTGGCTCTCAACCAATCTGGAGAAGAGGCGTTCAACCACGAATTGAGCAAATCAACCAAGATAACCCTCTCTCAACAAATTCGCGCACTCCAGGACGTAACAACTCCACCAAGCGCGCTAAGTTCAAATAATAACTAGAATTTTTTAATGTATACTTATAAATGGTACGTGACAATTAAAGGATATTAAACATTAATAAATATAAAAAATATTTGTTACAGTTTTAAATTTATTTTCGACAAATGTAAAAAATTATTAAACATTAGATTACATGCAAAAGTAAGGACAATAACAGTACACAGATTAAACAAAATAACATAAGGTAATGAAAGCGTGCAAAAATGGATATTCATGCTAACATAAGGTAATGAAAGCGTGCAACAACGGATATTCATTCATCTGCGTCGTCTTCTATGTTAGAATCCCAGTCATAATATGTACACTTACATTGCTTTGAATATGAATCAGATTCAGAATCAAAGTTAGAGTCAGAATCAGAGTCCGATTGACATTCTGAATTTTTTAAATCATTAGTAGAAGCTTCATCAGTTTCCTGATTAATATTATTGGTAATAATTGTAGTAATTATACTTATAATTTTTTTTGAAGCTGTGACGATAGGTTTTATCTTACCTTGAGCAGTTGACGTACTTTTATAGGAATTTCGGACTATGATATATTTTATTTGAGATGCGGTGGATTAAATTTAACAGGTATTTTATTGATTCAATGTATTACACAATGGTAAAGAGACTAGTGAGTGATTCGCGCGCGGTAAAGAAGTATAGCGTGGTTGGATCAAGCGGAGCGCTATACGTCTAGTGTTGCTTGTTGAGCGGTCAGCGGCAGAGAGAGCGTTTATTCGAAACGCACTCGTAGTACTTGTTTCCGTGGGCGGCGTGACGGTTCCTCGGACTGATCGGAACGCCGCACGATGGCTGGAATTAAAACTGCCTGCTGTTGAGTTGGTAGTGCAGTTGTAGGTTGCGGAGGTACTGCAGATTGTGCCACTACAGGTACTCCCCCCCTAGTGACTTTCTCAGGCTGAGAAAGTGACGATAAGTTTTGAGTCGTCTGCGGTGCCGATGCTGATGACCGCATACGATCGTCCTCGGGTGGCTCATCTGTTTTTGCCAAGAATGCCGGCTTTAGCATGTCGACGGAGACGGCCTTGTCTTTGCCCCTTATGTTGATGATGTAGACTCGGTCATTGAGTCTCTCTACAACCTCGTGAGGGCCGGTGTATGGTGGTTCAAGCGGCTTTTTGATTGCGTCCACCCTCTTGAACACGTGCGAGCAGGTGAGCAGATCTTTGAGCACGAACAGCTTCGGTTTGGAGTGATGTGCCGTTGGAGTGGCCTTGATTGTCCTCATGTGTTGGCGAAAACGTTCCACGAAGACTTGAGGGTCGACTGGAGCGCTTTCTGGAACAAAAAATTCTCCAGGAAGGCGAATTGGTTCTCCAAAGAGCATTTCAGCTGGAGATGCCTTGAGGTCTTCCTTGTAGGCCGTGCGTAGGCCCATCAGGACCGTCGGTAGAAGATCAGGCCAAGGAGTATGAGCGTTGCACATCAACGCAGCTTTCAAGGAGCGATGCCAGCGTTCAATCATGCCATTGGACTGTGGATGGTATGGCGTGGTGTGAATCCTCTTAATGCCCAGAAGTCTGGTCAGTGCTGCGAAGAGCCCTGACTCGAATTGAGCCCCTTGGTCAGTCGTGATTGTCAGCGGTGGTCCAAATATGCTGACCCAGTTTGAGTAGAACGCTGCTGCTACCGTGGAGGCTTGTGAGTCAGCAAGTGGTATGGCCATCGGCCATCTGCTGAAACGATCAATGAGTGTGAGGCAGTATCTCAGATTGTTTACCTTTGGCAGCTCGACGAGGTCCATGTGCACGTGCTCGAAGCGGTTGTTTGGCACGTCGATTTTGTTCGGTGTGCAGCGGTTGTGGCGATGGACCTTGGCACGTTGGCAAGGGATGCATTGGCGAGCCCAAAGGCGAGCATCCTTGTTGATTCCATTCCAGACGAACCTTTGTTTGAGACTATGAGTGGTGGCCTTAACACTGGGGTGTGCGAGACCATGTACCACATCGAAGGCGGTTCGTCTGAGGCTGGCAGGTAAATATGGTCTCACACAGTTGTTGGTGATGTCACAGAGTACGTCATATCCCTCAATCTTGAGCCATTGCAAGTTGAGAGATGTGTCGTTATCGTCTTCTTGAGGTAGTTCATCGTCATTCTGCTGAGCTTCCGCTATGGTACGTGCGTCCAGTGAAGTCGGCATGTTGATGGCATTTACCCGCGATAGAGCATCAGCGACCACATTGTCTTCGCCCTTGGTGTGGAATATCGCAGTTGTGAACTGGGATATGTAATCCAGATGACGAAGTTGGCGTGGTGATGCCTTGTCAGAGCGCTGAGTGAAGGCGTAGATGATTGGCTTGTGGTCCGTGTAGATGCTGAAGTGGCGACCCTCAAGGATGTGTCTGAAAAATCTAATGGATGCGTAAATGGCGAGAAGTTCACGATCATACGTACTGTAGCGTGTTTCAGCTGGACAGAGCTTCCGCGAGAAGAAGGCGATAGGCTCCCACAAGTCGCCGTGTTGCTGCTCAAGAACGGCGCCGATGCAGGTGTCGGAGGCGTCTGTTTTGAGGTTGAGCGATGCTGATGGTGAGAGAAAGGTGGTGCGAACGGCTTGAATGACACCTTGTTTGCACTTCTCCAGAGCCTTCTCGGTGGCTTCTGTCCATTGGATTTTTCTGTTGTCTTTCTTCTTCTTTGTGTCCTTGAGTAGATCGGTCAGTGGTGCCTGTGACTGCGCAGCCCCAGGGATGGAGCGACGGTAATAATTGACCATTCCCAGAAAGCGTCGGAGGTCTGAGATAGTCTCCGGTCTGGGATAGTCAGCGATGGCCTGCGTTCTTTGCGCCGGTGGCTGGTAACCGTCCCTGGTGACTGAGTAGCCCAGGTAGGTGACTGCAGGCTTGGCGAATTGGCATTTTTGAACATTGATCATGAGCTTATTGTCACGCAGAATGTCAAAAATGGATTTCAGGTGCTGTAGATGATCTTCGTGTGATTTTGAGTATATGATGAGGTCGTCTATGAAGCATCCAACGAAGTCGAGGCCGCGAAACAGGTTGTCCATGTGACGTTGAAATGTTTGAGTGGCATTCCTTAGCCCTGGTGGCATGCCAAGGAATTCGAACAGACCGAATGGAGTGGTCACGGCCGTCTTTGGTATGTCCTCAGGTGCTACAGGAATCTGGTGATATGCCCGCACCAGGTCGATGGTGGAGAAGACAGTGGATCCATGCAGGCGTTGTAGAATGTCTTCACCATGTGGCACTGGATAGCGGTCTGGTATGGTGCAAGCATTCAGTTTCCTATAGTCGCCTGTGGTGCGCCATCCTCCTTGCTTCTTGGGGACCATGTGTATTGGACTGGCCCATTGGCTGCTGGAAGGTCGAATGACACCATGGTGCAGCAGGAGGTCAAAATCTTCCTTGGCGATTTTGAGTTTGTCGCCAGTGAGACGGCGAGGTCGGTCGAAGACTGGCGGTCCCGTTGTCTGAATATGGTGAGCAACAGCGTTGCTGGAGTCCGTGCTGGGGACGCCTTGTGGTCGCGTGAGATCGACGTAATGCTGCAACAGCGCAGCGTACCTCTGATCTGGAATATCTGAGACCGGTGATGGCCCAATGGTTGAAACGCCATGTACTGAGACCTTTGAGAAGTGACCCAGGGTGGCCAGCGAGGTTGATTGGTCAATCAGCCTGCTCCCATTGAGGTCGACCAGTAGTGCATGGTGAGCCAGGAAGTCAGCACCGAGAATGGCGGTTTTAACGTCTGCAACAATGAACTCCCATCTGAAACAACGACGAAGATTAAATTTGAGCGAAAGAGCCTTTTGGCCATACGTGTGAATGACTGTGCCATTCGCTGCAAAAAGCTGGAAGTCTTGTCGTTGGAGATTGTCTTTGGTTTTAATGGCGGTCTTTGGCATCAATGAAACGACTGAACCAGAGTCTACGAGGAACCTGAGTTTGGTTGCGTGGTCGTAGACATGTAATCGATGTTCTCTGGTGGGTCGCTTGATACTGCGGATGCCGTCGGCAGCCGCCTGCGTTGTCGACAGCACTGTTAGTTTCCCTGGCCTGAGTTGAAGGCACAGGGCTGCTCGCAGCTTCTGGCGTCTGCACCAAAGCGGCGGTGATAGTAACAGTTACGAGATGCTGAAGTTGACGGAGATCTGCCCTGGGGACGACTTCTGCTGCGTCCGCGATGACGATTGTGGCTGTTGCGTTGGGACAGGTGGTTGTCCAGTGAATTGGCCATCTTTCTTGTGAGAGTGGCCAACTCAGCCATGCCGAGCTTGAGGTCCACCAGTTCCTTGGCCAGGCTGGCCACTGCAATGTCAGGTGGTCGTGTCCCAGGTGAGCGGGCACGGGTGCTGACTGCTTCCACGGACATGACTGGCGAGGTGTTTTGGTCGTCGAGTAGCTCGTCTGCCAACTCAGCTAACTCTGCAAGCGTCGGTTGCGGTCGGATGACTTTGAGGCAGCGTTGCACGTGGCGTGGTAGTAGCGCCAACCAACGGATTCGCAAAACGTCTTCTGCGATTCGATCGGCGGCGAGCGTGGTCATCTGGCGCAAGAGCTGGCTGGGCTTTTTGTCCCCTAGCTGGATTTCAGTCAGCGCTTTGTGGAGTTGTCGATCTGGCGAGTCGGCGAAGCGGCTGATGATCTGCCTTCTCAGGTTGCCGTACTTGTCCTGGTCGGGAGGCTTCCCGAGGACATCAGAGAGCTGTTCAACTGTTTCAGCGTCCAATACCACGACCACAGCTAAGTATTTTGCCGTGTCGTCGGTGATCTGGTATGAGCTAAACATGGCTTCCACCTGGATGAACCACAGGCTAGGCTGACCCTTCCAGAAGGGCGGTAGCCTGAGGTTGTTGAGTGTGGCGCTGCTGCTGGGCCCCGGACTGGTCCCAGTCATCATATCCAGCACAGACTGATCGAGTATGCTGGGCGTCTCACCCTGGCTGGGTGCATCAGTAGCTGCTGGTCCTGGCATGTCTAATGCTCTGGGTGTAGATTGCTCTCGTGCTCGTTCTGTGCCTGGCTCTCGTGGTAGCTTGCTGGCTGACCGCAGCGTGGGCATGAGAAACGCTGGCTTCAATGGACTGGTGCTTGCGTGGAAAAAAAAAGAAGAACAAATGTGAGAATATGATTCTTGCAAGTTACTTTGGGGCGCGACAAAGAACGTGGGCGAGAATGAAATATTGTTTTTGTTTTCTTTAATATTGCACAATTTTTAATTACTAATTAGCGATTGCTTATTGCATGTATTTAGTAATTTATTCGCGATTGTTTATTGCACTTAAATATCTAAGCGTTTATTGCACAGTCTAAGCGTTTATGTATTGAACTAGCACGTGGTCGGTGCACTTATCGCGTATCTTAGCGTAAATTCACTTATGAAAATAATTAAAGTTTGTTTATATGCACTGAGTTTATTTCGCGAATTGTATTTATGCACTAAGAATGTTTGTTGAGTCTTTGAGTGAATTTGCGCGAACTGTTTGTATTTAGCACTAGGAAAAATGTACACGAGGCGACGCGGCTTGAGAGAATTAGTAATCCACCAACATCACGTCGGGGTCACCAATTATAGGAATTTCGGACTATGATATATTTTATTTGAGATGCGGTGGATTAAATTTAACAGGTATTTTATTGATTCAATGTATTACACAATGGTAAAGAGACTAGTGAGTGATTCGCGCGCGGTAAAGAAGTATAGCGTGGTTGGATCAAGCGGAGCGCTATACGTCTAGTGTTGCTTGTTGAGCGGTCAGCGGCAGAGAGAGCGTTTATTCGAAACGCACTCGTAGTACTTGTTTCCGTGGGCGGCGTGACGGTTCCTCGGACTGATCGGAACGCCGCACGATGGCTGGAATTAAAACTGCCTGCTGTTGAGTTGGTAGTGCAGTTGTAGGTTGCGGAGGTACTGCAGATTGTGCCACTACACTTTTACTTAACCTTCTAGCTTTATTGTTTCAAACTCGCCATTAGTAATTTTTGATGAACGCTCGAAACGACCCAAACTCCGTTCCACTTCGGTTCATGATTGGAATGCTCGCAATCAAGTGGAATGGGGAAAAGTGCGATCGTGAGCGTGGTCGTTGTGGTCGCTTAGTGGAACGTAGCCCTTTTCAGATGGGTCGTTGTAGCGTTTGGTGGCGAAAGTAGTGACGTCATCCATGACGTATTCGCCACGATTACGGCGACCGCGACCGCCAAGTGGAACGGCTTGAGAGACATTTTAGGCGTTGTGATCGTTTAGTGAAACGCACCCAAAACGTATTATTATACCAAAACATATGACAAAATTATTTATACATATGTAGTTAATGTTTCTTTTTTGACTTTTCGATAAATATACAAAAAGTATGTTATTTGTGTTGCATACACAACCCACATTTGTATTTTTTTTACATGTATCATTTAACAAAATTTACGGCAATCGAATATTTAATGATTCTCATTGAGTTACAGAAAAAATTAATTCGTGCCTGCTGATATATAAAGCAAACACAAGAGCAATTCAGCGATAGTTTGGACGAAATATACATAAATAAAATTCGCTTCACCCAGTGCAAGACGAATTTAAAGATGACATCGGTGGACTCGGGTGTTGAAACTGGAAATGATTCCAATGACAGTGCACAGACCGACACTCAATTCAATAATCCAGGATTAATTAAAACTGCAACGAGTACAGCAATGGACATGCAGCTACTTCCACTGGGGACACGAGAATGGGATGGAGCAAAAATTAACACGCGATTGTCATCAACACCAACAATTATAAGCCGTCCTGAAAGGAGTGATGTGACAGAGCACTCGTTTCTGTGTGCGAATGTATCGAGACTCGTTTGGGCCAATACGAGTCTCGATACATTTGCCCACAGAAACGAGTGCTCCGTCACATCACTGCCTGAAAGCACACTGTCAGCCACATTACCCAATATCCACAATAATGAGGCAATTCAGTCATTTGAATTCTTTAATTTAGAATCAGGTTCTACACAGGTTCGTAAAGTATCAAATATTATTTTTCACGATCCAATATATGATGTAAAGAAAACAATTGTTTTTACAGCCTATACAATTCAAGACACCACCGCGATTCATGATTCATCCGAAATCGATAAAAAGAAGTAAATCACTATCTTAGAGAGTATATTAAATTCTGGACTTTAATCTATTTTTACAATGGTTTTTATTTGTTTTCATTTTAGCACTGAGTATCAATTGTCCAGGCAATCTTAATCAATTTGGAGATCCCAAAGAAATCTATAAAAAAGAAATGAAGCCCATTTATATGCCCATGCATTCTTATTCGAAATCAAGA
This sequence comes from Microctonus brassicae, assembly GCA_918226075.1. Lineage (NCBI taxonomy): Eukaryota > Metazoa > Arthropoda > Insecta > Hymenoptera > Braconidae > Microctonus > Microctonus brassicae. Next base: position 13,477,333 of record OW445484.1, on the reverse strand, counting down.
AAACAAGAATTAAGAAGTGTACCATTTTGTAAAATTGGTGGTAATCTAAGGCGGGGTTTTAAAATGCGTGTAGCTGCAACTACTAATAATGTTGAAATGATGCAAAGATTACTTGAGCAAGGGGTATCGCCTAATAGTTATGATGAACAAGGACGTTCGCCACTTCATTTAGCATCATGCAGGTATAATTTTATTCTCAATTTGATTTGTTAATAGTAAATTTATTCATGAAAGAATGTTTTTTTAAACCAATCGAATATCAAATTTTCTTATTAGAGGTTATGTTGAGATGGTCAAGTTATTGCTTGATTATGGCGCAGACCCGAACCATATTGACTGCATTGGCAATACACCATTACATTTGGCAGCAGTAACAAGTAAAGGACAAGTTGTAAAATTATTACTTAATGCAGGAACAGACATTTCGTTAAATGAGCGTCATAAATATAATCCACTTCACCTTGCACAAACGAAACTCAAATTATTACAAAGTTGCGGTGCCTCTGATACCAGTCGACTTAAAATTGAAGTTTGTAATATAGTTAATATGCTTCTGGCATACTTGGAACGACAAAAAGTTGCATGTGAAGAAATTGAAGCATTAACTTCGTTTTGCTCAAGAATTTCATTGTCAAATACGACTAATCAAGTGCAAGATGATGTTAAGGAACTACTCACGAGTATCGATGCACTCTCTCTAACGAATTAGATATGCCAATAAAACTATTATTATATTTTGTTTTTCACTATTACTATTACGATTTGGCTAATTCTTACCAAAGCAGATCGGTAAATGTTATCTATAGTTATGTTCGGGAGTGATGAGCACGAATATATTTCCTTCAATAATGTTCTGGTAGTCTGGTATTTTTATTTACTTCACGCAATATTAGAGGTAATCAATTTATCTCAAGTACCCAACGGAACAAAAAGGAAAAAAGATATCCATATTTCATTCACTTTAGCTCTGTTAATTTTCATTTATTAAGAATTTTCGTTTGGACAGCCTTAAAGCTGCATGACTTTGATATACGTATAAAAAGAAAAAAAAGAGAGTAATATCACAATCATTATGATGATAATAATCATTTTTATATTTAAACTAGTAATGGAAAAATAGTAACTTCATTTACGTGTTTATTCTGTTTTTTATTGCACGCATCTGCAGTTACATATACACCTATGTGAATTTTTATTTGCCAACTGTAAATAATTCAATATAATTATTTTAAACTCTATGTAAAGTGAGCTTGTCATTGATAATTATGTTGATGATTGATAAATAATTACTGGCACAAATGTACACATGCATGTGTAAATTGTTCATCTAATTATATAAGGTAATCAGGTTATATCGAGATGTTTCATTAAAATTATCATCAAGGTGAATGAGAAATGAAAAGGAAAAAAATGCAATAAAACACATCATGTGATAAAGTTGAACTTTATTTATATAATACTTCTCGCGATAATTGCAGGACGGCATGAGGGGAATATTATCAGAGGCAAATTCAAAATTTTATGATTGATATTAACAGGAAATAAATCAATACGTTTATTGCTTCATTTTTAATTCGTGAAAGCATCAAAGTTATTATTCATCAGATATTTAATAAGTTTAGTTATTTTAAATTCAAGTACTAAAAAATATATGTATAACTCTAATTATTCTAGAGAAAAATTATTGACAAAAATATTCTAAGTCTAGGCCTGTACTAATGCCATTCACTTTAGTATTAATCTGCACCAAAGATTTAATTTTCTTTTCCATTCTGTTATTTTTTTTTTCTTTGCCCCTCACTCTACACATATATGCATTGTTCATATATTATAAATTCATAACATGAATACTAGCATTTTATCAACTCATTAATTAACATACGATATTTACAAATACTAATTTTATCTGCTTCAATTCAACACTTAATCACAGGTGAATATTGATAAAATTATTTCACTGGATGGAAGCATTACCACATTTTATGTATTTATTTTCTTTCGTATCATTTTTTTTTCTATACTTTTCTAGAATAAAATTTAGCACTTGAAACATTTGTCAAATGTTCGAATTGGCGCTCAATAATTTTACCCGATATCCAGATACATATTTCAACAATTGTCAACTTTTTCTATGTCACATTAATAATCCAATGAACAAAATCAAGAATATCTCATGCATTGCCCATACGTATTCTCCATTTAAATGAAATCATTTGATTTAATATCGTAGAGAAACTATATACAGTCTGAAGGTTCTGGTCAAGGACTCATTACATTTGCCAAAGATGGAAAAATCTCAGCTTGTAGTGGTCCATAATCTACCTTTTCACCATCCACAGTCATATTACCAACTGTGCCCTCCTCAGGCTCAATACGAAATGCCTTCACGGGAATCATATCTACACCATTGCAATTCAAGTGCGTTCCTGTATTGAGACCCAATAAAAACTGCAATACCATTAAATTAGCATTTTCATTTATACCAACATTTAATTAATACTGAAGATAGTTATTGAATGAAGTAAAGTCAATTAAGGAAAAAATAACGACCTGGAGCATATTTGTTCGGGTGATACCGGCTTTGATAATCAGCAGCCATATCACACCGTCAGCGAGTTTAGCTTGAGGGGCAAGGAACGCATCCTCACCGATATGTGATTGATAAGCAGCATGTACAGCAACAAATTCACCTGAATGGACAATAAAATTATAAATTATAAATAAAACGATCAATGATAAATTCAATTGAAACATTATTATTTATTCACCTTTGATTTGTGTCCAATTACTGGGAACTTGAGTTGTAAGCGCAGGAATAGTAGAGGATGGGCCATACATTATTTTGTTGCCATCTCCAGTAAAACCATCGTCATCTTAAATACAAATTTTGTCAACAATTGAATTCAATTAAGATTTAAAATGAACAAAAATACATAAAATTGCAACATTTCATTTACATACCTTGCGCTACTCTATCGTTCTCGTCTAGACTATGATACGTTGAATTTGATCCTGTGCTAAAGTACGTAGATTTTTTCGATGTTGTTGAATAAAAGCTATCAAGTCGTGTGCGTGTTTGTATTTCAGTCTCAAGTGATATATTTTCACCAATAACTTCACCTTCATCGAACAAATAATTATCACTCAAATCATTTGTTATTGAATTCAATACGTCGTGATAACTTTTTGCTTCTCTTACACCGCAATATCTGAAAAATAATCAAATTGTTTCATTATCATTTTATTCGAGGAAAAAAAAAAAGAAAAAAGAATTTCTCAAGCATTAAAAGAATGTCTCACCGGTCAAGATTATCGCCATAACTTTTTGAGGGCGCGATTATTTCTTCATTGCTTTTCTTGTCATACAAATTACCATTGGTTTTGCATTCAATTGACGCAATTTTATCACATGGTAAGTATGAGATAGTTCCCCTGTAAATGCGAAGACCAATGAGCCTGGCAAGACTCCAAATAGTAAAACGTTGCCCACCAATGGCCCTGAGCCTTTCGCTCTCGATGTCAATGTCCGCAATGAAGCCCCAACCTACTGATAGAGATGAGTAGAAAATCTGGCTACGTGTCTCCACACGTACAAGATCAATCGGGGTGCATTTCCCTTTCACCACTGATAATACACTGACCAATATTGGGTTTGAATCATAAGGTTCCCTGAAATCCAGCAAGTATTAAAATTTTATAATAGTTAAATATATTATTCGACAAATTGTAAAATACTCACTGTTTTGCATGAGCAATAGATTTAGCTAATCCATTGCCCGACCCACAAGGAATTATTCCCAATGGGAGATCATTCAGTACTTTTGCCCAATCTAGCCTCTCAAAAATTCCATTAAGCACCTCGAAAAAAATACCATCACCTCCAATTGACAATATACCGCTCCATTGATGAATATCTCGTGTTCTAATGAAATCTCTAGCATAATTTGAGTGCTTGGTTATATGAACGTCACATGGCTTTTCTGCTTCAGTTAATATTGGATGAATCCTTTTTTGAAATATTTCACGGCCTCTTCCTGGTCCTGATTTTGGATTTAATAGCACCAATAATTTTCTCTGTTCATCTGGGCATGCTGAAATAAAAAATGAAAGAATTATATAAGATTTAATATGATACATTGTGTATAAAGTAATTGAAGTATTTTATTTATAGATTTTTTTATTTTTATAATTGGTGGATAATTCAAACATATAATAAATAATTTTAAGCGACTAAAATATAATTTACCAACACTTTGAAAATAATAAGAGTAGTTTTAAATCTAACAATTTCATTCGTCATGTTTTTTATTTGTTTATATTATTCAAGATACGACCGACTTATTGAATTTCGATATGAAATGATTTGTTGCTGCATTGATTTTTCAGTGCATGAATGCCCATGGGGTTCGATTCTTCAATATCAGACTCGTTTAAGAGACGGAATTATTTATTGTTTCTAATGGGCGTTGATTGGTCTTCCATTGAACACTTTATATCGTACATGTGGCACGTTTCACTGATTGAAACTTCTTGGGTTATTATGAACATGACTTTATATAGTCAGAATATTATTGCTTACAATCAACATGAGCTCAATAAACTTCAAATTAATAAGATGAAGATCATAACATATTTAATTATGAATATTGCAATGAATTAAGGCGAAGGTCAAATGCGAAATATATCAAACCCTACTAAAATAACAATATTTTTTTCTCACTCTTTTTTTCCTTGTATTTAAATTACGTCGTAAAATCAACAAAAGGTATTTCATACACACATTTCATGTACATACATAATTCATTGTCACATACATGATGATAAAATAATATTATGAATCACGATTACCGATGAATGTCATTCCTGTGTTAATATTACTATACTATTACTCATATATAGTGCTACTGACATCAGCCGATATGTCCCGATCAGCGATCAAACTAACATCATTATCAACAATAAAATACCTATAAATTAAATATCGAATATTTCTACGTTTGCATTCTACATTTGAGAAAATTATTATTTTATCCTTTCTCAACATACATTATTATGTTAAATTAATTTGACGAATCTTAATATTTCCGGGATTTCCGTAACTGAAAAATGTATCCAATAATTACGGCATGTGATTCAACTTCACTGTGGCTGGAAAGTAGCGGCTATCATAGAATGCACACTGCACACTGCACAGTTAAATATCCATTGTTAGGTCCCAAGTGACCTTCACCCTCAATTCTGACGTCACGCGCCTGCGCTCTGTCGCAGCGCGCTTATTTCAAATAAATAATCTTGCATCTCGAATATTCTTTATATAATATAATATTTCATTTACTTTATGTAATAGTAGCTTTTACTTTAGAAATATCTATTTTTAACTGAGTATGAATACCAATGTCATATGAGAACTTCCCGTTAAAATCGCTTCTCGACGAAACAGAAGAAAGTAAAACCACGAATAACTTTCTCACACTAAAATGCTTATTTCACATAACGTATAAAATTTGAAACTTAACTAAAACTTTCATTAATTCGATTCCATGATTTTTCCAAGAAACATTGTTAACTAAAATCAGCAAATTGTAAAGTATCCCTACCTATTGAACTGTTCGACCAATAAAAGTCACCCTTTCGTCACTTCCAACGAATTATTAAATTGTTAACGTAAATTCAACCAATGAAAAATAACGTTTGAAACTGCTGACAGAAATATTCAAACATAAGTAAAATTTGCCTATAAAAACTAAAACGCAACGAATCTCATTAGTTCTCACATACCACCGATACGACTAAGACAGTTCTCAATCAACACCACAGATACGACTAAGTCAGTTACTCGATCTACAACAGCTCTCTAACTATGACGACATTAAGTGATATATCAGTTCACGAATACCAAGTGTGACTTAAGAGTATTTTCTAATCAAGTTCACGAATACAGTCATTCATAATTTACGTCAGTCATAATTCATAAATCTCGAAGTCCAGTAATCCAAGTAATTCAGAAGCTTTGTGTCCATTGTTCTTGTAAAGGCAATTCAAGTTTAAGTCAATAACGGTTTCGGAACAATCATAATTTGTTTTCAATTATAATTATAGTCGTATCCAGAACTCAGTTTATAATTAATAATCGTAATTTAAGTGCATCAAAGACAATCATAATCGTTACTCAACATTGTAATTCACCAGTTTATGTGTTTAATTAATAAATCAATCAATAAGTGTTTCAAATAAAATTATAATCATTTCTAATTCACTTCATAACATCCTTACGCTTCAGCTACGCACAGTAGTGGCGGACAACGATCCTCTACCAAAATAAAATAATATTTCTGTTCTTAAAACCCACGTCCAACAACACCTACGACGTAACACCATGCAATGCATATAATATTGTGGAAGAGCGCACGAGCAAAATGTCTGGTTATATTGTAGCATTTCATTTGTTTAATTTTATTAACAATCATATCTACCATTATTTGTCTTTTATTGATTTACCTCTTCGACTTCAAGTGTTGTTTTATGCTCATGACATGTTGAAAAGATAATACAAATTGAACAAAGTTTTATGCGAAAGGCAAAACCAGAAGTTTATGAGAAGAAAATAATTAGCCTTGTGATGTATCTACGAGCGACTTGAATTAATAATCACATATAAATAAGTTGACGTACTTATTGTTATCAGATATTTCATAAACTTTCGAAAATTATCATACTATTATCTATATTGAAATATCACAATTGAATATAGATAAATACGATGATAAGTATATGTGCAGAAAGGAAAATGATGTCCACCAAGGAATAAGTTTGAATAATTATTGATAGTTAATCATTATGAATAATTTGATCCATGAAATAATAAAATTATTTTTCTATATTAAACTCCTTTCAATAAAACGAGCTTATGCCAGATGACACTTTCTACTACTGGATACTTGCCAACATAATTTATTTTTTACTTTTTACTCATTGTAAAGTAATATACTCATCGAGAGCGAGCAAAAAAAAAAAATTCCTACTTCAACTCTACATACAAATTAAGACTAGAACTAATGTAGTCACTGAAAGTATATTCAAATATGACGCAATCGTTGCGTATCAATTGAACCGAGCGAAAACGTATTATTTAAAACACCACCATTTTCAACGAATCCACTTGTTTTTTTTTTTAGTTTCGTAATACTTCAAAATATAGTGTTTGTATAATTTCAAGGTTGCATACTTATTTTGAATATGAAACTTTGAACTTTTCAATTGAATCTGGTGGCCGTTCGTTTAGATAAATCATCATCGTATTTCTTTTGGCATACATATTTATATGAATGCATAAATGTACGCATATGGATCGGATGATTATTACAATGTATGATGTGTTGTGTATGAAGTGTATGCTATCGAGAAATTTGAATGTCTGTGTCAATAGTTTGACATTGAAGACCAGACACAATGTAAAGAATAATTTTCAAGAGATACATTCAAACATCCATTGCAATATTGATGAAGATATTGATAAAAATGAGAGTTAAAATTGTATATATTGATTTTTCAATGAAAATAATTCAAGTTTATTGAACTCATAAACATAATGAATTTAGGCAGCAATATATACTTAAGATAATATTGATCCAAACCCTTTATCTTTTTTCCTTCATTTTCATTGTGTTCATTCTTCTTTTTATTTTCCTTTATCGCGAACGTTTGTTGGCCATCAAGACTCCTGATTTTACAATAGTGACCTGGTCAACGATTTGTGGAGCCACAAGGTTAGCTGTGGCTCCTCTCTCTTCCTTCCCCTCTCGAGATGAGGCACATTAATTTAGCGTGAACATTCATAAACCTCGCGTGTGTACAGAGAAATTGCGGTGCCGCTGTGTTGCGATACGCCCATTGTGATAGACGATCGAGGCCCTGCACAATCCTTCGTTGTACGTATAGGTGACAGAGGTGTACATAGGTGAGCGCAACAACAATGTGAAACTCCCGATTTCGGTGCAACTATACATATATGGAATAATCGATAAAAGAATAACCGCACAATATATTTCCATTTGTGTGTATGATCAAATTTTTCACATCCCTAAACTTTGACTATGAAAATGTTAGAAAAACATAGATACATAGATTTGTCATTCAACGTGTGTAATATCAGTCGAAATAATTTTTTTTCGTATCAGAAATATATATCAATCGAATTTATCGCGTCATGCGCTGAACTTTGTTCCATTCTTTAATTGATTTTTTTTTCTGAACCGCTATTTTAAACGATATTATAGATCTTCCAATAGGATTTTTGACTTTTATTTTCCAACCCAAATCACTGTCATTCTATGCTTGTGGTAATGCACGAGAGAAGCGAACAGTCAGGTGCCAAGAGATATGTGTACATTGTACAGTGTACACCATATATATGTATGTTTGTAGTAAATATATGTACTATGTACATGTGTACTATTGTTATATAATGCAATTATATATGAATTATGGGTTGGTTGTGTGTACGCCTGCACAAAATCACGTCCGGTATATATGTGCATGTAATATTTATATCAAAATTATATTCAAAACATGTTCTTAATTTTTTCATCTACACAGAAACACACGTACACATTATCTTTATAGATTAAATATGGTTACGTGTGCAAGTATATATAAATTTTATTCGACTTGAGCGTACGATTATCAATGTATATTAGTAGTTATTTTTTTCCTCAACATATTTATTTTTTTAATGACTTTTCATTGAACATATCACGTAAATAATAATGAATATTCGCATCTTTGAATTATCCTCGCGTTCTCATCCTCATATCAATTCATTTTCATTTATGCAACATTATGATGTAAAGATTACTATTGTGATTAAAACAAGAACAAATATTCGTGCGTCATTATTAAATGTATTTTTATTACATTATCTCATTTTTATTCTCTTACTCAATTACTCTTTGTCTGAAATATTGACATGCATTAAGACAGAGGAAAAATAAAATATATTATGGATATTACAGGAAAATATCAATTGATTCAATTGATTTATTGTATTTTAACTTACCTTTTAATAAAGCTTCCAAGTTTCCATGACTTGGACTCATAAAATTTTTCGGTATCGGTACTTTTATAATAAGACACTTAATTGCAAGTCTCCATCTACTTGCTTCACGTAAATTGTCATCATACTTATCAAAACTACGAAAACGTAATGTAATTGTTGTACGTTCACGTCTTCTTGCACCTTTTACACGTACTTTTTTCAATGTATATGCATAAATATACAGATAAGCAGACGTATCCATTTCATCCCAATTATGGAATGTTTCGGTAGATTCAACCAGGTGCGCTTGTGATTTTGATATTCTTGGACGACAAGCACAACTACCAGTTGTTTTTCGTTTTGATCGCATGCATCGGCAACCAATTATGTCACTTAGAGTAATCGTCTCAGTTTTCGTAGAGCCATTACTTTCTTTTTGAAGACTTAAACCCTTTTCTGTGAGCTTTACTTTATAAAATGTATTTTTTTTTGATGTAATGTAAAATATTTCTTCAAGAAGAGTGCTAGCACTCACTTGCGCATCTTCCTCCATCATTGCTTCAATTTTTTAACTGATTATCTTCCAATTATACTGTTAATAATGATGAAGATATTGATGATGATTATTGCTTTTTATCTTTTATATTGCAGTGAATTTTCACATTTTCACTTTTGCGCGGGAACCACAACCGATATGCATAGCAAGCATCATTTCGTGCAATAAAATTATACCAAACAAAAAAAAAAGTATATAGTAGAGAACTATAGAAAAGGGATGACCTTTGTTATAAAAGCTATTATCCTTTTATTTCCAATTTCGTCACATATAACTCTAAAATCTAGATAATTACAAATAATTATCACCTTGGATTTTGTCAAATTTTATTATTGAAATGTAAATAATAAATTTTGTCATTCAACTGTAATTTTATATTGACAATTCTTGATATTTTGTAATATTCTATTCTACAAATATCACGACTATTATGGTCTAAATATCATGAGGGGTGGTAAGACACAAGTAACTCACTTGATCTCTATTTTTTCTCTCACATAAATTTACACATAAATTGTTATCTAATGATTATGTTGTTTTTTTTTTCGTTCATATTGAATATATTTACTGTTGTACGGAATAAAATTACATGTTATTGTTAATACATGATTGGAATAATATAAAAATACTTCATATTGCAGTTAAATCATTGACTGAATATAATTTTCAGAATTGATATTAAAAATACACACATATCCACTCGACGAATCCACTCGAGCTACTGGACGGACAGAAATACAGAATACCGGAAAACATCTACGTTCACCTACGGGCTACGCTGCATTGTGTACTATCTGGTCTCATTTTCTATCTTATTTTCTCCTATATCTATCTGTATCGATACTCTCTCTTTATTGTTGACTGGTTTTTACGCATACACATCAGTTACCAGTTACCACACATCTTTGATTGCTGCTGATAACTTTCAATGATAAAGTGTCTAACTCTATCGACCATTTAAACAACTAATGCTGAAGCTAATGTATATCTAAAGCGGTCGGTAAAGTAAAAAATCGATCAGTATATATACATATTATATATAATGTACGTACTATACTTGATATGATGCTGCTCCACATGTTTTTGAATGTGACTAATATGTTTATTGTGTAATTAATTTCCTATATAATTTTGCGATCATACAGTACGTTGGTTTCATTATATTTTGAATATTTCAAATGATTTTTGGGATATGAGAAAGTTTATGAAAGAAAATATTTGTGGATAAATTTAAATTGTTCATTTATCCCGCCATGATGTAGATTGTGAAGAAGCGTCCTCTAGTTTATTTCCGGATTCCCCCCAAGTGTTCTTTTGGCGTAATAGGCTAGCTGAGTGGTCGTGTGGTACTGTGTTCTTTTCCGATTTCTCACAATGGTAAGAGGATGCACATCAAGTGATGCATTTTTATAATCAGTATCCATCGTAATAATTCGTAAATGTTTTGTCATTTATAAATTATTGTGGTGCATAAAATATGTTGCTGTAACTTAATAATCATAATATTTATTTGCAGGGTATTGACATAAATCATAAACACGACCGTAAAGTCCGGCGAACTGAGCCCAAGTCACAAGATGTCTACTTGCGACTCCTCGTTAAGGTTGGTGAATTTTACGATTATTAAATTAATGAAATATTCACTATTACTTTATCAAGCATCTTTTTATCGAATGTTGAACAGAACGTTCATTGTTTCGTGTCTCAAAGATTTCAGATGAAATTTGAGGTTATAATTTCAAACATTGTCTTCGTGCTAATTTGTGTTTAATTAATTATCACTCAGCATGACACGTGGATTTCTTTCTCTCTTCATAATGCGAACCGCACTCTGTGTCAGCTAGCTAAATAATACACTGATTCAATTTGAACGTTCGCTAAATGAAATTCAGCTTTCCTATTCTGACCCTTGAATGTTATCACAAAGGTTTTTTTATATTAGCTGATACAATTACCTCTACCATAACCTCTGAATAAATAATTGACAAGTGAAAAATGATTTCGTTTACATTTATAATGTATTTTTGCAGCTTTATCGGTTTTTGGCTAGACGTACCAATGCCAAGTTCAACAAAATCATACTTAAGCGTTTATTCATGAGCAAGATTAACAAACCACCAATTTCATTGGCACGCGTATCAAGATTCATGAAGAAGCCCAGTCGCGAAAATTGTATCGCTGTTATTGTCGGTACTGTCACTGACGATGCTAGAATTTTTGAAGTTCCAAAAATGACGGTGAGTTGCAGTTTTTGTAATTTAATTGAAAATATATACAAATAATATTTTTTTAATAGTAAATTAATTATTTATATTTTTTGTATTTCATTAGGTGTGTGCTCTCCGTATAACGGAAAAAGCCCGTGGTCGAATTTTGAAAGCTGGTGGTGAAATAATCACGTTTGATCAATTGGCACTGAGGGCACCAACAGGAACGAAAACTGTTTTGATGCAAGGACGTCGTAAGGCTCGAGAAGCAGTTAAACACTTCGGTTTAGCTCCTGGTGTGCCTCACTCACACACGAAACCTCTTGTACGATCAAAGGGAAGGAAGTTCGAGAGAGCACGAGGACGCAGGCGCAGCTGTGGTTACAAGAAGTAGAAAGCTCGTTTGGCTTGTACCTTTCTATTGCGTCATTAACTTCAACCGTACAATTTATAATGATTGGTTTTGGTTCATTTTTATTTTACTATGTGAAAGTATGCATTAACCATGAAAAGAATGAGTGAAGTTAATGGTAAATAAAGTATGGTACTTGGCATTTAAATAATATATATCAATTGTTTTGTTTTTTATTTCAAATGATCACAATATATTCTATCTTATCATCCATCTTGGAGCTTTGGATAAAGAAAATTTAATTAAATGTCTAAGATGAACAAGAAATAAATAGTTTCGAATGTATATTTTTTTTCTTACGTGTTCATTTGTGGTTTTTGAATGTTCACCACTATTTTCTTCAGAAAGTTCTGGTTTATCCTCGTCATCAGACTGATCATCAATTGGAATATCTTGAAAATATAATTTCGACTCTTCGATCGCAGTTTCTGGATTTTCGCTCACATGATATGGACCAATCCCAGCGAATGTTAAGAACGCCTCGGATCCAACTTTTTTTACGACACATACGAACACTTCAAATCTAGAAATAGAGTCAATAAATAAATAATCATAATAAATTATTGTGAGCATTATTATTACAGTTACCCTGTCTTATCCTCAATTTTTTCATCAAATTCTGCAATTGTCATTGCAATTAATTTTGCTTCTGGTGGTTTGTCACGCTCAAAAATACCAAAGTGTAACACTTCTGATTCCTGCATTTCCAAAACTACTTTCAATTCGTTTTTTCTTGTACTGTCATACTTAAAAACCATTATCGGTGTTGCTTTGCTTTTGTCTTCGTACTGGAATTTATGATTAAACATTACTATAATACTAAATAATGATCCTTTGTATTATATTTTATTTCACCTACCGGAAAAGTCGCCTCTAAATATTTTTTAAAAATAGTTTTGAACACCATGATTTTATTCATGGAGTTCGGTGTTGCCCAAACAACTGGAAATACATTGTTCTCTCTACCAAAAGGAATAGGCGTTGGTTTATGACGCTCAGCAAAGCTTTGACAGAGTTAAATTAGATAAATTAAGTAGTTTATAATCAATTTTTAGAATAACATGAAATTATACTACATACCATCCCTCAGGCAACTGATAATCGGTCAAATTTGGAAGAACTGGTTCACCAAAAAGTAAATTCAAGAGATATTTTTCCACATCCATTTCACGTCGGTGCTCGCTCACTTTCAGACGCATAAACATACATTTCCCATCCATTAAAAGTTGTTTTACATCTGGGGTTATTTCCCAGTTCGTCTTCAAACCCAGGGGAATTCGTCCATTTATTTAGAAAATGATTATCTTAATATTTTTTTTTTATGTAAATCTTTTGAGTTTATTACCTCGACCAAAATCGCAGAAACTAATTCTTCATTCAGGTGTTTTTTCATTTCTTGTTGAATAATGTAGTTTTCGGGTAAAACATTTTCAATCAAGTCCATATAAGGTGGACTCATTTTTTTGTCACGCCTATGACCTTCCTCATCTTTGAAAATCCATGGATAAAGTATGAGGCAAGTTTCATCGGCTAACGATGTCATTAAATGATTAATTTCTGCATCATAACGTGCTTTGGCTTCCGCTTCCTTCATCGCTTTTTTTAATGCTTCCTTAGCCAAACGTTCTTCCTCAATGAATTGAAGACGACTTTGTTCCTGTGGACTTCGTTCATTTACCGGTATACTAAATCTAAAATAGGATCATACAATTTATTGAAATAATTGATGCATTATTTATTGATGAATTATCTCACTCGTGGGGTTCGTTATTTTGAACTTTTTGTAACTCATCTGTAAGCATCTTTTGGAGTTCAGGACAGTACGCACCAAACATTAAATTGACCATTTTTCCATTCTGAAGATAATAAACACACTAATTAATTATTTTATATCATAATGATTATTTCATAAAGGTTTACATAATTGTTAAATTTTTACATGAATAAACATCCATGTAGGTTCACTTTTTCCCCTAAATCGTTGGAGATCACCGATATTATCGCACTTTGCCTTTGATAACAGAGAAAATGATGAATATTCATCGATAAAAAAAAATTTACATATTTAATATTAAAATAAAAATTATCCATTACTATTGCGTAGCTCAACAAATCACCTCCGATTTCCATTTTTATCTTCTTTAAGATGCTCACCATGCCACTGCATGGTCCACTCCACTCCGAGTAAACATCAACAACTAAGTACAAATAATATATTTTATATTAAAATTTATTCACAATGAGTTACAATAATCAATTGTAAAAATGTGAATTATAATTTTCACCGATGAGGCCTTTTTTTTCTAGAATTTTTGACCATTCTTCATCAGTTGTCACTTCAATTTGAAGAGCTGCTGGTGCATTCTTCTTCGCCATCCTACGTGATTTGCTAAGTCCACCCTATAATATAAATAAAAATTTGTTCATTTATAAATATGATTCAACATTGAATACATTATACCCTTTTTTTGCCCAACATTGTTGCAATTTCCTACGGACAATTTAATAATTTCAAGAGCACAAAGAAAATTAACAAGTGCACCGTATGAAACGCAAGAATAAACTGTTCATAGAATTCCCGCGTCATGTTGCGCTTATGCTTGAAGCTTTTAGCGTGTTCCCGGGGTCGTGGTGACATCGAGCAAGTCACGCGACGTCACAGAGATAAATATTAGACAGTCTCAAATAATCTTCTGTTTCTCTTTCTATAAGAACTACTAACATTTGTATATATAAGTCAAGATAATTATAGTAAACTGGGGTGGAGTTAAAGGGGCTTGTGGTTCACTACATTCTGTTCATAATCGAACATTCATATAAGAGATATTTATTATTATTTGAATTACAAACTAAATAGATACTCTGGTTTGTTATCTGTCATTTAATCTTGAGGAATTTCAATCACAGCTTATAGTCACATTTATTATTATTTGTGTGCTTTTATTATATTTCTCAGACTTTTTCTCATCATTCATTTCTATTATCCTTTAATTATTTTTATTCTCCTCGTATTAATAGTCTGAAATATCGTGCCCTGTATTATAAACACGCAGACAAGGACAATCATCACAAATGTCTAAAAAAGTTTATAGGAACTAATTAAATAATTTAGTTTTATTATTGCGGGATTTTACTTATTCTTTTTGACTTTTTCATCCCTGATATTGTGCTCTTTTTATCTCTATATCGCTTTTTGTGACTGCTATGCGTGCTAACTTGATCCACGATTATAAATATTGCACCTTGTAAAAATTGTCGGTCGTAAATTGTGGATGTATAAGATAAAGCCCCATAATTTTATACATGCGACTCGAAAGCTAAATAATGAAAGTGCTTCTTTTTGTGGTATGCAATGAGATAGACTAAATTTATCAACGAAATAATCCTTCATAGCAATTTATAAATGTATATGCATGCATAATTTTATTGTTAATAATACCTGATCGATATATTTATCCTCAATGCACGCCACAGTTATTCGTGACACTAGAATAACGATATATCGCGTAGACTTAAGTTGCTACTTATTGTAATTTTTGTGTATGTTTAGATATTTCATTATCAATTTCGATTGTTCGCTACGGCTTCATGCTGATTATGATTAAATTTATTCTGCAAAAGTATTGCATAATTATATTCTCGTCAGATCATTTGTTTATGTGTACATCGGGTCTGATTTTATATTTTATTGCAATAGTCCCAATGTATACAAAAATAATTTGTCCACATATGTGTAGGGTGAATCTGACGAGGATATGGCGAGACACTGACAATCGCTCCCGTATCTATCACCTAATTAAGAACAAATATGTAATAAATTTACAAAGATAAGTTGAATTATTATTGAAACAAATGATAATTAATTAAACTGACCTGTTAGTTTGATGATAATGTTCTCAAATATAATTGTTTTTTACGATAAAGAAATCGGTCTTTGGTCAACTTAGTTATGTGATAGCTCTTCTTAAGTGAGGCCGAAACATTCTTACGTTGCCCTGGATACACCTCATTCTTCGATATGCATGTGAAAACTCGAAATTCATCAATAAGACGGTATATACATATACATCACACATGCAAAAGACGTACTGGATAGAAAATAAAAATCATCATAAAAAAAAAGATGCAAATAAAATGATTGATTGTATTTACAATTTCAGTTTTAGCACAATCATTTTTCAATTTCGATTTGAGTCTGACAATGAGATTAATAATATCTTTGATAAAATAATAACATAATTGCAAATTTGTATATTAGTAAAAAGACCGTGAAATATTGAAAAAATTTTAATCGAAGAGTCAATAATGAAATGAGCAAGATTAAAGAATTGTTATTATAATTAAAGTCAAAACTAAAAATTGTATGAAACTTGATGCTTCTTATTAATATTAACGAAACGCCGATATATAATAACAATTTCAAGAATATTACAATCTTTATAGTCATTGTAAATAGAATTTCGCATATTTATATGTATGTATGTATGTATGTATGTATGTATGTGTGTGTGTATGTATGTATGTATGTATGTATGTATGTATGTATGTATGTATGTATGTATGTATGTATGTATGTATGTATGTATGTATGTATGTATGTATGTATGTATGTATGTATGTATGTATGTATGTATGTATGTATGTATGTATGTACGTATGTATGTATGTATGTATGTATGTATGTATGTATGTATGTATGTATGTATGTATGTATGTAAAGAACTTTATTAACTCTGCATTATAACATAACTTTACATATACAAATTACATTGTATAAATTTTATTATATTTGACCCAGATGAATTGCTGTGTTAAATCCAATAATTTTACGGAAAATTACTTTACTTATGTATTAATTACTTTCAAATATACAAGTTATTCGTTTTCAATCTGAATTATTTATATTTAATTTTATATTCTTCATTTGATAGAACGTTTCTTAAATGACAAGTTGAATTCAGTAGTAAAAATTTCTCTATAAAGCCATTGTTTGCCTGTCTGTACTGGAGAGATATTTGCAGCAACACATTCATCGGTATACATCTGATACATTTTCATAATACTAAAATCAGATGGAAGATACCTTTTTGAACTTTTTTCTTTAGCGTAATCAGATTCTAAGGTTTGAAATTTCATTATATGTTTTCTAATTCGGTCTCTGATTTCTTCAGGAATTTTGTTACCTGGTACATGACCTTTTCGGGCATCTCCTTTAACGATACCACTCGATGTAGTTTTTTGTAGGGCTAAATCTACGAATTTTTGGGAAATATCCAATGTATTTAAAAAAAACTTTTTACAAACTCTTGTTCTTGAGCCATTTAATATTAATGAATAAATATAAGTAACTTCTCGTCTCCCTGCTCTTGCTCCATTTCGACTTCTTTGACGTTGTACTGGTTCTTGATCTATACACGAAACTACAAATTGTCTTTTCCTATTGTAATCAACCTCTTCATCCCAAAATGCTTGTAAAATATTTTGACGTTCCTCTTCATTAAATCTTCGTGAACAAAGATACTTGCAGGTATGTTTACAAGTTTCTTTTAGATGTTTAGCTCGCATTAATGTATTCTTGCTTGATAAATATTCTTGACCAGATGCTCTAGCTTTTTTCCTTATATTACACTTCCATTGGTCCTGATGTTTAGTACGTTTTTTTCCCTTAAATGTTGTTATTTCATTATTTACATTTTCTGAATTTTGCAGATTGTCATTGTTGATCAATACAGTGTCTAAATGATTATTTTCTAAGGGTAAAATATGCGGTTTATGTTCATCCTCTTGAGCATTTGGAATAGCCACATGATCAGGTACTGTTACAAACAGTAAAATCAATAATTAATTTTAGATTAAAACGTTTTACGTTGCTAAGATTTACCAATGCATTCTGGCTGACTTGTAGATTCTTTGGATAACATTTGCAGTGCATCTGCTGCCCATGCAACAGAATCCGTTGCCATTTTAAGAATTTTCAATAATACGTATAACAATGACTTTCAAAGACACCAATAATATGTATAAAGATTTTTTATACTGTGTCGAAATCTGTTTGCTTTGTAATTCACAATGAATTTCGGATAAAAAATTTCCAAAATGCGATAATTTTTAAAAATCAACCAGGTTTAGTACTAAATTACATACATTATATGTAAATATTCTTTCATTTGAACATTTAATTATGCATTCTTATTATTTACATATGACATGTGTAAACTATATTGATACATATTGATAGAAAATGTTTATTATTATACATATATTTTTTAGGTTACAGCTTACAGCTGCTAATATAAATATACATATATATGCGACGACCGTAGAGACTTAGTGGCAACTATGTGAAACTAACAAATGTGTGTCCGTGAAAAATATATAGTCGCCATAATTGCGTACTCGACATTCAATTTTTCCATGAACAAAATTAACGGACTCAATTAAATTATGAAATAATTATTATCTAATAAAAGAAATCAATAAATCAATTACTGTGAATTTTCAATAGTGATCCTACGCCTAATAAATATTTATCTTTTATTTATTATTAATCATGTCATAAAAACGTCAGTAGAATAACTCTGTGAAAAAAAATAGACCACTGTTCACGATGAAAGTGTTTGATTTCGCAGCATATCAGCTGTAGAATGACAGATGAGACTAAAAATGGCTGAGAATGTATTTGAGTCAGATATTGGATCCCAAGAGAATCTCGTCGCTGAAACAATTAGTTTTGACATTGAAGAGGTATACATTTAATCGTCATTATATACATTAATCTAACAATTAGTATTATTGATAATCATTTGTTTAATTACAATAATATTTTTCTTAAAATGAAACATTTGATTGTGATATTGAGGTTATTTTACTGGTCATTTAATGATAATGATACAGTTCTTTCTCATACAATGACTAAATGATCTAAATTAATCTCATATGTTTTAGCTTGACGATACTGAATATGCAATACCAGCTGTGGACAAATTACCCTCCTTAGAAAGTATTTTAACTGAACCTGATTGTGGCTCGTTATCTGGGATTGAATTTGATGTTGGCGCAATTTCAACAGAAGCCGTGGATGGCAGCGAGACAACGAGTGTAGGAAGCCTTCTGTCTCTCAATTCACTCAGTCGATCGGCAACACGTAATCCAGAGCTTCCATTATCTGGTATAATATTAAAGCACGCTATTATGAGAGGAATTACATCACAAATAAAATCAGCAAGTGAAAAAGTAAATGCCGGTTTAGCTAGCGCAGTTGCGGCTGGTGGTGTTATGGTGGTAATAGGAACTAGTCATGGTTTACTATTGGCATTTGATTCAAAACAGACTTTAAGATGGTGTAATCAGGAAACAAGACACCAGGGATCAGTCTCGGCATTGGGATTCAATCACGATGGTACGAGATTACTTGCTGGATTTGCAGGAGGACATATTTTGATGATTGACAGCTCAAATGGAAAAGTTTTAAGAACATTAACAGAAGTACATGCACCTGGTACTGCTGTACTTCATGTTAAATTCACTGATTTACCGACTTTGGCGTTGTGCAGTGACAGCGGCGGTTCTGTATTTGAATTGAGCTTTACACGAGTGATGGGTGTGCGAGGCTGTGAAAGTAAATGCTTATTCAGTGGTTCACGTGGTGAAGTCTGTACAATGGAGCCACTTCTTCTGAATCATTTGCCCCGGCATCCATTGAAAAATTATATTTTAGTAGCACTAGCCACATTATCCAAAGTTATAGTTGTATGTGTAAGACCAAGAATGCGCGTAGTGCTTACACATCCACTTGCCGGACCGGCAACAGCACCACCCCAAGTTTCATGGCAATTAGTTGTTATACAAGCGCCTGATGCAACGAGAGTTATTGATCCAGTATTGGCACTTGCTCGCAATGCAACAATATACTTTTATCAAGTATGCTCTGAGGCTGGATCACGTGTTAGATTGACGCCACTGCGACGAATGACATTTTCTAATACAATTAGTAATCTTAGTTGGCTGAATACGAGATCATTGGCAGTGCTGGATATTCATGAGCGTCTGCATTTACTTGATGTGAGAACTCAAGAAGATTTAGAGATAATTGATTTGAGTACAGTGGGAATTTCTTATGCATCAAGTCACTTTAAAGGTTTATCTACTGGCGGTAATGTTTCAAAAGCCATGGCATTGGCCGGTGAACGGGCCTGTTACAATTCAGTTACTGCATATAGCAGCCAACTTTTATTATTAGGCACACGTCGTCTTCACGTTGTATTTATCAGAACTTGGTCTGAACGCTTACGTTATTTAACATTACAAAAACGTTTTCCCGAGGCACTCGCACTTGGTTTATCATTTTATCAAGACAAAGGTAAAGCAGTAGTGGGACTCAATGGATTAAGAAAAATTCGAAAACGATTAACATTTATAAAAACAAGTGAAGTATTAATGCAATTTATGCAAGAGCTCGTTAAATCATCGACAGCTGATTACATTGACAATGAAATAATATCAACTTGTGTTGATTATGCGGTACAATTAGAAAATACACATTTATTATTTGGACCCCTTTGGGATCTTGTTTCAGAGACACCAACATTGAAAGCATGTTATTTACGTGCATTAGAAGGGCCATTGCTTGATGGTAGTCTTCCACCGCGATTACCGCCGTTGGTAGCTCAGCAAATAATTGCTTTATATGACAAAGAAGAGAAATTCGAATCGTTACAGACAATTGCAGTATTGTTAGATGTTGATTGCTTAGATATGCATCAAGTAACAACTGTATGTCGCAGTCGTTGTCTTTGGGAAGCTTTAATTCATTTACAAACAACAGCATTAGGTGATTTTACCGCGCCATTGCATCAATTGATGCCATTACTTCAAGATTTTCTGAATAATCTGAATGATGAAACGAAAAATACATCGTCACGCGACTGCATTAAACTCGGTAATGCTCTTCTAGTTTACTCCAGTTGTTGTTTAGCTGGCAGAGGCTTTCCACGTGGTGAATTACCAAATGGACAACCTCAACGCGCTAAAGCTGAAATGCTGCGCGCATTGCTTTCACAACATTCCAGCCTTGCAGCAGACAGCGAACGACAATATCCATATTTGCGTACTCTATTACGTTTTGATGCTCGTGGTTTTCTTGATGTAATCGCCATGGCGTTTCAAGAGTCTGAATTTCAAACGGAAATGGGATTACGTCAGCGTCAAAGACTTATTGATATACTACTCAATATTGTTATGCCATCAACACCATTAAGTTCGGACAGTCCAGACTATCTTGAAAGTAATCAAAAGGCTGCGGTATTAATATTTATTGCGGCTGAAGTTTCGGATGGCAAAGTGAGTCTTGATAATAGTGTTTTAAATCGGTTAGTTGAAATTTTGTGTTCAGACAATGCCAATCTTACAATTAGAGATCAACGATTGGAGCGTGAAAGTGCAGTGTTGCAATTATTAAATTCAAAAAAATTGACTGGTATTACTGACAATGTACTGTTAAATTTAGCACAGCGTGCAAACTTCCTAAGGATATCTGAAGTGCTATATTCAGCACGCGATGATTGGATATCAGTTTGTAAATGCATAATATCAGATCCACATCGGCAACATGAAATTTGGCAGTGGCTCGAACGTTTATCAACGATAGCATTAACTTCGACAATTCTTGCTCATGTCGCGGCTTTAATTGATATTAATGTTGACAGAATATCAGGAATAATAGCGCGACGAATACCTGCCAAATTCAATACCATTCTTGTAAGACTGAATAACAATCCTTATCTCGAGTACTCAATACTCTCATCGCTTTATCATATGAATCAATATAGAGAAGACGAAGAGTCAAATTTAGAACTCACTACGCCACACTTGGAGAGGCTTTTAATACTTATGTGTAATTATGAACCACAAAAAGTGGTAAATTATATAAACGGTGCTCATAGATGTCGATTAGATGAGGTATTAAAAATAGTTCGTGAAGCGGGACATCAAGACGCTGAGGCTGTGATGCTAGAAAAAGTAGGGAATTATGAGGGTGCTTTTAATTTATTATTGAATAAATTACATCAACAATTGAAAATATATTATGAAGATGAATTTGCTGATAGTGATGTGGTATATGCTACTATTCAAATATCAGGATTATGCCGTAGATCGGCGGGAAACCTTGATTGGATGCCATTAGTTGAGACTGTCCTTCAACCACAATCAGACAATAATAATCAACGAGTTGAAAAGCTGCGAGGGAAATTATTAAAAGTTGTTCTTGAAGCGCTCAGCGGTACCACTGCCTTATCAGTTGTCTTAGAACGCATTTTAAAGCATCCATTGGCTACATCGGGAACAATTGGTGATATTCGACAGTTACTTATGGGTGTGCTTACACATTCGAGATATGAACAAATTCTTGTTGAAACGACATCGAGACTCGTGAGTTTAGAATTACATGAAGCCTTGAAGAAAAGTCTCAGGTAATAATTGTTGATAATAGTTATTTGTGTGTCAAGGCCGTAAAGTTGATCTTTTTCGCCGAATCAGAAATTTGCCACGAAGGTGTAGCTGATGCCAAGCAAATTTCGGGTGTGGCTAAAAAAGATCATACCATGGTCATGGTGCGCACATAATTTTTTAGGCGAGTGTCTCAAAATATGATGTTTTAGGGATCAATAGACCCTAAAATGATAGAAACAAAGCCTGTAAATAAACTATGTAGCAATGCGTAAATTGTGTAGTAACGCATAAACTGTATAGCAACGTAACTTTTTCTTTTGTTTTATGGGTAACTAAAATAAATGCGGTCGTAAATTTAATGCGGCCAAAAAAGTGCCATTTCAAGGACTATTGTCCGTGAAACGTCATGTGTCGAGACAATCACCCAAAAAATGCTTTTTTAAGTTTATGAACGTTTAAAAAAAAGTATCAAACTAATTAATGATGAATGTTATTTTTTATTTTAGGGATGGTGCAAAAGGTTGTGCAAGCGTTTCTGCTGTTTGTTCAAGTTGTCAAAAACATCTTGCACAATGTAAAGATTATACGGTATTTTTTGGATGTGGCCATGGCTTTCATTCACACTGTCTTGGTGATACGAAATTTTGCTACAAGTGCCTGAATGAAAAAGGTTGGGCTCCAGTCGCGTCTAATTATGAAGTACCAGAGCCACGACCACCTGAACGATCACCAATTGTACCACCAGCATTTATGCGGCAACATGATTTAACATTAAAACTTGGCGCGCCAACAATTTTGCCAGATGTTGAGGGTATTTTTTAAAAATTTACATGCTAGTCTTTTATTGTCCAAACCATCGACAACATATGTAGTACTAAAACCCAAGAATATTTGAAAGATAAACTCAAGTCATTACATACATTTGTATATTGATAATTGTAAATTACAAAAAGAAAATCAGATTATGTAACATTTATAAATTAATTAAATATAGCAATTATCTCTTCTTGTAAAAATAAAGAATTTATGATTTTAATTATTGCATCTTAAACATGCATTAAATATATAAATAATTTGAAAAATATAAATTCAAATGAATAAACAATATAACATGGTTTTTCTCTGTTTGAATATTATTTTTCTCTTATCTAATGAAATAATGGTAAATGTTGTAAACTTTTTAAATGGGTGCGTTTATTATTTTTCGTAATAAACACCGGTTTTTTCGGTGCATTTTGCTTGAGAATAATATCAGGATTTACTGGCTCCCATCCTAAAATTTCACCACTAAGAAGACTTGATAAAATTGTGAAAACTTGAGAATTATCATTCTTCAACGATAATAAATTTTTTCTACTAGCAAATTTTTCCACCATCATGTCCAATTCTTCAATATGTTGATGGATCTTTGACATCATTAAATATTGCTGTACTTTTTCATCGCATCCATCCAATGTCCTCAATAACTTTGTTAATTCACTGCAGTACATGTATCCCTTGATTATATACTTTTTATCATATATAAATTCGCCTAATTTCAGAGAAATTTTAACAGCCGTCACTTCTTTTTTAATTTCATTCAATAGTGATGTTAAAGCCACACCATAAACTGTCCGACTAGCAACAAAAAATGTTGAATAATCGTCATGAACCTAGAAGAACAATTAATCAATTGATAATTGTTAAATAACATATATTCAATAAACAATAATTGATACCTGTTTATTTGTGTGTTCCCATGAGCGCTGAATTTTTTCAATAAAATCTACAATTTTACTTCTTTTTTCGGTACTTAATTGCTCTGATAAGCTAATAAGTGATTGAAGTTTGATTGCTAAAGTATTAGACGTCTGTTTATAGTATTGAAGATTTGTTTCCAATTCAGAGTCAATGAGAATGCAGTGACGCGCTTCGGCGCGCAATATCGCAAGCTATTTTTTTTTCTTAATATTAATATTTGAAAATAAAAATGAAATAATAATGGCAAGAACACTTACGTTTTTTACCAGACACTCTATTAAACTCGTCTGATCAGCAATTATGATTACGTCATCGGAATTATATTCAATTTGTTCTGTCATGATTGAATATATATTTGCCCACATATAGACATAAATAAAAAGAATAACAAATGACAATAAGCAGAAGTAACACGCATAAAAAACTATAGAAGAGTGAGAAATAAAATGAAAACAAAATGCATTCGATAGTTTTTGTTATAATCATAATTTTCATTGTAATATTTTTTTCTGCAAATTTTGCACAGAATGCGCCATTTTGTTCTGTTTTTCATCAGATAATTGCGTATGAAAACATTATTTTATTCAAGATATTTCAGCGCATAAAATGAAATCTAACGCGTGACCACAAAGATGATAATGGTTTATTTAATTGCTAATCATTTATAATTATGGCGTTATAAGGACCTCAATTTTTTTATTTTTTTCATTATTTTATTTGGCTAATTATTTATTCGCAGATTAGTAAAACGAGGTGTTATTTCAATTTAATTTTTTTTTCATTATTATTAAATAAATATATATGCTATACTAAGGTGATTCGCACGAAGAAATTTACAAATTTTCGTAGATGTTGAAAGGAGAATTAGGAAAAATATTACAAAGCGGCTCGGATTATTACATCTTACCGAGTTTCGACGATCACCTTAAATTTCAGCATAAAAAAAATTATTTCTCATTATATTCAATTTAATCATGATTATTTTTAGTTCTAGTATCGCTTCAATAAAAGATAAACAAATTTACGGCGTACTTTTTTCTCAATTTTTTTTTTAGTAATTTACAATTACCAAATTACGAATAATCATATTTTTCATTTTCATATATAACAGTACTTAATTCATGAATCGTACATAAATGCATGAGTTCCAATTCATCGCCACTATTATTTATTCAGAAAGAGAAAAAAAAAACAATTGAAAAAATCGCAAGAAAACGGACAAAATACTCAGTGTGACTTTTTTTCGTTCAATTCATCGTAATAACTTGTTTAAAAATAATTAGCGTGGAGTGTTTGTGAATTTAATCTATTCAAATCTAGCATGGAAAATTCTTTGGAGCGGGGGTAGCAGACAAGTTACCATTATATGCTATTTAAATAAAGGATTAATGATCTATTAATTACAATTGAATAGGACGGATTGTCATTTAAAAATAGTCGTACAAAGTCAACAATGAATTTTAGTATTATTTTTAGTTAGTCTTAAAATAAATATGTCCCATCACATTGATACTGTTCATAAAATTACATAAAAATTGCCTAATAATGACTAAGGACATTTGTAATAGGTGCGAAAAAGCATGTCCTAAATGCAAGGCCACAAATTAAAATATTGTTTCATGGAATTTTCTCCTGCCCCCGTTCCGTTGCTTGTAATTCATTCATCACTATACTGGTTTTTTCTTCCTTGTTATTCAATTGTAACTATACACTAGAAACACGGCTTACAAAATGAAAAAATGCAACAAATGCTCTAATTTAGCATTATTTTTTTTTGTAGCTGAAGGTATTGCTGATAGCCTCATGGCCATTAATTTTTTGTTTTTATTATCAGTTAATTCACGTAACTTTATTTCTGATTAATTTTCAACTTCTATCCATTCTATCTACGCTGACAATGATCCCGCGAATAACTGTGATACTTATAATATGGCTGTCTGTGATTGCCATGACGCGATTTACAATGGCTGGATGTGTCGTTATATCGACGATATGAGCCGTCATGATTTGATCGATTCCATGATTTATCATTTGAATATTCCTGAAAAGGATTGAATCCCGGATTCGATCGGCTTTCATACTCTCGATGACACTTTATTTTCTTTGTTCTGCCACGATCCATTTCCTCGTCATCTGGATCAAAGTGTCGCTTTCGTTCCTCACGCCTTTCATTGTTCACCTCACGTTCCAGATGTGCCCGATCGCCATTCCAATTCGTCACTATTTGAAAAAACAAACAAAAATAAAAAAATAAAAAAATATTCCTTAAGAAACTTGATTTATTTGTTTTTAGAATAGTTGAACGTTTAACTTCATTACTGAAAACTTCCTGAATATATGTCTTTCTTAAAATACTTGAAATGTTTTGTTTAACGCAACGGAATATTTTTAGCAACTTTATATTTGTGAATAAATTAAACTGTGCACAATTTTGACTAGTGCAGAAGTAAAAAAGAAAAATAATTGTGTTGGATTATATTAGAAGAAATCTGTGATTATATTGTATATGACGAGTGTCATGATTATGGAATCCAAACTGGTTTCTTCGTGGCAAAAGTTGTGTTTTTTTTTATACTGAAGGATTATCTTGACATTGGTCCCTGACTCGCGGTGAGTCAATTTACAAGCATCACAGCGATGTGACGAAGCACTAATAATTTTGCCCACATTGATCCCACGCGCTATTGAGTTGACTTGTCTTGACAAGGAGTTGAATTTTGAGGAAAATGTAGTAGAAGTAGAAGTAGTAGTAGTAGTAGTAATAATAGTAGTAGTAGTAGTAGTAATAGTAGTAGCAGTAGTAGGGGTATAAGTAACAGTGGTAGTAGTATTGATAATAGTAGCAATAGAAGTCGCAGTCTGTGTTTTGACACTTGAATTGGACAATTTTTTGTTGCTGTACTGACCCGAGGAAACTCCGTAGCCTCGATGTGACAATTTAAGTAATTGCGAAACAGTATCAGAACGATTAGTTCCACTAAAGCTTCGTGGTGCTGCTGCGCTTGGCGCTGAATTTGTATGTGCTGTATGATTAGACTTCTTATTTTCGTCCCTGCAAAAGTAATGATAAAAATAAAAAAATAAAAAAATTATTACATGGCATAAAGTCGCGTAAAATTATAACATCATAAAAAATATAAATACTCACTTATTCTCTGTGACAGACCAACCGTTTGGTGTTGCTACCGACGTAGGTGAAGGCACATCCTTAGACACTTTCCAGCCATTTATACTACTTGCAGCTTTGGTAGGAACTTTATCATCAGAATCACCACTAATTTTAACTTTAATTGGATTATGCCACTTATCTTTACTCTTTATGTCGAGTTTTACATTGTTACTGGTCTCAGACTTCCCATTTTGATGTTTCAACGGACAAACAGAACTATTAGGCGATGATCCATTTTGAGTACAAATATTGGTCGACAATGACGACTTTTGATTTATACAAATGGACTTTAGTGATTTCATCTCTGGCTTTGATACTGCAAGATTTTTCAATGTGTCTTTGGTTTCCTTGGATGTCATTTTTGATACACTATTGCTAGCATTTGCCAATGGTTTCGTAGTGGAAGTATTTGAATTAATATTATTTTTCGAATTTAATGTTACAACCTCCTCTTCATCACTTGAACCATCATATGGTACTAAACTATTACCGCTCGATACTTTGCCATTTCTATTATGGATAACGACTCTTGGTTGACTTTTTTCAATCATTTTTTGAGGTAATTGAGGTCCAATAAAGTTATTATTTTTTTGTTGAGCAGTTTGGATACCATTGAGCAATTTTGACGGCGGTAATTGTGGGCCAATTAATGGATTTTTTGCATCACCATTTTTTATCATTGAGCCATTAGATATACCATTCATTACATGAAGTCCGGATGTCGACGGCTTTGGACTCATTTGTTTAACGGAACCATTTGATAGTGATTTTATGCTAGCTAATCCATTGATTTTAGGTGGCTGAGAGTTTGACAGTTGAATTTGAGATTGAGACTCCATTTCAAATATCATTATATATGCATTGGTGCTCAGCACACTTGACATTGTTATTGGACGCACGTAGGAATCATCAAATGAATAATATTGACCAGTAGAAACTTGTGCAACAGCTGTATAATGGCCACAATTCACTGATGGACCCATATGCGTCACCATTGACATAAGTTTATAGTTGAGTTTTCTCGTGGATTCACCTGGCTCTCGCCATAAATACGGACCCATATCCACAATTTGTTTAAAATCTATATGCCTAGAAATTTTACCCCCAAGAACACTAAATCGCTTTAATTGAACGCATAAAACTTTTGGTGGTCGTTCAAGGCTAAATTGTTTTGTTGCCGGTACACGTCTTTTGCATGCTTCACACTTGTAATCATTATTATCCAATTGTTCACGACTAAAATAGCTTGTTAGTGCTTCATCTAACGTGCTGGCTTTGCGAATATCTACTAGAAGATCTTGAAAATGTTGAAATGTAGTTGACACATGCCAGCATTGAAGACATTTCACTTCAGTGCGTATATAACCACCAAATATTTGATTTATTGGTGTTGTTTCTTTTGAATAACTCTCCAATTTACCGGCTTTATAGCGATGCAAGTAAGCACGTTCCATTCCTTCGAGAAGATATCGGAGAAATTCGTGAGCGTCTTCTTGTTGACCTGGTACCATTGTTCTGCATATTACTGCCAAATAAACGATGCATCCAAAAATTAATATTTCAAACACATAACTAAAGATTTTACCAAAGAAAATAAAGAAACTATTTCGATTGACTTACATTTTAGTTTGTTATAAATATAAAATGGCTTAATAGCATTTCCAGATTTTTCATGACTAAACTGAAGAGTCTTTGCCATTGCACAAGTAAGGCACTCTCCCCCACCTTCTAAAGAAAATAATCAATCAAGATACTGTCGAATAGAATTTAAAGTATGGAATAAACTCGTGAAAAGCGTACCATTTTGTTCACATTTTAAATTGTGATGACTGTCAGATAATAACCAATTGACAAGAGCTGGTACATGGAAGAGAGCTTGTAAAGTGCTATTGAGATAACATGTATTTCCAACATTATACATGCCAGCACCCACTGGGAAAGTTCCTTTCCATCCTAATTGAACTTTTTCAAGATCATATAAAATGATTTTTGGCTCTGGTAACGAAGGACCTCTCATTTTATTATTTACTTCGTTTTTTTTTCTACAAATGCCACCGCCGTTTTCTTTCATCTTTCCGTTCTCGGATTGTTCAGAAAGATTATTAGGAGGACTCAAGACAATATATTTAGTCTTGAGTTCCTCCAATACAGTTAACTGATAATTCTCAGCTATTTCATATTGTAATTCAGTCTGTAATAATATGTTTGCTCCACTGGCCAATGAAAATGGGACGTTCTCGATGGATTTTGTTTGAGCAACATCCAATGAATATTGGAGTGCTGCTTTGACGGGATCGCACACAGCAGGCATCACTTTTCTCACGTCCAATTCTCACTTCTAAATACAATTCGATAATCTGAAATTAAGGTTACGTATTTAAATAACATTGGAATATTATAATTCAAAATAAAGTTATTAGTGACAAGTAAAAATTTCAAATAATCAATAAAGACCAAAAAATGAATTCATTTTTCACATTAACATACCACGATATTCTTATCAATATATACATATTATCGGAATGTATGGTATGAACAAACCACGCGGCGATTATACCAATTCAAGTCACATTGTTTACCTTGAATTGCCCGCAACGTGTTTCCTATTCACAAAATTAACGCGAAAAATATGACTGCGTACTTGATATTCATCTGAAGTTAGTAAGTATTAATTTGTAAAACAACGGGCAAATGCATAATAGCGATTACAATTGAATAATTAGAGTTAATCGAATGTAATAAGCAACAGCCGGATAAAAATTGGGCGCGTGTCGGCCTCACCATACTCTCGCTCATTTTTTCGTGACTTGAGCGGGAATTTTTATTATCTGTCATAAATACTCACCTTTATCGACATTAATATCTGAAAATATACTAAACGTTTTATTCACTATTACAATTGTTATCCAAATACGGTTTCCATAATCATTGATTTCTTTATTTATAAAAAAAACCACAAATTGTAGGTGAAAACGAGGCTCTCTTCACTACATCATGATGGCGGCCATTTTCATTATCCGGCTTCATCACCGGATTTAGTCAAATTAACATCTGTTTTTTTTTATATAAATGATGATTATTAATTATTTCCGTTATTTAAACGAATACTTTTAATTCTTTTGTGTTATTAATTACGTTTGTAAATAATGAATAGGATGATTATTTATAATGAATATATCCTGATAATTTAAATTATTATTCACGAATAGATATTTTGATTGTGAATTAATATAGGTTACACCAGAGGAGTTGGTAAAATTGAAGAAGATTAGAATTGTGGAATAATAGTGTAAAATAGGATAAATATTGATTTTAAATGATGTCGATAAAGTACAGTTATGTTCAATAATGATATTGTCAATAAATATTGGGTATATATAAATTGATAGTCAAATTATCAGATAGGTGGTCCCATGGTGTAATGGTTAGCACTCTGGACTTTGAATCCAGCGATCCGAGTTCAAATCTCGGTGGGACCTATTGTTTTTTTTATATTATTCAATATATGACACCCATTGAAATCTTTTTGTTTTTCTTCAATCAAATTTTTAGCTACACCAATTTTCTTCTGATGTTTTTTTTCCACGTGAATAGAAAAAAAACCTATTTGTATTTTCACTCTCGACATTTTTGTGTAGTGCTGCCATCTAGTGATTAATTTATATATCTCTCCTTTTAATATCAACAGATGTCACCACACGTCAATTCAATAGTAAAAAATAAAATTTTTAGTGCATATCCATCAATCCATGTATCATTGGTGTATGATGTTATAATATATTGATATATAGTTAATTAGATCATTTTTAACAACAAACATTCAACTAACTACCCATATAAAACAGCTTAAATACTGATGAACACTCATTTCAATCCGCACAGATATTGGTTATGGCAAACAATAAATAGTAAAAAAAATGAGTGCAAACGACAGTGCTGTTGTGGTTAAAGCAAAGCCAGTAAGAAAAATATTCAAAGCACCAATACGGGTTAATAAAATTCCTCAAGAATTATTAAATGATCCACTATTGAATGCAGCTATAGCAGCATTACCAGAAAATTACAATTTTGAAATTCACAAAACTATATGGAGAATACGTGAATTAAAAGCAACCAGAGTGGCGCTTCAAATGCCTGAGGGTTTGTTGCTTTTTGCAACAACAATAGCAGATATTATTGAAGAATTCACAGACGCTGAAACAGTTATTATGGCTGATGTCACGTACGGTAATAATTTTCACTATATCATGAAAAAATAGGCAGTAAATGAATCTATTAATTTGAATAATATTGATATTAAAGTAATGCATAAACTAATTAATATAATATTATTATTATTATATATTTGATTCTGCAGGCGCATGTTGCATAGATGATTACACAGCGCGTGCATTGAATATTGATTTATTAATTCATTATGGTCATTCTTGTTTGATTCCTATTGATCAAACTGAGGGTATCAAAATTTTATACATATTTGTTGATATTAAAATTGATACTGCACACTGCATTGATTGTCTCCAAGTAACATTGCCAGTTACAACAAAAATAGCACTTGTTAGTACAATTCAATTCGCCGGTACTTTACAAGCAATCGCTAAAGAAATGAGGAATGCCGGTTATGAAACGACTGTACCTCAAAGTAAACCACTAAGTCCCGGCGAAGTATGACGTATTTTTGTTTATTTACATTAATTATCAAACATCGGTTACAATTATTGCATTTAAAATTCCTGTGAAATATTGAAATGTATCATTTAATTTATTTATTTAAATTATTCTGTAGATTTTAGGCTGCACTGCACCGCAAATAAAATGTGCTGATGCAATTATATATGTTGGCGATGGTCGATTTCATCTGGAGGCGGCAATGATTGCTAATCCGACGTTGCGAGCATTTCGATATGATCCATATGAAAAAAAACTCACTGAAGAATTTTATGCTCATGATGCTATGCGAATTATCCGACAAGATGCAATTGATAGGGCCAAAAAAGCTGAAACAATTGGTATTATTTTGGGGACACTTGGTCGACAAGGCAATCCAAATGTTTTAAATGTTCTCGAAAAGAGAATCAAATTTGTTGGGAAGAAAAATGTTAATATTTTATTGTCAGAAATATTCCCGGATAAAATTGCAATGTTCAATAATATCGATGCCTTTATACAAGTTGCTTGTCCACGATTGAGCATTGATTGGGGTACAGCATTTAAGAAGCCATTTTTAACTCCATATGAAGGTGCTGTAGCATTAAATTATGCTCAATATAATATTGAAACACCATATCCAATGGATTTTTACGCATCAGCGAGTCTGGGGCCTTGGACACCGAATCATAAATCAGCAGACCTTGAAAAAGAAAATGGTACATGTTGTGGAAAATGTAAAGGTAAGTAAAGTGACAAAAAAAAGAAAATGAAGAAACGTAAGGGATTAAATTAATGAATTATAAACAAACAATGTCATGAAGAATTAGGAGAATAAAATAATAATGATTATAAAAATTTGAATTTATATTGAGCAATCGTCATTTATTTTTTACCGTCGCTCGTTCATATTCATTTTTTTTCCCCTCATTTTCTTTTGCACATTCATGCAATTTAAGATGACCTTTTCCACAATGAAGCTTTCTCATACATGTATGCTAAAATGAAAAGTAAGTGAGAAGGGAAGATAAAATTGATATTGAAGGTAGAAAAAAAACCATGATATAAATTGCAGAATGAATCAATCCCAAGTCGGCGCGACACATCACCCCCTACTGCTGTAAAACATAGTCAATCGACACGGTTGGTGGTAGTGCGATAATGGCAAGATTGAAGGGTCCGCGTGTATAAATTACGTCATACGCCCACCTGTAGCCAGCTCGGACGCATTGAGCTTGGCTACTATTAATTCTAACGGGTGTATCATATAAAAACGATTGAACTCTATTTACGACTCAATACTCAAGTCTACTGCAATAAATTTTTTATAAATTATTTTGGATGTCTCCGACAAGATTTTGATTGGAAAATTATCGCATATATTTAATGAATACACGAAGGAATAAAGTGATAGACGAAAGCAGATTTTTATCTTATCATATTTCATTATCTGGTTTATAATATGAATATATTATATGAGAAGAAAGTGGAAAGAGAAAGAGGGTGAAACACGAAAGTGGTGGTGAGAAATAGAGAAAGGGCGCTGAAAGCACTGCGAATTTTGCCCTATCAGTATGACACGGGATGTATTCGAAATTTTTGTGGAGGGTGAAAGGCGGCGCCGACCGCACCCCGGCGTCGCGACGTCAGTCGTCGTTCTAACGTGGCTCAACAAGTATCCACTTCAATGGTGTTGTGAGAACAGACAGTTTGAATATATTTAGACGAAATATTTACGGCCGATATTGACATGATATCTAATTTATTTGAAATAAAAATTTCTTTATTTTACATGAGTTTAATTTTTTTTTAATGTTGTCTTGAATATTATTTAGCAATTATTCGATTTGGGTTATAATTGAAAGTGAATTAGCCTTAATTTCAATTAATATTCCAATTTAATCGGTAAGTAAATTGTTTTTTTGTCTTCATGCATCATTTAATGTAGAAACTAAAATGAAAATATCAAATAATACATGCATATATTAGTTATTGATGTTTTCATGAATTTAATATTGTAATTGAGATTATTAAGTTAATCGAAAAATATTTATGTTGATATTTGTAGTTGCGGAAAAAAAAATTAACGAAATGAAATCAGAAGTGACTAATGAGGAAAATTTAAATGAGGAAAGAACAACGAAAGAAGCGCATTCGAGCAAGAGTGTACGTAAAACATCGCGAAAAATTGAAAGACATGATTTAAAATCTTGTATGTCATCGCGCGCTTCTACGCCAAGGGAGCAAACTCTCAGGAGACTTGAGAGTAATGAGAGAGAACGGATGAGGATGCATAGTCTCAACAACGCATTTCAGGTTGAAAATGAATCAGTAGAATTTTAATCGGAAAAGACAAATTAACACTAGATAAGTATAATAAATGTTACTTATTTATTCATTTATTGGTTATAGAGTTTAAGAGAGGTCATACCACATGTATGTAAAGAGCGTCGTTTGTCGAAAATTGAGACATTGACATTGGCGAAAAATTATATTGTCGCTCTCACAGACGTTATTTGTGCAATGAGAACCGATGAACAATCAGTGGCGGCTGATCAAATATCAAAAATGAATGGATCAACATCTGATCATATAAATGATTGCCTTCGCATGAATACACCTTCATCATCACGATCATCAAGTCCAGAAATACGACGATTTTGCAATGACAATAAAGTTGATTCATTGTGGGATGGTAAATGAGATTGATGAACTGAAATAAATGAATATATAGATGAAAAATATATATTTTATTTCAGTATGATCATAATATAATGAAATAATCAGATTATTGCGAAATTTAAATTTATTACAAAATTTCATCAACAAATATATGAAAGCGTAATTTAATTACATGCGGGAATATAATCTAGGATCTATCAAGCGAATTATCATTATTTATTGCTTGTGAATTTTTAATATTATATTTCAAGTTTAGGCTAGAAATTGAAGGAATTATTATTTATAAGTTGATTTTATGATAAAACAAAAATAAGGTGCCAAATAAAAAATATACACGTACAAATATTATTACATGAATACATATGCATAGCTGCAGGAATGTATAATCGAATATCATTATTGTGGTAATTTAATATTAAATAAATTAAAATTATTTTCAAATTTTAATAATAAAGTGTGCAATTTTTAGACCACAAATGTAAATCTGATTCTTGATCAATCAGATGTGCTTTGGTGCAAATTATCAAGTATCAGGATAAAAATAACAGAGATACGATATCTAAAAAAAAGAAAAGTGGCGATAAATTCATCGAAATGTTTTAAATGCAGTTTATTTCAAATTGAAATTGATTCATCAAATATATTTGCCAATTATTTCTATAGCTCTAAGTAAATGAAACATTTATGAAAAAAAAATTATATATATTATGTCCAGTTATCTATATGTATATAAAGAAAAATAAATGATATATATATGTATGTATGTATGTATGTATGTATGTATGTATGTATGTATGTATGTATGTATGTATGTATGTATGTATGTATGTATGTATAAATAATTCATCGTATAATAATTATTTCGATACAAAACGAAAAACTTTAGAAGTGAAAACAATTAAAAAAAAAAAAAATCTGCAGTCAATCGATGAATAATTTATTCTCCTCAGAAAGTATTCTTTGACATTTTAGCTTATTCCAAAAGAAATTGGCCAAGTATCTAATGATTCCAAATCAACCATAACAGCTGTATGAGTTTGTGAGAAGTTTGGCATGCTGATTAATCTAACAGTCTGACCTTCATCACCTGGAATGATTAAATTTGGTATTAGTTAACATAAAATATTTTATATTTGATTAATATTAAACATTATTTGATCAAGTTAAAGAAGAAGATATTTATTATTAACTTGCCAACAGCAAACTTTGTTGCATATTTTTCCATATTTCCAACAAAATAAATGTCTGGGCAGTCCTGCATAACAAATGGATCAGTGTTGAAACATGAATAAGCTGGAAGAGTGTCTGGCGCAGTGGGAGCGAAATGTCGCCATATTAATGTTTTCTCAAGCCACTCCAGCGGTGAATAATTCACAAGTCCAGTGACTTTCATTATATCTTCTATTGGTTGTCCACTAGAACCAGCCACAACTCTATTTCCAATTCTTCCTATCCATGGATTAGTCATTGCATAAAAGCTTTTATACCTGATTTAAATAATTAATTTATCATTCTCAATACAAAATAAATGTTGGTGAGAAATGTTCTGTAATAATAAAAAATACCCCACCTAGATGTCTTTGGCAATATGCAAGGATGAAAAGGTTGTTGAGGAATTGAATGATTGGATGGATCGAATTGAGCTGGCATTACAATCACACAGCATGTTTCTGCGATTTGACTCAATAAATCATCAAATTTGTGAGTTGCCAATATGGTTTCTAATGTAACAACTGACGTCTTATTTTTTTCATTTACAAAACCGTGATTTCTGTAGCTTTTCGTAATACCATCAACACAGTTTCCTATACAATAGCTTCACAATATAAGTAATGGAAACAATATTTTAAGTTATAAATATTCATATTATTACCCGCAATTATCACTTGAGTAATTGTGGTTGCTAATTTTTGAGTGTTATCATTGCCTATCATTCCACTTATAAATTCAACGAGGAGCTCATGAGCAAATGAATTTGTGTCATTAGCTAGGTCAAGTCCTGATAATAATAAAAGTTGTTTTTTTTCATTACTTATTGAAATCGGTGATAAAGCTTTTGGACATATCCCTGGAAAACAATAGTCTTCTACCTTTAAAATTAGAAAAAAAAGGTTATTCTTAAATTACCTCTTGAAGTTTTTGAATTATGAAATTATAAATGACACTAATGGAAAATTATGTCTTACCCAAAATGTTCCATTATCATATTGATGTCCTAAAACTGCACACACAAGACCAGTAACTATTTCTTTTGGATCAATACGATTGCCAACGAGTTTAATTCGCATCATTACATCCTCAAGAAATATCTGATCTTTTTCAGAAGAATAATTAGATCTAACTGGCTGTGGAATTAATTGTAACTCATAACTCAACTCTTTTAACATTAACGGTTTCAATTCTTGATGTTTGTAAATACTTCCTACAATTATTACTAATTCATTATCATTATTTACTTCAGATAGTTCTGATAATTGCAATATTTTGTGACAAGCTATAAATAAAATTATTAATATACATCAAATTGAATAATTGAATAATTATTTGATCATGTAAATGTACCCCATTTTTGTTTGGCTTTCTCTATCAGAACTTCTTTCAAGGCTTTCAATCGAACATTATAGATATTGAAATATTGTTTATCAAATGATCTTTGGGTAATTTTGAACCTCTCATAATCGTTGACATCTATACATTTTCTGTTGAATTTACTTATAATTTGGTTCTCCATGTCATGAATTACTGTGTATAATCTTTCAACAGATGTTATATAATTCAATATTGATTCGAATTATCCATAGGTGTTTTTTTACATTCGTTTTTTTTGTTTTTTGGTTACACACACCTGTCAAAATAAAAGCCCATCAGTTTTTGACTCGTAGTACTGCTGCTTCAATAATATATATATATATAGGAATTTCGGACTATGATATATTTTATTTGAGATGCGGTGGATTAAATTTAACAGGTATTTTATTGATTCAATGTATTACACAATGGTAAAGAGACTAGTGAGTGATTCGCGCGCGGTAAAGAAGTATAGCGTGGTTGGATCAAGCGGAGCGCTATACGTCTAGTGTTGCTTGTTGAGCGGTCAGCGGCAGAGAGAGCATTACTCTAAACAGTCTAAACGCATTTGTTGAGCTTGCTTCTATAGGCGGCGTGACTTGCTTGACTTGCCTGGCACGCCGCACTCTGGCTGGAATTAGTAGTTGTTGTGCTTTGTCGGTATTACAGTAGAAGGCAGCGAAGATAGAGCAGATTGTGCCGCCACATATATATATTTTTTTTTTCTCGATCTCTCTCTCCGCATACGTTTTACGTGGCCGGTATAGTAGATTGTAGTAGCAGCTGCTGAAAACTATACCGGCCCTTTAAGATAAAAGCGGAATTGACGACTGCGGGGTAAAGGGGAAGGTTGCTTGGGACCTAACATATATATGTATATCTACGACCTACGATTTTTTAATCAACAAACAAAATTTCAACTTGTGTTACACAAGTTGTGTACTTTGCTAATATTCTTGAATAAACTACGATTGCTTAATATTTTGCAATACTGTAGAAGTTAGCTTCAGTATTTAATATAGTTGTTGTGATTGCTTGAGGACAATTGTAGTATTTCACTTAGGATAGTGCCATGATAATTGAATATTTATTGAGAAGTAAAAAATTATGGATCGTTATACAGAAGAGGTTATGAATCCACTAACATCAGGACGACTGTTGTCATATAATGAGATCGCTACAAAATTATTAAATGAAAGATTCATATTAACAGCACTTGAGCTTCATGCAGAGTTATGTGAAGCAGGAAAAGAGCTTCCTATTCTCAAAGATTATTTTGGGAATCCAAATAACTTAGAAATTCACAATGTCAAGCCTGAAACATATACATCAATCGTCAGATCTTCTAGTCAAGCCACTCTAGACTCTTTGGATATGACAAGGTATTCTGAAGATGGTGGAGGTGTTGATGAAAGAGTAGCTATTCTTGAATTTGAATTACGAAAAGCCAGAGAAAATATTTCAGCGTTACGTGCCAATCTTACTATAATGACAGACCCAGAAAGCACATTTCCAAATAAAGTAAATGACAAAATACAATTGATTGATTCACCTATAAAACCACATGAACAGAGAGCTTTAAATTTTTTAGTTAATGAATATTTATTGGCACAATCATATAAGCTTACTTCAATTACTTTTAATGATGAAAATGAAAATCAAGATTTTGAGGATTGGCAAGATGTTGGATTAAATATTCCAAAACCATCGAATTTATTACAAATTTATCGGGAATTTCATCGTAGAATTGACTCTGACAAACCACAGTCTGTTGATGCATCGATACAAGTTCATATTGACGATTTAGTATTAATTAATAGTAATGAAATAATAAAAAAAAATGAAAATGTGAATAGTGCAATAGTTGAAGAACAATCTGAATTTATAAATGAACAATCAACATGTTTAGAAGAAGATAAATATGATGCAGAACTTGTTGATGTTGATACAACGATGAATGTTGAGATATCAAATGACAACCTATGCGCTATGAACGAAAATATCACTGAAATCATTGAAACAGAGGTTAATTCCGATGCAATTATGCAGGACAAATTTGAAATGGTTGAACCACCGTATCAAGAGACATTTACGATTAATCAAGAAGCCGATGATGAAGAAGATAGTACGTCTCCAGTATTAAGTCTTGGTGAAACTGTCGATACAGATCCAAGTGAGAAAGATTGGACGAGAATTCAATTGCCAAAAATGCAAGAAATGCCAACATCGATAGCAGTTAATTTATACGCACAATATATTCCGGAATTATTCAAACAAGAAGTTTTTGCTCATTCATTGATTAATACGTGTGACAGTGATACTAATACAATGGATGTTTTAATTCATAATGATGACACATTAACATTAGAATCATTAACAGATTTACTGTCTACAATTTTACCGACTATAGTTCCGTACATTGCTTTACATAAAAGAGATCAAGCTATACCATTAATATTGAATGCTATTAGATTAAATCACGAGGCAACTCAACGTAATAAATTGCTACAATTATTATTCAATTTAAAGAAAAAACCTCAACAGTCAGAAAGAAATATTTTATTGAAAACTTTGGTGTTATTGATGAACATTAAAGATGGCCCAATTCAACCAGAAGAAATTATCACGGTTTGCTGGGAGCAAAGTCAACATAAATATCTCGAAAAACGTTTATTAGCTGTTGAATGTTGTTCAGCATTCGCGCCTTATACCTCAAGTGCAATTAAAAATTCATTAATGATTTCAATGCTACAACAAATATTGCTTGAAGATAAAGAGCCAGTTGTTCGCGTTGCTGTTATACGTACACTTGCATTACTTGTTGCATTCAATGATGATCCTGATAAATATTTTCAATGTGAAGAACTTGTATTGGCTGCACTTGACGATGAGTCTTCACAAGTATTTGATGTATCCTCTGCAGTATTATTACCAACTCTGGCACAATGGGCGTTATCATTAAAGCGATTATTGTCACATCTTTTAACGCGTATTATATCAAAATTAAAAATTTTATTGAAGCAAAATTTACAATTACACTGCACGGGGAATGATCATCGTAGTAGTATTAGAGCCATGAGATTGATCAGCGTATTGAAAATATTGTTACCTCATATGATTGTTTGCATAGTGAATAATTCAATAGTCAAGTCAAAAATTAACGAAAACTCACCATGTGAATTATCTCAAAAATTTTCACAGCTTTCTCAGTTTAAAATAACTAATCCACTAATTTTCGTTGATAGTAATGAAAATTTTGCAAAAATTATCAATACATTTTTAGCAAATAATTGGGAAAATGAAATGTGGCCAGAACTCGAATGGTTGAACAATAAATTACTCCCAGATGTGATTGAAATGTTGAAATATCTCACCACATCACAAGAAATTATATTGAACTGTCTGTTAACTTATATCGAATCACTGTGCATTGGACTTGGTCATTATGTTACAATATTTAGTATAAAAAAAATTATTGAAGTTGAAATAATAAAGTTAGAAAAAAAATTAATGAATTCTCTTCATGATCGTAATGAATTAAATAATCATTTAACACTAATACCGGCTTATATGTTGATACAGTCGATAGTGAACATTGAAGAACTATCAAATAGTCTGAAACACTTTATTGTTATGGTATCCAATAGTGGACTCGATACAACTTGTTTGATCATTGGCATACGGATATTATTGAAACAACGTGAAATAATTGAACAAATAATCACTGATTTGTGGGATGGAGTTGTTCATCAGAGTGCCAGTGTCAGGAGTACAACTGCTACAATATTCGGTAATATTATTGAGAATATTCCTGAGCAAATGGTTACTGCCAGAGTTGCACCAGCAATTATAACTCTTGCTAGTGATTCCGATATATTAGTAAGAGCCAATGCAGTCACGGCGATAGGTAAACTTATTACTGATTGTGCAGCAAAAGAAGCGAAGGACAAAGGGCGATTGACACTGGAAAGTATTGTTAAAGAAATGGATGATACAATTATAACACATACGTTTTCCATTGCATTAGTTTCAACACTCGCTAATATTGTGTCAAACAGCCCGCAACATTACATTGAGGATATCATTGTGACACAATTAACAAGAATAACTTCATTAGCCCTTCGATGTAATCATGGAGTTGAATTAACAATCGCATTGCTTGCTGCTTACTCATTATTAGTGTACAATCCTCTCAATGTTCAATGTGTCACAAATGTGCTTTTACCTGGTCTTGGATATCTGGAAACGTTAATAAATCATCACTTACCACAACAAATTGAAAATGTTCGTGTACTTATACGAAAAGCTGAATTGAAGTTAAATCCAACGAGGTCTGTGGGAAGGTATGTAAAATTCTAATTTTTTATATCGATGAGTATTATTATTACTCAATTAATTTTTATAACGTCAAAGATAATACTGAAATGAAAATTATTAAGGTCAACGTCTGGATTATCGCTGTCACTTACAGCTGCGAATGTCGGACAGGGCGTTGAGGATATGCGACAAAGAATGACAAAAATTTTCACCCCAAAATCTCATTCGTCCAGTATGCCAAGTATATTTCGAAAAAAAGAAAGTAAATAAATTTATCACATAGACATTTGCTTTTCAAAGAAGGTGCCTTCATCATCAATAGATATAAAAAAATCACTTTTTTTTTGCGATTAATTATAATGACGTTATGCATATTTTGATTCAAAACATCAGATCATTTTTTCTTTATGACCAGACAAGATAATTTTGCAAGAATATTTTATTGTATTTTTTTATCTATATACACAATGTTGAATAGTTATATACATATATGTTTACATAATGATGCAAATAAG
Source organism: Microctonus brassicae (assembly GCA_918226075.1). NCBI lineage: Eukaryota > Metazoa > Arthropoda > Insecta > Hymenoptera > Braconidae > Microctonus > Microctonus brassicae. The sequence continues at coordinate 13,435,037 of OW445484.1, read as the reverse complement.
TTTATATGTGTTTATACATTTTAATTAAGTTACTAATAATAATTCAAATGAAATATGACATCATTGTCATATTGATTCGATTGTTTTTCCGTTTGCCTTTTTAAAGTCGTATGTTTAATTATGATAATTTTTTTCGACAATTGATTGTTATAAATAAATTATAAAATATAATGAATCATATTATAGAGTAATAAATAATTTTTTAATTACATCGTATTGAACGCAGTTATCTGAAATATGAATGGAATGATAGCTGCCACATGATATAAATAAATTTGCATTTAGTCCATGCAACAGAGCAAAAATTCATATACATGTTCGGTAGTTTCGAAAAATCATTTAGAAACTATTTTAGGAACATCACCATATGATTTAATTGGCCTTTAATTTAATTGTAGCCAAATAATCATACTGGAAGGATTTGAAATATGTATTAAAATGGGAATTGTTTCATATCAGCTATTCACACGAGTTGGCTCAAATGCAAAATTTTTATTTATTTGTATTTTTGTTTTGTTTCAAAATCGCACTAGGTATCTTGCTACGACAATGATTAGAAGGGATTTATGCATACCCCGGTTAGAAGCGGCTTGTCTGAGTCCCGATTTTCTTTTATTACATCAGGACTTTGAGGTGACGAGCCGAACAGACACTCTCATATGGTTTTTTTCTGCCGACTATCGTTGTCACTATTGAAGTGATGTGTGAATTCTGTTCGTGTTCCCAAGATAGTCAAGATGTCTTCTAAAAAAATACAGTTCTATATTTAATATACAGTTTTTAAAAATAATTTAAATAAATAAGTTTTGTGCTTTCTCATGGATAAGATTAGTTAATAATTGTTTTATAAAATCATTTAATTTTAGGATTATGAAGAAATGAAATAAAAGATCACATTTTTGCTTTGTTAATGTATTTACCTAAATTAACTGAATTCTTGCCCCCGACATCTCTTGTTGCTTGTAAGAAAATTGTATCGCTGTCTTCAGGTTCGAGCTGCAATGACAGCCTCAACACTTTTCGTAATTCTTCAGAGTCAAGGTATCCCATTCCATTAGAGTCACACACTTCAAAGGAAATGCCAACCAGATCTAGCACAGAATTTGCCTTTGCTATTGCTATAACCGTGAATAAATACTCTGCCAAGTCTATCCGACCACAGTTTGTTTTGTCATATATTCGAAAAAGTTGTTGCGCTGAAAGATCTGTAGCATCCAGTCTGAGAATCTTCGTAAATTCTTGTAGATTTATTAAATCACCAAATTTAGCCGACCGGCATTGAACTAATTCTTCTTCAATTTTATTTTTTTGTAGACCGAGTTTGCAACGAAGCTTGTGAGCTTCAACAATATTTGAAGCGTGTTGCAAATACAATGAATGCGCTTTACTAATAATACGACAATCATCGTACGTATAATCTGAGACAGGAATTCCCAGAGCTCTAGATAACGAAATTATTGAAATTTATAAAATGGATTCAACGGTTCGATAAATTATGAATATTATATTTTTTATTATTAAAATTATTGTAAAACTTACTCAGCCATTAAACGTCGTACATTATTCGCATACAATTTCGGATCAGTTTTTTCAGCTTCACTGGGTATATATACCGGTAAGAATTCAATTTCACAACTGCTATTTAGCTGAGTGAGTGTGAGCCACAACAATTTAAGGCTAAATTACAATAAAGAGAAAATATTTTTTTTTATTAGAAACAAATACACATATAATGAATTATATTCACATTTTTTGTGTACATTTCTATCAATAAGTATTCTAAATGATTAAATTAAATTTTTTATTGTAATAATCAATTGAATAAATTAAATACTTACGCGCCAGGTCCTTCCCACGTCCACGTAACTGTATCTAATTTATTTGGGTAACGAATACAGACAGGTTGGATAGGCACTCCAGGATAGAACGCACCGCATTTGAAGGTGATTAAGCAAGACCGATTGGTGCATGTACCTTCCGGGAATATCATTATCTAAATTTTATAAATAAAATATCAATTTCACGACTCATATTGAGGAAGATCGTAAAGAAATATTATCAGAAATTTTTCAAATGTGTATATATATAATTATTCATTTGATATATATTACCTGAGGCCAATCTTCCTTTGATGTAGCTCGTTCGATAATTTCTTTTATGGTATTCTGTCTTGAATTGGGATCGTCTCGCCACACATATACAGGTTGTGTATAATTTATCAATTCTAGAATTTTTTTAAAAGAATTATAAAATATTATAAAAAGATATTGATTACAATCAATCGTTAAAAATTTTTAATGATAATCTAACTACAAAATATAATAAGAAAATAGGTTTATAAATAATAGACATTAAACAAATGGATGAAGAATCAATAGATAGATAAATAAATAGATTAATTATAAAGGATGTGTCTGTGATTGAATTTAATATCGTTATAGATTAATATAATCAACATGATCATTACCAATAATAGCCATTATTGTATGGTTTTCATGTTTTCTGTGGGTACAGTGAGAAGATTGTAAATTTTTGTAACGGTGAATGGGATTGGTAATTAATTGTATAATAAATATCAAGAAAGAAATAATGCACGAAACATAATTCATTGTTATTTTATAAATTTTTTTTCCTTTTGAATTAAATAAGTCGTTAGAGTTTGTAATTTAATGTTTAATGTACAATTCAAAACATACTTCCAACAAATGGATTCAGGCCCGATTCTCTTCTGACAATAGTGGATGGAAATCCCAGGATGTAGACAATTCCACCATCGATGAATGTTGAATGAGGTGCAATTACAAGAATTGGTGCTTCAGATCTTGATGCTTGCTTTCCACGTATGATAATTTTCATTCCACTTGCATGATATGTCAAACGGCCAAGAAAGCACAACCAAGGAACTATTTTTCTGTAGTTTGCATCATTATTATCACAATTATATTATATTATCAATTATTCCACAAATAAATTATTTACGCGATTATTAATTATGTATCTTATTTTTATATTTTATTTGATTATTTTAATAACCCATCCACCGATTATTTTTCAGAGTTTCATTTGCTCATATCCGAATCTTTTTGATTAATTAAATTAAAATCCCATTCACCATGTATATTACAAAATATTACAAATATTTATCAAATATTAATAATAATTTATAATCTATATCGAGAAACATTTCAATGATATGAACGCCAATTAAATGCTTATAGATATATACAATTATAATATATGAATATTGAATGGGGAATATGTCCATTAATTCACATATTAAAATTAGTTGATGATTTCAAAATGTAAAAAGATATAAGCATGACGTACTTCCAAAGAAAGGAATTCGTCCAGTCTCAGCTTTCGCGACGATACTCGGTCCGCCAAGGTACACGACCGGTAATGCATCAAAGAAGCTCGAATGTGGAGCGAGAGCTAATACAGGTGCATCTTTTGTAGCCGCTTTTTGGCCCTTGACCTTTAACTGATGAAATCCACCACAGATGAATAATGCTCTCATCACCCAGCACACCAATACCCTCATGTCTCTATTTATCAGGATTAAATAACAAAACAACCGTTCTCACATTGGCATATTAAATCATGCAATCGATACAAAATTCAACCCAATTTATTAAATGTATTATCATTTCAATATAACAGTATAAACTTCAAATATTGGCCATAAAAATTTGTTGGTTAAATGGATGTTATTGAAAGTGAAGAATAAATGAAAAAAGTTTTGAGAATTGGAAAAATAACCATTTTTAAAAGATGACTGATGATAAAGGTTTTACTGTATATTATAATGTAAGTGTAATAGTAAAAAAATAATACAAATATACAGTTAAAATATTTTAATGATAATTAAATAGAAGTTGATAGTTAAATAGAAAAATTGGTTACTACATTTTTAACTAATAATTCAGAAGAATATGCGATTGCCATTGTGATTGTGTTCAAGGTTGATGTTCAATTATATATAAAAATAAAAAAGAAATAATATCTACAGCCTATCAATGTACAGGACGTAAATGAAAACTTACAAACGATAAGTCGATAAATGAAAAAAATACATACTCATAAATATTTAAATATTAATACATATCTATAATTGCTTAATGATAAAAATTCTCATTTGTATATATTTGTCATTCCTACATTGCTTGTATAATTGTCTAATTTTCTTTATTATTCTTTAATGCATACATACACACACACATACTAAAAGCCCATTCTGTTTTACAAGTATTTTAACTTATATGACTTTTGTTCAATCATATTAGTTCAAGGATGGGTAAATAATATAACGCTTATGTAGGCGATCTACATGAAAAAAAATTTCAAATTAAAATATGTTATGAAGTAGAATAGTACATTGTACAGGTATGTGATCAAGTTAGCTTGTGCGTTTATTTATTTGGTGATTCACAGGCAAATATTATTCCCTTGAAAAAATCAAAATAATAAAAATATGAATGACAAAAGCAATATAATAAATAATGATTTCGTGTTTAGTCATAGGAAATAAGATTAATTGAGAAGTTATTTATAAAATATTTATAAAATAATGAATATGTAATTCAGTGAAACCTGGAAAATTAAAAATATATAATTATTTTTCAGCTTACCGTCTCCACCCTGTGAGAGGCGCACGACGAAGATCATCCTCAGATAAACCGTGAAGTCCTAAACACGCTAGAAGCCATGCTATTATCACCAATGCAGTGATTGCAGCCAATCTCAAAGGAAGAAGGGCAACTGTTAAGAATGCCGTCTAAAAATATGTATTATAATATAAATAATCAGTAATAATACACTGTACAATACAGAATATCTAGAAATATATTATAGACGATTGCAAGGAATTATAAAATGAATAATTCGAAGAAATAAATATTTATACAATTGAGAGTAATCGAAATGGATATGTTCAAATACTAATAAGAAATAAATTTTTTACATTTGATGATAAATTAAATTTTTATTTGAATGAGAAATAAAAACTAATCAATGAATATGTCTAACAAAAAAAATTGGTAGCTTTTATTACTTCGTTTCAATATTGTTTGCTCAACCGTCACATATTGATATTCTATATTTCTATTTTTCCTTTCTTCAAGATCATTGTAATGTACAGCAACTGGGATTTTATATTTTAATGGACAGTACGGTATATATAAACTATTCGGGCATTGACCCACATCCTGTGATTGTAAGCGCAACTTTCTTTTACATTATATTAACTCAAGCAACTTTATATATTCTGATTCCAAAATTTAATTTTGAATCAATGTTCCCAGAAGCCTTTCTCATATTAATTTATTACTATAATAAAAACCATTTACATGAATGCGTATTATTGTGTACATATTTTCATTTCATTTCTTTGTTTTTCGTATTATTATTGAAAATGTAAATAGAAGGGTAAATAAATACACACGACGGTATATTTTGACAGTACAGAAATTTTTGTCTTTTCTTTTCTCGCACGTTTATGTTGTATTGCGCATTTATGAGACTTCGTTTCTTATATGACCCACATTTTTGACCTACATTCGTTATCGAAGTACAGAGTTGTGTGTATTTGATGACAGGTGTGAATCGTTAAAGCCTCATAAATGATTATTGAATAATTATGAGTTTTCTTCTTAATTTTTTTTTTTTTTTTTTTTTTTTTGGGTTAAATTCATTTGTCCTATTTATTTCATAATTCATAAGATGAAGTATCCAATTGCTTTTTCACATACACTTGTGAATATACTGTTTTATAATTCAGCACTTGTAAAAATACTCTTGTATTCATAATGATATTTTCGAGTGGACATGTCTTTGGTATGCGGCGAGTTTGAAAACCCGTTATCCACATGATTATCCTGTGCAATCATACATCATATTTTAAAGGATGATAATTCAATGTATGTAAAAAATGTGGAGAATTATTTGATAATACTCTTGTGAAATGAATATGATTCGAAGAATAAAATCTAATTCATTTTTTTTTCTGGGTTTGTTAAGTATACTCAATGCAATTAATTGAGTGTTCAATGGTAAATAATAATCATATTGCTGACCTTGAGCTTGTCGTAGGTCGTATCGAGTTCAAGTCGATGAACAAATGGATTGAGAATATCAGAACTGATTGAAGCTTTGTCAAATTCATTGCGTGAATTCATCTCGCTATCATCCATGTCTCATCAATCCTGAATAACTAAAAAAAAATCGATAACTATTAATTTTCAATCGTGAGTAATGAAAAATGATCACAATCAATTTTATATTTGTTTAATTATATAATTGATAGACAATTCACACTGTTTTTTTATTTTACTTTCAGTTAATATTTTCGCCTTCTCACATGAACACGTTATAAATCGATAGTTTGAAGCTCATAAATTACTACTGGTGCCAACACAACAAATCAGATTTAATTTGGATTACAAAATCAGTGATAAATATCTGAATAATGTACGATTATTTATCAATTTTTTAACTGTGATAATAAATGAATTGCGTGTACAGTAATAAATATCGCATAACATTACACTCAGCACAATTTGACTTCAAAATTTGATGATAAAAAAAAGCAATGTGGCAATTTGGCGTGTTCTTATTTTTTCTTGTATTCAAAACTACAATTGAATTAATGTTTGTCGCACAAGTCTGACAAATATCATCCAATTATGTCAATATGTGAATGAATTCACAACCCTTTTATCCACGATCAGCTTTAGTACACGACTAAAATACAAAGGGAATCGCTTGGTAGCTTGAACCTTCTGTTCGTTATTCCGATGCGCCACCAACTAAACGTAGCGGTCGTTCCACCTCTTAGGCTCTTTCACCTCACTATCAAGTATCAAGCATCACTGCTGTTACATACAGTTGCATACAGTTATAATACATCACATTTAGACACAAAGAATATATATGTATATTTGAAATATCAATTTTACTTTGAGAGAAACAAATTCTACTGTTTCATTTTATAGTAGGTACTAAGTATATTAAAATTTGATAATGAGTAATATTATATACATGGGATTATATAAAGATTCATGTTAAATTATGCTATTTATGACTGTATATATGAATAATACAGTTGGTTTTATTTGCAATTTATCCATGTTTACACTTACATGCATTTAAATAATTGGTGTATTATATTTTGTGCATATGACTAAAACATGGGGGTTGCATTCCATCATTTACCGGTATTTCTTGTAGTTATAAAGCTCAATAATATCATCTGATGATCAGACATCATTTCATCTTATTCTAAATATTTTATCTATATAAATTTTAAATGCAATGTAGGTACATAAAATTTGGAATCGTAGAATATTTTTTATATAAATTTTATACCGTCTGCATATGTGCATAAATGTGTATTAAATATATATGATGGGAAGGTTTTGAGCTGCAGGTATAAAAAAACGGTATTACTTCAAATATTGTTTGTTGTTTTGTTTTGATTGTTTCAATCTGACAAATGCAATTCACGACTTCGGAGTGAGTTCGGGTTTTTTCGGTTGTATTTATTTTGACCAATCCTAACCTCACTTTGGATTTATTTTATCCGAAAGCTTGTTCGATTAGAGATTAGAATTGCTGCATATGTATTAATACGTGCAAAATTATAAATTGCTGATTATCACAATAATTCATTAATTGAAAGTGTTTTTTGTTGATCTAGACAGTTTTGCAATAATTGGTATATGATGGCTGAACAAATTCATAAATCTATGGTTAATTATTTTATATATTCAAATAAATTGTATTGCTCATGGCAGGAAACTATTATGGATCTTGTGAAACCTGTAATATCAGTAAAAAACCTATCTGAACAACTTCGTCATATCAGCAGGTAGGAATAAATTATCAAAAAAAGTATTCATATAATAAAGTAAATTCAAAAATAAATTGATATTGTGTATAAACAAATTGTTTGATCAATTGTTTAATAATTATTAATGATAACCATTTTCATTCTTATTCATTGTATTTAAATATAGTTGATCATATATACACTAGATGGTATTGTCATTATTTTTCACAGTGACTCCGTTGATAAGGCTGAAGTTTATCGCATTGACGATGCCCGGGAGAATCTAATTTTCAAAATCAACGCAGGAATCGATAATGAAATGATTACTATAGATTATGATATGCAAACATTAAAAAATCTTTATCTGGTATGTATTAATAATTATTAAATCATCATAATCTAGGTCTCAGTTAATTATTTATTATTTCCCAGGATTTGAAAAATAAATTTCATTATTTGATCACACTGCAGAATAAAATACCAAAGACTGATCCATTGATGCATGCACTTATAAAGGGTACGACTTACAGACCACAATTGGCATCATTGTATGAATATGCTGAACGAGTACACAACTATTATAAGCATTTCTTCAACCTTATAAATAATAATTATATAGCATTAAATAGATATGATGAACGAACTATTCAAAATTTGGCTGCGTCGATGGAAGAAAGTTCTGCTCGAAAAGATCAAGTACTCAAAGTTCTAATACTAACAGAATTTATGATGAAAGAAAAAAGTATTAAATGATACGTCGAATTAATTCATAAGTTGTAATTGAATAAATTTTTAATTTTGCTACATTTGAAAAAAAAATTACTGTTTGTATAAAAGAATTAATTGTTCGAATATTAATCTGGAGAATGCGCGTAGTGTCATAATATTCACATATCTACAGTGAATGCTCTTAATTATGTATAAATACAGTATCGTACATGTATAATAATCGTTACCTATTACTTTTTATTTATCAAAAATGAAGTTCACTGCGGCGTAATTAGGAAACGCATAATGTAGATTTTATGAATATTTTTGGTTCATTTATTAAACACATCTCGGCGGGCGAGCGCCTGAGCTCGCTATTGATTCTCTCGTGGCATATAAAATCAAAGAGTGCGCAACAGAAACGTTATGCGACCCCCAGAGGGTGCGACCGTTGTAAACACTCAATTATATTCTAATGCTTTGAAGTCTTTGAAGCATCTCCAAAAGTATCAAAAAATCATCCTCAAAAAACCTGAAAATAAGTGAAAAAGAACTTCATGCTCGTGCAAACCAAGTTATACTTCATTAAATTTTTCCTCATCTCGACCTCGGGCAGGTCAGTAATTTAAGTTATTCTCTTAGGATATGGATTTTATATTTCAGATATACAAAATTTATATACATATGTAGTATGTGTATGTACATGATTGTATATTTTATTAGAATACATGTATTGTTATTCATACACGGAAATTAATTTTATTTTTCATGACATTAATGTAGTGAAACGTAAACTGATATGTCAACTATTCCAAATTCATTCACTATAACTTGTTTACGTATTATAATAATATATTCACCTTTGGTGCCACAGGAAAATTATTATTATTATCGATCATGCAGGGAAAATTTTTTATATAAGTATTTCATCTAAAATTTTAATTTTATTCGTTGGAGTTAATATGTATCATATATCATTCAAAATATTGAATATTAATGTTTAAAATTATATCTTGTGTATTACTTGATTATTAATATCTTTTCTTTTTACGTTTATTTTTACATTTTTCAATAATCAATAAGGTCAATGTGAAAGTTTAATCACCACACACTTGACCCTGTATTAAATAATTCATTTATTATATAGTAGCTATAGATAATTATATCAATATGTGTCTCGGTTTTTACAGGATGGGATTTACGGGCATCATTAAGGCAAATTTAGTTTGACACATACGATATGATAAATAATTATATAATAGAGATAAAAAGGGTAACGAAGCGGCACAGAAATATAAAAGAATAATTCAAAGAAAAAAAATTAACTGAATATAAAAGAAATATGGCGAACACAGCTCATTTGGTGCGTCGACAAAGTTCACGCGATTTGAAACCACAAAAAAGTGTTGATCGACTTGAAATGAAAGAAATGCGGGGAAGACTTGTCGCAGAGAGTCGTAAAAATACATCGGCGACTAATTACGGCGCGACTAATGCAGGTTTCGATGATTCTAGTCCCAATATGAAGGTAACATCGTATGAAAGACGAATTTGAAATTTAAATACAATAATTTTTTGAATATCGATTGTGAATTTTCTAATACACAATTTGTTTATAGTTACAGAACAAAGGAGCAAGTGGAAGCAGTAGTGGGCCTGTTAGAATCGGTGAAGAAGTAGTTCGAGTGGCAGGAAATGAAGCTGGAATTGCAGGCGTTAAATTAGGTAGCAATGAAGGTAAAGCAATCTTTCGGCCGGAAGCCGGCGAAGATGAGCGCGAAAATTGGGACAGTAAATTAACGTTTTTGTTGGCCACTGTTGGATATGCTGTGGGCCTCGGTAATGTTTGGAGATTCCCATATTTAGCACAAAAAAATGGTGGAGGAGCATTTTTGATTCCGTATTTTGTGATGCTTGCTATTGAGGGAATACCAATTTTTTATTTGGAACTTGTTATCGGTCAACGTTTAAGAAAAGGTGCCATTGGAGTGTGGAATCAAGTAAAATGCCTTCATTCATTCATTAATATTTATAAATTCTTCTTTCATTTCCATCCAAATAAAATTTGTTCATAATTCTACAAATTAGGTTTCACCGTATCTTGGTGGTATCGGAGTGAGCAGCGCAGTTGTTTCATTCAACGTAGCTCTCTACTACAATACCATAATTGCTTGGTGTCTTTTCTACTTTGTCCAAGTAATGAATCAAAATTTATATTTTCATACAAAAAAATTTCATAATGCTATAACAGTATCTTACAATTTAATAACATATACGTATAATTATAATTAATTTTTGTGTAGAGTTTTCAATCAGAATTACCATGGGCAGAGTGTCCCAATAAATACTTTCAAAATGGATCATATGCACCCGAACCTGAATGTCAGGTAAAAACATCACAATGAAATTATTCAAGTAAAATATATCAATGAAATCAATCCATAAATTTGATATTAAAAAGAATTTAACATATAAACACATACAAACACAACACACATCGATTTCACATACATAATGCAGGAAAGTAGTCCTACGCAATATTTCTGGTACCGTACAACATTGATGATATCAAAAGATATTAACACTCCAGAGATGTTCAATTGGAAGATAGGAATAGCTCTTGTAATTGCGTGGATCCTGGTTTATATGTGTATGATAAAGGGAATCGCATCGTCAGGCAAAGTATGAATAATATATTTATAAATAAATATAAATACACATGTATAAATATTTATATGTTTTATTTATGTACATAATTTTCTATGTGTTGTGATAATTATTTTAGGTCGTGTATGTAACAGCCACATTTCCGTATATTGTATTGATTATATTTTTTTTTCGTGGAGTTACGTTACCAGGAATGTCCGATGGCCTTCGTCACTTGTTCACGCCTAAATGGTGGACTCTGACTGATCCTGTTGTATGGCTTGAAGCAGGAACACAAATATTTTTTTCCCTTGGTTTAGCTTTCGGTGGCCTTATTGCTTTTTCTTCATATAATCCAGTGAACAATAATTGTTATAGAGATGCAATAATGGTTAGCTTAACAAATTGTTTTACCTCAATGTTTGCTGGGATTGTAGTATTTTCTATTATTGGTAAATAATAAGAATTGATTATTTAAATGATAAAATTTATTTATCTTTTTTTGCTCATATTTATTTTTGTTAAGGATTCAAAGCGACTATGGTATACGAACAGTGTTTGAAAGACAGAAACTCGATGTTAATCAATATATTTGGGCACAGTGAACGAATTCCCGGTGATATTCCATTGGCTGGAACTTTATTGAATTTTACCAATGGTAATGGGAGTCTTGATAATATTATTATGCCGGAACTTGTTGAGTGCGATTTAGAAAAAGAATTGGACAATGTGAGTTTACGTATTATTTATATGAATAATTATAAATATAATTAAATGTATTATTTTTATTTTGCAATAATACATTTTTTAACAGTCGGCGTCAGGCACAGGTTTGGCCTTTATTATTTTTACTGAAGCTATCAATCAATTCCCCGGTGCACAATTTTGGTCTGTTTTATTCTTTCTTATGCTCTTTACTTTGGGTATTGATTCGCAATTCGGTACATTGGAGGGTGTTGTCACGAGTATTGTTGATTTGAAGTTATTTCCAAATTTACGAAAAGAAATTCTCACTGGTAAGCAAACGTTGATAAATAAAATATAAAACCAGTTTAATTACTTCAAATATATATTTTCTTATTGACATTAATGTGTTTATTTTCAAGGTGGAATATGTCTTATTTGTTGTATAATATCCATGGGATTTGCTCATGGCGCTGGAAGTTATGTGTTTGTTCTTTTTGATAACTTTAGCGGTAATTTCCCGCTTTTGATAATTGCCTTTTTTGAGTGTATCGGTGTTTCATACGTTTATGGACTTAAAAGGTTTGCTGATGATATTGAATTAATGACCGGCACTCGTCCAGGACTTTATTGGTTAATTTGTTGGAAATACTTGAGTCCATTGGCTATGCTGAGCATTCTTGTTGCTTCATTTATTGAAATTGTATGTGATGGTAGTGGATATCAAGCATGGGTTTCCAGTGAGGGTGTAACTGAGAGACATGAGTGGCCAACATGGGCAATTGTCCTCATATTTATACTAATTATGACATCAGTATTGTGGATTCCAGCAGTGGCAATATTCCGATATTTTGGAATTCTTATTATCGATGACAATGAAAAAGCATGGTTCCCAGCTGAAGATCTCAAAGAATTTCATGGAATTGTGCCTCATGAAGTGACCGCAGCAGAAACATTTTTATTTTGTATCAGGGCTGATGGCTCGGAAGGTATGTGTTGTCCAACTGGTGGGTCAAATGACGATGATGATGACCATCTTACTTAGAACAGTCATATCATTTCGTGGCCGAGCTTCATTACACCGAACTAGTCGGAATAATTATTCCCATGGATAAATGCATCGGAATCTGTCATCAGATATATGGTAAATCTATTTACGTAATTTTTTTTATGTAATTACGTAATTCATTTATGCTACATAGTTATTTATTATTTATATTAATCATTTTTTTCATTTTTTGGCGATTCGAATCCTATATTTTTTTATCTTTGCCCTCTTTCTGTTATCGTTCGTGATTTTGCGAACGTCGGCACATTCTAATGATCGTGAAATCACCCGTATCATAATTATTATAGGTAAATTTTGGGGATAATAAATTCAACCATATTTTTGTTTACCTGTCATTAAACTCAAGAAAAATATTATACATGTTTATTATCATAATAGTTATACATTCAATTATTAATGTATAACTGCATCAAGAATTACTGTATGATATATATATTATTAGATCGCAGGCTGTTCCAATGACTTTGCACCATATTTTATGGGGAAAGGTATTCATGATATCAATGCCTTCATTGGAATGTGTTATGCATATTAATAGAATAGATAGATACCGTCCAATGGGCTTAAAATTTAAATGGTATTCTTCCATTATTTTCGTCATTCTACAGCGATAAACTTTTTAAACTCCATCAAGGAAAAAATAATTAATAAAGAAATTTAAACGGACAATAATGAAGAAAAGCATATGTGTAACAAGAGACAATAATTATATATTGCTAATCATTTTGATACGATAATATGTGATCATATTATTGAAATAAAAGCATACTGGCAATAAATGCCCTATAAACGGCACAAGTTTTCCATTTTTAAATCATGTCTGTATCATAGACAGCTTTTTTCGTTTACAAACTCTGTTATTATCTACATACTTACAATTTTTCTTAGGGTTAAAATCTATACATATACATATAAAATAGACATTTTTTAAATATTACTTTCATCATGTTCCATTGAGATAATCATTATTTATGCATACATATGCTGGTGTATATCTTATATCAAAATATCTGATTTAGTTTATAGTGAGAATTTCAATAGCATTATAATTGCGATAAATGTCGATTCAATTTTTATTATTGAAAACTTCGAATTCATTATTAAATATTGTTAGATGCATTACTGTTATATTTACATTGATGTGAATTTATATTCGTACATACTATCTCAACGCAATCAGCATGTGAAACTCACGTGAATTATTAATTTTTTAAATTATTTGAACAAACAACATTTTTTTCTTTCAAATCATAATTTCATCAGGTTATCATTTGTTTTTTTCATATTTAATTTTTTCAACTATTTTCAATTAATATTCAGTGAATGTGTGATGACAAAAATTTTATTTTACGCTCAATATATAGTGCCGGAAAATGCGCAAGTAGTATAAGAGAAATGGCTATAATATTGGTGTATATATCAGACTGTATAGAATATATATTATCGCAAAAATGATATAGCAATAACTGCTCTATTCTATACAGTCGTAATTGTCGTTTTCACTTTCACGCAAGGTGCAAAAAAATTTTTTCAATTTTCAATTCATCAGTTTACTCCCCATGCATGATATTTGTATTCGTGCTACAGAATTTGATGGTTAAAAATAATTTAATCATATAAACAATTTGTCTTCATATAATCCAGGTGATGAGCTTGTTATCCTTACGATAACGATTATTTATAATAATCAGATTCTATTATTGCACACAATATAAGCACTAAAACGATTATAGCTGCTTGATGAAAAAACATATATTCCAAAAAAAAAAAAAAAAAAAAAAAAAAAACAAACTGTATTTTGATGGCACAACGATTTACGTTACAATTTACGAGGCTGTTAAATATTTAAAATTACATTAATATTGTTTTGTGTTGAACAAACTATATTTGTGGATCCTGTTGAATTTTTAAATCAAAAAGTTATGGAATGAGTTATACATTTTTACATCAAAAATGTAAAATTGATGATGATAGAGAGGCTGTAGTTATGTTGAAGTTTTATTAGTTTTTTGTGCATAGCACTTATAGAGTAATGTATTCACGATATATAGCACAAGTAATAGATGCGATATCGTATTCGATAATAATATCAAATGAATCAGATGACAATAAATTGATCTATATTAATATATATGTATTTTATCATTAATTATGCAGAACGAAAAGAAACTTATTCGAAATATATGTGCTGTGTATTTGATATTTCACGAAGATGATTATTTCTCTTTGCTTCTATTAAATATTTTGTTCATATCTACTAGAAATACATATTAGCCCAGTCAAATAAGCATTTAACCTCGAAATGAAAGCGAATAAGCTGAAAATTGGTGAAAACCTTTGTTTTGGCATTCTAAAGACTGGGAGAAAAGTCACTTATAATCTCGTGTCTGCGTCATAATATATTCAAGGTCAAAGATCGGGAAAATCGGTTTTTTGCAATTATCTCGATTTCTATCGGAGAATCATCATTTGAGGTTATTACAAAACTTGTAGATTATAAAAATACCTACAATTTTCATCTGAAGCATTTTTTTGTATCTTCAACCGTTCTCGAGGCACAGTGCAGAGAGTGCAAGCACACATCCATGTACAGGAATGTATATAGATATAGCGTATAACGCTATATTACCGCGGGGCCAAGAATATAATACATTATTCAAAACTAATAATTGTATTAAAATATTATTATTTGAATTGTTATTATTATTTGTTTATAAATTTTATTGATTAATTTATTTATAGAAAATATTTAAATATTATATTTATGAATGAGAAATTCATATAATATAGCGTTATATGTAAACTACGGAGTAGGTATATAGTTTTCTATGCTGAGTAATAATAATGTATTAAAATATGGTTATAATGATTATAATTATAATTATTTATTAATTGAAAAAAAAAATATATAAATGCATAACTTATAGATGAGGCACATATGTGGAAATGTTGCATAAAATAGTACAATGTAAAATTTTAATTTTTATTCATTTATTATGAAGACTAAATACAAAATAGCATATTCAAATTATTCTTGGTCGTCGTTGTCTTCGCCATGTGATTGCCCAAAGTCAATGTCGTCATGGTTATCGTCATCCTTGACATTTGTCACAGTTTCGACAAGCTCGAGAACTTCATGTACGTGCTCGCTGTCTCCATCGAAATCATTTGGTATTGATGGAGCATTGTGACATGCTTGGTCGTTACACTGACCACAAATTTTTGAACATAGTAATCCCACTTTCCTACATCAATATTTTCTATAAATAAATTTATTAATAAAATTTATAAACAGATAATAATAACAATTTAAATAATAATATTTTTATACAATTATTAGCTTTGAATAATGTATTATATTCTTGGCCCCGCGTTTATATAGCATTATACGCTACATATATACTCCTGTATACGGATGTGCGCTGGCACTCTCCGCGCTGTACCTCGAGAACGGTTGAAGATACAAAAAAATGCTTTAGATAAAAATTGTAGGTATTTCTATAATCTAGAAGTTTTATAATAATCTCGAATGACGGTTTTCCGATAGAAATCGAGATAATTGCAAAAATCCGATTTTCCCGACCTTTGACCTTGAATATCTTGTGACGCAGACACGAGATTATAGGTGACTTTTGTCTTAGTCTTTAGAATGCCAAAACAAAGATTTTCACCAATTTTCAGCCTATTCGCTTTCATTCCTTGGTTTGCCACTTTTTTGGGCTTATTTGACTGGGCTATATCTATATGGCATGTCAGTCCTGATATGATGAAAATGAAGATGTTGAGTATTGATAGAGATAAATGAAAGAAATATATATAATATACGATTGTTTTTATCAGAATAATTGTAATAAAAATGCAATAATTGTAATATTCTGATCAATTATGATGCCAAGTATTACAAAAGATATTGAAAAATCTTTAAAATTCTAACGATAAATGTCAATTTTTGTCATAATTGTCCAATTATTTTTCTCAATATTTAGCTTCTTCGTTTCCACAATCTGGAAGTCATTCATTTTTACGACAATAATAACAATAAAATACTATGCGAGAAAAATAATGTATACTTATAAAAGCAAAGCCATAAATATAAATATTGATCTATATATAGTTGTATACAGTTGTATCATTAAATTAGGTTCATTCGGTGTTTCGACTGTCAATAATGAAAAATAAGACTCATAAAATAAAAATAAACAAATGAATGGTTTCATGAATTAAATGTAAGTGAAACTTTTTTTCGGATCGTAGGCCATATTGGCCTTGGCTACTTTGCTGAGCGCCCAACACTTTACCCCTACTCCGTGGCTGGCTGTAATGCGACACGCGATAAATGGACAAAAAATTTGATGCGATGGAATAAAAGTTTCACTTTAAAAAAAAAATCTGTCAAATAATACGAATGATTACAAAAACAAAATTAAGAACAAAAATTGATAATAATGATATTGTCAATGTGATACATATTATAATATATATATCATATCCACACAACAATGAAATAATATAAATTTCGATAGTATATCATAGATAGACTCATGTTTATATATGGTGAATCTATATCAGAAGTGACATATAGACACAAGTCCCAATTAACAAAAATATCAATAAAACAATAGTGAAAAATTATAAGGTACAAAGTTGTACATGTATATACTTATGAATGTGTATATATGCGCAATTTATATGTATATTCATGTATTTATATATTGTTGTCAGTTGAATGTTGAAATAAATGCAGTCACGGAGCTCATTAATGGTTTATTTTTTATTCAAAACTCCTTTTTATATGAAATTTTTTTGAATTACATAGTCATTTGTGAACCAAGGCCTTAAAATTAGTACCAAGGCAAGCAAATTTCGGGTGAGGATAAAAAAGACCATATCTTGGTGCACACATAATTTTTTTGGGTGTGTCGCGATAAATGATGTTTTGGGGATCAATCGGGAATAGTCCGGGAGGCAGCGACACATTTTTCTCGCATAAATTAGAATCGATGGTGTTCCAGAAAGAAGTTATTTACTATGCGTACATCCGTGACACAGCGTTCAGTTGGTTCACTAGGGCCGGATGTGGGAGGTGGAGCGCCTCAAACGCGTAAAAAATCTTTTAAATTAAAAATATCTTGGAATCGCTGAGAATAATTTTGCGATGAGATTATATTATTTAATGGTATAACATAATATTCAGCTGTTTATATAAATAATGTAAAAAAGCATGAAAATAAAAATATTTTAGAATCGTTCAAATTTGTTTACATGATGACAATAATTGTGTACGTGAAAAAAAAGTAATTCAGCTGGTTGTAGAACACAACGAAACCCTTCAGCTGATGCACTAAATATTATTAAGCCATGCAGTCACCATTTTCTGGCATCAGTTAACTATTTTTTCCTTGAATAATCAGCAGCTGACGAGTATTTTCTTTCAAATTGATGTTAAATATTACATTACATCCTAATTTTGAGGATGATAATTTTAATTTATACAAATATTCGCACAATAATATACGGTACTCGGTATGTAACCGAGAGTTGAATTAACTTTATTTTAAAATTAATTTTTATTATTTGTTTATGATAAAATTTTTATTTTCATATATGAATTACATGTATAATAACTATAAGAAAGTAATTGAACTAAAATTGTGAAAGAAATACAAGTTCCAGAACTTCCTGTGCCCCTTTGTTGCAAGTTACTTCAGCTCTATACCTGTAGTCCATCGAAATGTAGTTACATCTCACCTTGCATATTCGTGAGGAGTCAATTTTTCTTTCATGTCATGAGGGAGATAATGTAAAGTTGAATCCAAGTTTGTGAGATCGCCACCCTTATGTACCGGCCGCCATCTTGAAAAAGGGGGTGCGTATGATTTTACGTTATATCGGTCAAACCACTCGTCGCACAGAAAATTTGTCGGAACATTTTTTATAGCGAAATGAATTCTCTACAACTTTAGTCATATAATTTTTGGTCGTAAAATAAAAAATAAACAAGTTATTAACAAAAATAGATTAGAATTAGAGGATAATTTGTCTATTTTTCCTTATAACTTCTTTACTGGTCATTTTACGAATAAATGACATTAAAGCATTTTGATAGGGGAGATTTCAAGAAATAATTATCACTAGTTACTTTTGGAAATTTATTTATTCATGAAGGTTTTGCAACACTGCGAAACTAACACTATTCTCCAATACTCTTAAGTATACGTATTGATTGAGGTGTGCCATTTTAAGGCACCTTTTTTTTTTAACAAAAGAACAGGCTAAAAACTCACTAGACGATGAAAAAAAAAAGACTGTTCAAAGAGGAGCTTTAAATTGTAACATTTAGAGGTGGCGATTTGTAATTTTCCATTTTCCATTTAAATAACATGGGAAAAAAAATTTTTGTAGCTCAGCATATGCGCATTACAAAGATAATAGCCTATAGTATGTTTTTCTAGGGAATCGAACGCTCAACAAAAAAGGTCTCTTACAGTTTTTTTATAGAGACAGCCATTCTAATGATATTCAAACTCAAGGTTCGAAATGTATTAAATTAATATCGATTTAATGACAAAAAAGTCGAAAATTTTTCATTTATTATATTATCGAAATTTAATGACAAAAAAGTGTTCCGACAAATTTTCTATGTGACGAGTAGTTTGACCGATATAACGTAAAATCATACGCACCCCGTTTTTCAAGATGGCGGCCGGTACATAAGGGTGGCGATCCCACAAACTTGGATTTAACTTCACATTATCTCCCTCTTAACATAAAAAAAAAAATTGACTCCTCACGAATATGCAAGGTGAAATGTAACATTTCAATGTACTAGAGGTATAGAGCTGAAGTAACTGGCAACAAAGGGGCACAAAAAGTTCTGGAACTTGTATTTCTTTCACAATTTTAGTTCAATTATTTTCTTATAGTTATTATACATGTAATTCATATATAACTAAAGTGAAAATAAAAATTTGATCTTAAACAAATAATTAAAATTAATTTTAAAATAAAGTTAATTCAACTTTCGGTTACATATACCGAGTGCCGTATATTATTGTGCGAATATTTACATAAATTAAAATTATCATCCTCAAAATTAGAATACATTCCAATATTTAACATCAATTCAAAGGAAAATACTCGTCAGCTGCTGATTATACAAGGAAAAAATAGTATTAACTGATGCCAGAAAATAAATGGTGACTGCATGGCTTAATAATATTTAGTGCATCAGCTGAAGGGTTTCGTTGTGTTCTACAACCAACTGAATTACTTTTTTTCCACATACACAATTATTGTTATCATGTAAACAAATTTGAACGATTCTAAAATATTTTTATTTTTATGCTTTTTTGCATTGTTTATATAAACAGCTGAAGCATTTTCCGTTTTCATATCAACAGAATATTATAATCAACTGAATATTATTATTTATCATTAAATAATATATAATCTCATCGTAAAATTATTTTCAGCAATTCTTAAATATTTTTAATTTACGGTAGTTTGTAAACAAATGATCGTTTTAAAATTTTTACAGTATATGTTTGAGATACCGTTTCATCTATTAGAAAGTTTTTTTTGGGGTTAAGTTTGTCAATTTCTCACAAACCCTCAATTTCCGGAGTTATTGAACAAGGACACTCATAAGAATTCGTGTATTTTTGCATAGCTTCAAATAATTTTATCTCTTAAACGGTATGGTAAAAAAATCTGATTTTTTTCTAAAAGTGTATTAAATTATAATTTTTCGAATAAATATAAAAAAATATAGGGTCAAGTTCAAGTCATTTGGCTACCAAACTACCTTGAAAAATTTTTTACGCGTTTGAGGCGCTCCATCTCCCACATCCGGCCCTACCCAATTAACTGATCATTTGTTTCACGGATGTACGCATAGTAAATAACTTCACCTGAAAACACCATCGATTCTAATTGTTGAAGGTCGAAAATGTCGCTGCCTCTCGGACTAGAAGTCATTCATTTTTACGACAATAATAACATTAAAATATTATGGAGAAAAGCAAAGCCCCTAAAATGACAAAAACAAACCTTGTAAATAAATGTGTGGCAATGCAAAAACCATGTAGTAACGCATAAACTGTGTAACAACCGAACAACCCAACCATTTCTTTTGTTTTATGCGTGAATAAAATTTTATAGGCTAGGAATGGAGCCTATTTTAGGGAATATTCAATATGGCGGAATGAGATACAGTATCCAATACAAAAATACAAGGTTTCGTTTTTTTTTTCGCTAAAATGTACATTTCCGAGTATGAAATTTGTCGTTGGGGTGAAACAAATTCTAGTAAACGAAATTACATAGAAGGTGAAAAATCCCGAGTGCCGGACATATTGTAAAATTGGGAAAATCAGCGAAACAAATAATAATAATGAAGTTAGGTTTGTTGCATTTTGCATGCAAACATCAAATCTGAAGAATAAATCCCATGAAATTAGTTGTTCAGTGTTATACGATGAGAAAATATTAACAATGGCGTGTACTTGCAAAGCCAGCCTGGGGGAGAAGCGCAAGCATATTATTCTGTCATCTCAAATAACGACAAACTGCTGCAGTTCATACTAAACAACCAAAAAAATGATTTAATGACGGAGATCTCGAAGATTGAGTGTTTTGCTTTAAAACGCTGCTGCATGCACATGTATTCCACTGTGGATGGAGATGTATAGTGAAAATTTCTAAGGAAACACAGCAAAGATACAGTGTTTGGGAGAAGGAGAGACAACATCGATTTACAGGATCAATATGTTACAGACTGTATACGCACTGCAAAAGCCAAAACCAAAACTGGGATTAGAAAATTAATAATCATATAAATCTAAAAAAATTCAAGTCTGTGTTACGTCCTGGAGTACGCGAACTTAAGAAAAAGTCTTACCTTGATGAGATTTTAGGCGTTCGTAATTTGCCGCTTCTACTCTTGATTGGTTGAGGGCCAATCACTGCGTTGATCCGGCGTTGAGACAATTTCGGCGCAGTTTTTGAAAAAAAAAATATTTACCTGAAATGGATTTTGAATTCCTCATCCGAATAAAAAGTAATCAAGTAATAACATGATCGTACCCAAGAATTCGTAGTCTGAGGATTCGTTTTTCACTATTGTAATTATATAAGATTGCATTCTACACTTCATCTGAACTCAATGAAGTAGATTGTGAAGCATTATTACGACGCGCAAATAAATATGCAATTGCGTTTGAAAAGACATTTTGATGATGTCAAATGTCAATTATTTAAATATCCCACAATATAATACACACTTACTCCAAAATACAATGTAAAAAATTAATTAATGTATATTTTTCGGCATGTTTGTAAAATTAATCAATAATTATTTATGTTTATTGTTCAAATTTACAAATTGTCACTTAACCTCCTTGCTTTATTTTTTCAAACTCGCCATTTGTAATTTTTGATGAATGCTCGAAACGAACCAAACTCCGTTAGTCCGTTCCACTTGGGTTCATGATTGTAACGCTCGCAATCAAATGGAATGGGGAAAACTGTGATTGTGAGTGTGGTCGTTGTGATCGCTTAGTGGAACGCACCCTTAGTAGACCGATAAATACGTAAATTCTAACCTAATACTTGCGAACGTATTTTGTCATGAAAACAATGAATTGACCAAGTGTATTGTTTTTAAATTTGCTTTTTTGTTCAACAACCATAAGCATCACGACAGTTATCGTCATTATAAAAATGCAACTTACGAATAATAAAATGAATCATATCACAACTTCAAATTTTTATAATTCTTGAAGAAGTATCTAATAAGCTATAATTTATAAGTATCAACTAACTGGACATTGTAGATAAATAATTATATACTTATGACAGCAGCTGAGCATTTTATCAGTCTTATAACTGCAGGGAGTGCGAAGAAACTCGCAACTGCTTTAGTTTTCTGCTTCGTTTTATATCATGGACTCATTCATCTTATTTATGGTAAGCTTGGCTTATAATTAATTGTCTTTTTTGCAATAGCAATGATAATTGATATTTCAAACGTATTTCTTTTCTTTTATCTTTCACAGGTAGTAATTCTTGCAAATGGTTATTAGAAGAAGGCAGATATAAAGGAGATAAAGAATGGCAGCCCTATGGCTGCATGATGCACCATTATACGCAAACGTAATTAATTTCATCGATATACCAATTAATGAAGATGAGTTCAATTGTTATAAACATTTTTATGTTTATTGTACATTGACAGAGACAGTCGGAGATGTTTGAGGTATTTAGCATTCATGGGCCATAAGAATCATTTTGTGTTCATCGGAGATGAGAGAATTCGACAACTGTATAAATCATTCGTCTCACAATTTATTGTTATGGGAAAAGGATCTGAATCGGTAGATTTACTACAGAATTCAGATTTAAATTTCAATGATGCACAATTAAGGCTAAATGTTCAATTTCTCTGGCGGCCAAGATTGGATGCTTTTATGATCGATGATTTTCAAAATTGGATGGTAAGATTATTTTAATTATTACTGTAATATTCATTTATGATGAATAATCATTTGGTAATGATGATAAAAATGATTGAAATACGTAGAATGGAGAAGCTCCAGCAATGATTGTAGGAGGTAGCGCCGCGGCTGATATTCTTGCGAATAATGTGAGCGAAATGAATTTTTACGCAGACTATAGTTCAGGACTTATTAGACTTGTTCAACCAGCCGATGCGCTCATCAAAAAAGGATCGCGCTTCCTCTGGATGATGCAAGATCCAGTATTGCAAGAAAATTTGCCAGTTCATTTGATGGGAATTAGTAACAGGCACATACATATTTGTAATAAAGCTGCTGTTGAGGTATAATATTCAATAATACAAATAATATTATTGTGAGATTGAATTTTACTTATTATTATATTAATATTTGATATTTCTCAGGTTTTGTTACATAGCGGGACACACTTATGGAAAAGTAGCCAATTAATTGGCCAAGGAGTAATTGAACAGAGTCCAGATGGTTATTTAGCGAGTCCACTCTCTTTACGACATAAAGTACAAATTTTATTAAACACACATTGTAATGATCATATGAATTTTGGAGATGGAACTTGTTGCAGTGATCCGGAAGCTGCTACAACTTTACAATTAGTTACTATCTTAACTCTTGCATTGTGGTAAAGTAAATTTTTTATCTAACACTTATCATATCATTTTAATCAATTGGAGAATCATTAGTTCGACGTAATGAGTTAGTATTTATCTTCTGATCTGAAGTATTAATAATGACTTGTATATTTGTTTTTTATTTTCATTTGTCTATTAGGATCGTAACTGGTTGTTTTGTGTGGATTTACAAAAAAATCAACAATCAACGCACTAAATGTTTATATTCACGCATAACCGATCAAGGAATTGAGGACACTATAAATATAAATCCAACAGAAACGACGAAAGATGAAGCACTTCCACCGCAAGATTATCATACTCTAACTACGTCCCTTGCGATGTATGCTTGTATTTTGGCATATTTCTATTTATGTGATCGGTATAATGCAAATTATTATTTTTATTTGCTACTCATGCAAGAAATACAGTAGTAATTTTTCTTTTTTGTTTGCAGCACTAATTTCTTCATGAAAGAAAACAAATATTACAGTGAATTTAGTTTTTGGTTACCACTGGGCTATATTTTAGCTCTTGGACTTTTTTTCACTGAAGATTGCGAACGGGGTCCAAGAGTTCTTAACAGAGAACAAACAGATGAATGGCGGGGTTTAATGCAATCAGTTGTGCTAATATATCATGTCACTGGTGCAAGCAATGTCCTACCAATTTATATGCATTTACGATTAATAAATTCAGCTTATTTATTTTTATCTGGTTATGGCCATTTTTGTTATTTTTGGCAAACAGGAGACGTCTCTCTGGTCAGATTTGCTAGGGTTAGTAGCAGAAATGAAATAATTTGATTAGTTTTAATTAAATAATATTATTTCAGGTACTCTTCCGGATAAATTTATTGACAGTGTCACTTTGTCTTCTGATGAATCGTCCATATCAATTCTACCATTTCATACCGTTAGTATCCTTTTGGTTTTTAGTTGCATATGTTTTGGCATGGTTACCGCCGAGAGTGCATTCGGGAAGTTTAGCTGAATATGGTCCACGTGCACTGCTTTATTTAGCAATAAAGCTTATTGGTCTCCTTTCTATTATAACAATTCTTTACATGTCTGAGGTTATTAATTGAATACGAATATAAATTTCATTCATTATGTATATGGGAATTTCATTTATTTTAACAATATATAATTTTATAGGTATTCTTTGAGAAAGTTTTTGTAACACGACCATGGAAAGCTCTTTTTGTGACAACAGATGATGATATATGGGAATGGTGGACACGCTGGCGAGTTGATAGATATAGCGTGGCCTTTGGAGTCGCATTTGGGGCAGGGCTACTTGCATTACAAAGGCTGGACCATGTACCTGGTAGCTTATTCGCTCCATTAATTGCTTTAGTTTCACTCGCGGCTTACACAACATTCACAATACTCTGCGTTTCTACTGCGGAATGTGAAGAAGTTCATTCTTATATTGTATTTATACCGGCAAGCTGTTTTATCATTCTTCAATCGAAATTTTTCTAACATTACAATTTCTTTAATAATTTTTGTTTCTCTCTTATTTTTTGACATAGATTATTGGATATATTGTTTTGAGGAATTCATCAATTGCACTTAGGGGGAAACACTCTGTTCTGTTGGCTGGACTCGGAAGAATAAGCTTAGAGACTCTAGTTGGACAGGGACATGTTTGGCTTGCTGCAGATTCACATGGAGTTCTTGTATTACTTCCTCGGTTTCCAGTCCTCAATTTATTGGTTACATCATTTATCTTCATATGCGCTAGTCATGAGGTTACACATTAATGCATCGATTTAATTCATCTATTCATTTTTTATATGAAATTAAAATTGACGTAGATATTTTTTTAGATTCACAGGTTGACGCACATTCTTGCATCATATGCAGTGCCAAATGATTGGAAATTAGTTGCTCGTAATCTTTTGTTATTTACGGCGATTTTAATACCAATTGGTATACATGACGGTATGTTTTAATGATTATTGCAAGTGTAAAAAGACATTCCCTCAATTTGAAATCTAAGTCATTAGAAAATTAATTTTGGACATAGTTTAGCGATTCAGCTCATTTATCCTACAAGATTCGTGTAACAATTATGAAACATGAATATTAAACAAATATTATTTATAAAACTAATAAAAAATAATTGAATTGAAGTTACTCATCGAATAATTCTCCAATGATGGACAATATTGGAATGAAAACTGAATTGATGTCATGATCAACTTTCAAATTTAAGTCCTGAAAGAAGTTCTGATATTGTTAGAAAAGTAAATAAATTTGAATCAATATATTTTGTTGAATTATCAAGATCGATTATATTTCACATGACTAGTATAAAAGTCATACCCAAGAGATATCGTATTGTCATAAAGGACTCGAAATCTAGTAGGTAAAAAATAAAAATTAATTATTTGCGCAGGTGGCCATACAATCCACTCTGCAATGTACAATTTATGTGCTTTATCTTTAATTTCAAGTTTAACTTCAGCCCAACTTTTGTTTTCTAAAACACCTAATGTTAAAAAAAATATTCCAATATAAAGTGGTGAACAAATTAGTTGATCAAATATAACTTTTTTCAAAACTGTGCCAATGGTTTTGCCAGGTAATCGTGCATCTAAAAAACGATACCAATAATGACAGACTATTCCAACAGACATCCCAGATATTGCCATATGCCTCGTTCTTGTTTTACACCATTTATCGCCATCGCCCTAAATTTTAAATTGCTTTAGAATTTTGATATGCATCCATATTGTAAAATTAAAATGATAAGTCTTACTTTTAAAATTTCATAATGTTGCTCTAAAATATCGCCAATCGCCGAAAGTGAAATTGAAATACCAACATTTGTGTACAGTAAATTTTTCGGCGAGAATAGTTCGTCTTTTACACATTTCATTCTATTTGCTAATAACATAAGCCTTCTAGATACATTCATTTTCTGAAAGAATAAAATATAAATACACATGAAATAATTTGAAAATTTTCTTTATTACTGACATTAAACTCATACTAATTTTCTACTTTGCCACTAATTTAATCGTTTTCTAGCAAGTATTATCTACAATAAAACTATTCATGAACAAACTTTTAATATGACAATCACGAGTTACTCTTCAAATATATATTAATAACTATAATAAATCATATTACGTCATATTTTTAAAGTCGTAAAAAAGGAGATATGTTTGATTTATTGTTATTGACATCTTTACGATTTTATAATTTTTCACTGCTCAATGAAGCGATTATGATCCGAATCCTTCAGATATTTTCCCTAATAAATGTTTTTCAGAACAACTCTGAATTACCACAACGGTCTTTCTACTTACTGAAGATATCATTTGTTTGATTTATACTTTTAAGAAATGAAATTTATTTATTGGAATTGATTATGACTCCAATGATCTCTGTTACAATTGAAATTCACTTTTTAAATCAGCAATTATGAGTTGTAATGATCAAAGCGGTCAAAATTAATTATCTATCTAATGATTATTCTAAATCTCGTACAAATAATTTATAGATAATAAAAATAGTTCAAAGTACTTACAGTAATATATAATAGTTTTTATTTTCTAATTCATATTTTATCTGTTCATAACCTCATGGCTCATACTTGCTAATATTGGTAACGCAAGTAATACATAATAGCTATTGGGATTTGGGAATTGGGTTTGTTGGGATCCGTTAAATGGACATACGACACCTGGTGGGAAATCATCTTAATAGGATAGAAAGAGCATTGCAAGCTTACAATAGTGTGTTGTATATGTAAATATGTGTGTTGATGCCGCGAGTTCCTGCGCGCAATAATATAAAAATATAGTTCAAATCTAATAATCTTCACATAACTAAAAAATAATATTAATGATTTATATAACTTAATACTCAGCAGATGATTTATTACTAGTCAGATGTGCACAACTAATATAAAGATGAAGAATAATTTATAGTTAGATTATATATTGTTTCATTATATTTGCAATTTGGATTTACATCGTTACCAATAATTATTTAGCGCGACAGTTTAACAGTAGTAGTATCACTTATTGATGGTCACTCGAGAAATAAATAGGAATCTATCAAATTTCCCCGGAGACAATTTACAGTATATTGACAATAAACATTTATTGCAGTACTTCTCTATTATTTGATTCACGTATTTTATTCTTTTTATAATAACATACTGATTTGTAATTACTAACGAATTTCCATGTGTATTTTTGGTATTGAATGTATAATAAACTAATAAACTCAAATATTACTGTGGACTTTCTCGTCCCTATAATAAAAAGATTAGTCACTTTCGGTACATTGTCTCTGGGATGAAAACGTTTTAAGGAGGTTCTCTACTAACAAGAAACTAAGAATGGAGATCGGCGAAATCGCGAATATTATTAGATTGTATTAAAAAAATGAGCTTTGGAAATTTTCAAGGGTCGAGGGTACATATAAAAAAAGTTATTAATAATTATATTTTGAGCCTTTAACACGCGTTCTTATGGAAAATGACGAGGTATCCGCACTTAATTGCTTATATATTCGTAAATTAAAGATAGGATGAAATAAAACTTACACAGATAGGAAGATGATATTCCAAAGAACGGTTTTGTTGCGCAAAAATATTCTGAGGGTGCTATATTATAACAAAAAATTACGAATGAAGAAGGAAAACTACAGCAATTTCTGCTACGTAACGAAGAGTTGGCAACCTCGCAGCAAAGAGGATAACTTGTGCACGCGCGCGCTATTTGAAGTAAATTCAAGTTTATATAGTAATTATACAGCTGACGATGCGCGCATGCGCAGTGTAAAGCAACGTTGCCACGTCGTAGATATTGGTTATATATATTTCGTGTTGACATATATATATTTTCCCAACCTCTTTGTAAAATATGGGAGAGATACATCTGGATGTACTCCCACTCTCATCTCCGACCGATATCTCTCTCTCTTCTCATCGACAATCACCGAGGAGGATCATCGAGGAAAACCAGCCGACATCACAGCACAGAGCATTGGAGGAGGAACTCGAAGGTAGGATGGACTACGTCCGTCCATATCCCTCTTCATCAGGGTGGACCATCCCCACTCTCCAACACCTGAGATGAACTACAGACTTCAAAAAAGCACCTTAGATTCAGTATCAAGAGTCAGTCGTCGATCGATAGACAATAAATAAACACAAAACTTATAAAATTTTGCATAATCGTGAAATAAAACATACGCAACAGTGTATTTTGATATCTATACATCTCGTCTCATCATTTTTTCAAAACAATAAACCAACATATCAATTACCTTCATGCATGATGAATAAATATATATATTTAACTAAATTTAAATAAATTTGCGCTTCTCGCGAATGGATAACTTTAGTATTCCCTAGGCGGAAGAGACTGTTACGTCCTGGAAATACGCGATTTTTTCGAGAGAGGTTTACCTTCGTTGAGTTGTTTAGTTCGTGGTTAAGCGCCTCTGCTCTAGATTGGTTGAGAGCCAATCGCTGCGTACTTCAGGGGTTTTGTTGTCAACCTTACTAATATAATTTATTTTTGTCATAGGAATTTATTTATCTTACAGATTTGTAGGTTCGTAGAAGGAATTAGTAGGATCGTAAAGATGGATAATTAGCAATGGCAAATGATTTATGTATTTGAGAACACTATTTGAATTTGAAAATACTTATTTATTTAATTATTTTCACTTCACAAGATTTCTCACTGACTTCACTTATTTTATAATGTTATTAATAATGAATTGACAATGAACGTTATTACTTTGATTACAGTTATTTATTCTATCTTTATTTTAATTTCAATTGAGAACTCCGACCGATTTGATGATTATTATATTTTTATTTAATATTAAATTTTTCGCGAATGTCGCGGATGATTATCACTCTCGAGTATCTTCTGAGTAGGAATTGTACTCTACTCGTTTGATGAACTCGGTACTTATGCGATTTTATAATTAATTTGTTAAAGAACTCGCATTGAACAATTATTTGTATGATGATATTTTATCAGAGAACTGTCAGTTAAAGATCGTCGGTGTACTGACTTCTTTAATGATGATCTGAAAACTTCTCTTTTTAATAATCGTCGAAGAACTGATCTTTATAGATTTTCTAGAGTTTTTATAAGTTTCTAATTAGTAGAGGATTTTCACCTCCCAGTCCATACGGACTCATTCTTATTGACTATTGTTTTCTCAAATAGGTTGGTCTTTTATTTTACGACTATTTCCAAATGTGTGATTGGTTGGGGCGACCCCCTGCATTTTGATGCATCAATTTTTCCAAAAATCATGCTACAATTTCTTTTATGTGATAATAAATCGAACGATATTTCAATCTTATTTATTGAGGTGTTATGTATTCTATATCAGCTACGGGAATGCATTATTGATTTCAGAAATTCTATTTTTTTCATGCCTATTTTACTATTTATTTTGGATTTATTTATTTCGTAAAAAATTTTTTAGACGAGTGCCTCAAAAAACGACATTTTAGGGACTAAATAGAGTCCCTAAAATGATACTTTTCTGTACACTTTTTTACTTCACGGACGCATGTTAATTATTTCGATCATAATATTTATCATAAATTTATTCCTTAAAAATAACGAAACTAAAGCAGGAGTTTAAAATATTATTTCATAACATTATAATATTATTAAATATAATAACTAAAACATATGTATCTATTTAACAGTGAACATGATGAAACATACTATTATTTTACCTTTAATCCAAACGCTACGATACTGACAGATACAACGTTTGTGATTGAACTGTGTAGCAACGCAATCTGTTTATATTTACCCATAAAACAAAAGACAAAGTCGCGTGATCCCAGCGCATGCTGTATACTTATATTATACTATAATATATATAGGTATACAGCGCCGTACATTTTCATTAATTTTGTCATTTTAGTGACTATTTAATCCCTTAAACATCATTTTTTGAGGCACTCGCCTAAAAAATATTGTGTGTATCAAGGCCGGATGATCATTTTTAGCCTTATCCGAAATATAGTGGACCTCGGCTACGCCTCGGCCACATATTTCGGATTTGGTCAAAAATGATCAACTTTCCGGCCTAGATACACAAATAATTATTATTTATCGATTTTTTTATAAGACATATTTTTTCGCGCAATCATTTATTTGAGGTTTTTATCTAATTTTCTTTTAACTTCGAATTGTATGAGAAAATGATTGTTTTATTTACATAGGTTTATTTGATGGCTATCCGCGGATAGCGAAATAATTTGTTGAGCTATTTGTCATTTGTATTTAGTGTATGTGTTAAATATTTTATCTTGTTTTTTAGTTCGCATTTATATTTGTAATATTATTTTTCTTTCATTTTAATGTTAATAATTTATTTGATTGTTATATTGTGGTTATAATGCTCAATTCATTTCCTAGTCATTTATAGAGTTCTGTTTTATCAGTCGCAGTTCTTATTTATCTTGACTTATATATATTGTTAGGTCCCAAGTGACCTTTACCTTCATTTCTGATGTCATTCTGCGGATCTTCGCCAACACACTCACGCCCATACGCTCAACATTATTTTACATTCCGTTTTGTGCGGATCTTCGTACTCGAAGCGCACCACTATAACATTCTGTCGTCCTCCGTTTTGATCGGATATTCGCAGCACGCGAAGTACAAAAATGCAAAACGCTATAGATATATTGAACACACACTAAACGCTATTGAATCAAATAAACAGTGGAACGCTATAGATATACTACACGAAGGAACACTGTTATAATAAAATGAATTCGAAAAAAAAAAAAAAAAAAAAAAAAAAAAAAGAGTGGTCCCTCATATATATAAAAAGAATATATTATACTAATAAACATAATAAACAAATAATGAGAAACGAATAAACAAATGACTCGATAACAAAAAAAAAAATTTATTAAATAAATGCATTCCAATCTCAATCTAATACAGACAAAAACATAAGTATCTAGTTATGTCCTACACTCTCTCCGTTATTTCCTTTTTCTAATTCACGCAAGTATTCATTTATCACTCTCACACCGCACAGGAATATACACAACCATTCTTCTTTTCTATCCTATGACTTCTTCGGGATGATACATTGTAACTTAACTCTATTAGACTCTTTCATACTGAAATTGTAATCTACGAAATTAATCAATAAGATTATTATTAGAAAACAAAATCATTTTTTTTGTACAACAAAAACATGTTTCGATTTGCGAGCATAATAATATGATTTCATAATACCTATAATAGTTATTTGTGTATCTAGGCCGGAAAGTTGATCATTTTTGGCCAAATCCGAAATATAGTGGACCTCGGCTACGCCTCGGTCACATATTTCGGATTTGGCCAAAAATGATCATCCGGCCTTGATACACACAATATTTTTTAGGCGAGTGCCTCAAAAAATGATGTTTAAGGGATTAAGTAGTCACTAAAATGACAAAATTAATGAAAATGTACGGCGCTGTATACCTATATATATTATAGTATAATATAGGTATACATCATGCGCTGGGATCACGCGACTTTGTCTTTTGTTTTATGAGTAAATATAAAATAACAGATTGCGTTGCTACACAGTTCAATCACAAACGTTGTATCTGTCAGTATCGTAGCGTTTGGATTAAAGGTAAAATAATAGTATGTTTCATCATGTTCACTGTTAAATAGATACTTATGTTTTAGTTATTATATTTAATAATATTATAATGTTATGAAATAATATTTTAAACTCCTGCATTAGTTTCGTTATTTTTAAGGAATAAATTTATAATAAATATGATCAATTGAAATAATTGACATTCGTCCGTGAAGTAAAAAAGTGTACAGAAAAGTATCATTTTAGGGACTCTATTTAGTCCCTAAAACGTCGTTTTTTGAGGCACTCGCCTAAAAAATCTTTTTTATTTTTTCGCGGGACGCTCTTGTTTTAAGGGGGGACGTGTTAGGACCCAAGTGACCTTTACCCTCGTTTCCAACGTCACGCACCTGCGCTTTATCACAGCGCGCTTATTTCAAATAAATAATCTTGCATTTCGAAACATGTTCTTGTTTCAGTAATTAATCGATTCATTATTTAACTGTATTTAATATTCTTTATATAATATAATATTTCATTTACTCTATGTAATAGTAGCTCTTATCTTAGAAATATCTATTTTTAACTGAGTATAAATACCAACATCACATGAGAACTTCCCGTCAAAATCGCTTCTCGACGAAACAGAAGAAATTAAAACCACGAATAACTTTTTCACACTGAAATGCTTATTTCATACAACGCATAAAATTTGAAACTATTAACTAAAACTTTTATTAATTCGACTCCATGATTTTTCCAAGGAACATTGTTAACTAGAATCAGCAAATTGTAAAGTATCCCCACCCTAGCGGATCCGTTTATACCGCATTTATACCGTAAGATTGTGAAGAAAACATACTGCTATCATACTAAAAATGTACCATAAACAATAAACATAACCAAAAAAATTTTTTTTAGTTCCATTTTAGTCCACATCATACCATTTTCGTACTAGAAGCATACTGATTTCATACCATACCGTTTTTATACCGCTTTCATACCAATTTCATACCATACCGTTTTCATACCGTTCTCATACCAATTTCATACCATACCATTTTCATACTGTTTTCATACCAATTTCATACCATACCGTTTTCATACTGTTTTCATACGAATTTCATAACATACCGTTTTCATATTGTTTTCATACTAGAATTGTTTTAATATACCAAAAGTATACTTGATTATAATTATATTCAGCAGATGGCAGCACCCAAGACAATGTTCCGGTATTTATTTTGGTCAAATGTCAGTATAATTGTCGTATAAAATTCCAGTATAC
This sequence comes from Microctonus brassicae, assembly GCA_918226075.1. Taxonomy (NCBI): domain Eukaryota; kingdom Metazoa; phylum Arthropoda; class Insecta; order Hymenoptera; family Braconidae; genus Microctonus; species Microctonus brassicae. The sequence goes on along the minus strand of OW445484.1, from coordinate 13,401,071 downwards.
AAGCGGTATAAACTTGGTATGGAAAATTCACATTCATACCGTTAAATCGGTATGAACGGATCCGCTAGGGTACCTATTGAACTGTTTGACCAATCCCAGCCAGCGTGGAATGTTGCAGGAACGTTGCAGGTATGTTACATCCGCAACGTTAAACATTGCAGGGAACATTGCAGCAACATTCCTGCAACGTTCCTATGTCCGCCTCTCTGCAACGTTTAGAATGTTGCAGGAACGTTGCACGGAACATTGCAGGAACCTTGCGGGAACGTTACAGGAATGTTGCAGGAAGGTTGCAGGAAGGTTACAGGAATGTTGCAGGAATATATTGAGGATTGAAAAATTATATTTTGGATTTTGTTCTGTTTTATTAATAATAATACTTTTCACTTATTATTATTTTTTTCTTTTTTTTTTCTATTATATATGAACAGACATCAAATAACCAAAAAATTATGTACAGTTAAAAAACACTTCTCAGTGAAATTTTTCAGGTTATGTAAACGACGGAGGTAAATGAATATTAACTCACAATCGTGAACATTCGAAATTTTGAGAATATTAATTGGTATTTAAAATATTTTAATTTCAAGTAAAAATTATACTTAACTTTTCAATAATCAGGCATAAAATTCGACACAAAGATTCCACAATTTTCACAGTATACATGCTCCGAGAGTATAAACTTGATTGTGACGTGCCAGCACAATAAAATGCCATGGTGCTAAATGTTGACAGATACGCACATCCATTTTGCCTATATTGGAATGTTGAAAATGTAACATTCTAATAATTATGAAACAGTGCTGCAATATTCATGCAATTATGAATATTATATAATAAAGCACGATCGTTGCATGAATGTTGCGGGAACGTTGCAGAAAGGTTGCGGGAACGTTGCAGGAATGTAGCGGGAACGTTGCAGGAACGTTGCAGGAATGTTGCAGGAACGTTGCAGGAATGTTGCAGCAACATTCCCCAGCAATGTTCAATATCTTGTGAAGGAATATTGTTTAATGATTATGAATGCAAGTATATAAAAATATATCATAATTATAATACAGTGCTGCAATATTCATGCAAATACATTTCAGAAAAAAATTCCTTCAATAATCATCATATATAACCAGTTCGCAAAACTGTACTAAAACTCAAATGGCAAACTTATAACCATCATCAAATTTAATATACATATAGTCCAAAAAACTCGATGCAATTGCATCACTAATTATAATAAGTGATCATTTAATTAGGAAATGGCCATAGTCCGCAATGTTGCTGTTACAATGTTCCTGCAACATTCACATGCAATGTTCCCGCTGCAATGTTCCAGCAACATTCCTGCAACATTTATATTGCAACATTCCACGCTGACTGGGATAAGAGTCACCCTTTTGTCACTTCCAATAAATCATTGAATTGTTAACCTAAATTCAACCAATAGAAAATAACGTTTCAAACTGCTGACAGAAATATTCAAAGCTAAGTAAAAAATTGTTTATAAAAACTGAAACACAATGAATCCCACTAGTTCTCGATCAGCATCATCAATACGACTAAGTTCTCTAACTACGACTACATCTAATGATATATCAGTTTACGAATACCAAGTGCGACTTATAAGCGTTTTCTAATCAAGTTCACGAATATGTTATATCCCTAACGTAGGGATATATATAGTATTATATATGTTAAGCATAGAATAATTAGATAATAAGAAATTAAATTTTAAGAAATAAATATTACACTCATATTCGTATAAGATACATATATATATATATATTAGGGTGTTTCAAAAAAAAGCAACATTTTTTTTTCCCTCGGGCACAAGCTTAAAAGTTTCGTTTGGATCAGAGAATAAGTCCCTGAAAATATAAGCCCTTGATATTAATATTAAGATAGTGCATACTGCATTTTTCTATATTTCATAATAATAACATGGGAAGAATTGTTTTTACATTTTCTGATCTTTGTAACTTGTAAACTACTCATTACACAGGAAATCGCAATACATATTTTTATCGAGAATTAAATGTCCTATAAAAAAGGTGTTCTCTCATTTTTCGATTAGTCTACGTGTTCAAAAGTTATTCAGCGTCAAAGTTGAATTTTTCGTAAATTCGACTGATTTTTGCATATTACACCAGAAACTGTGAGGTTTGTTGACAAAATATGCATTAATTTCACTTCTAATATATTTTTAACTTTCGAAAAATGTTAAACAATAGTATTTTTAGCTAATAAAAAGAATAGAACGCTTTCAGAATATTTTTATAATTGTTACTATAATTTTACTTGGGCTACGATAAAAAAAAAGGGGTGGGGGCCACAAAAAAATGAGAAGAGACCTTTTTTGTAGAGCGTTCAATTCTCGATGAAAATATGTATCGTGATTTCCTGTGTAATAAGTAGTTTACAAGTTACAAAGATCAGAAGATGTAAAAACAATCCTTCACATGTCATTCTTATGGAAAATAGAAAAATGCAGTATGCACTATCTTAATATTATTATTAAGGGCTTATATTTTCAGGGACTTATTCGCTGATCTGAACGAAACTTTTAAGCTTGTGCCCGAGGGAAAAAATAAATGTTGCTTTTTTTTGAAACACCCTAATATATATACCCCATTAGCCAAGTGCACGCACCGATCGTACACCGTGCATGCACCTAGTGCACTAGGATCACGCACAGTGCACCTTAGGTGCCTACCTCGTGTGGTAGCACAGTAGGCCACTAAGTGGAATCCGAATTTTAGGATGATGTAGACATGAGTCGTAATAAACTTGAGATATCATGTGAATTTCGATAATATTCAAGGACAAGATCCAAGAATCCAAGGGATTTTTTTTTTGGTTCCTTTTGGATCCTTGGATCCTTGTTTGGATTTTCTTGGATCCTGCGGGATCCTTTGGGAGATGAAATAAATGATAATATGCGACAATGAATGATTATTCGTGCCATCATTATTTGTTTATTTGTTTACTTATTCCATCGAAATCGATCGTGGGGATCCGGGGGGCCTCGAGGGGATGCGGGGGGTTTCGGGGGATTCCGGGGAGTTGCGGGGAGTTTCGAGGGGTTCCGGGGGGTTGCAGGGAGTTTCGGGGAGTTGCGGGGGGTTCCGGGGAGTTTCAGGGAGTTTCGAGGGGTTCCGGGGGGTTGCAGGGAGTTTCGGGGAGTTGCGGGGGGTTCCGGGGAGTTTCGGGGGGGTCGCGGGGAGTTGCGGGGGGTTACGGGGAGTTTCGGGGGGTTCCGGGGAGTTTCGGGGGGTTGCGGGGGGATTGATTTCGATGGAATAAACAAATAATGATGGAACGAATAATCAAATATATAAACAAATAATTATTCATTGTCGCATATGATTATTTATTCCATCTCAAGACATTGCATAATTATATTCAATATTCATCAGTATCAATTGCTGAATTCACCAATTAGGATATAGAAAAGAATGAAACGAGAACATGGTTTGGCATGTTGCAGTCATGTCGGTTGGTTGTGATGCTGTGATATGGCGTCTAATATTGGGGAAATTCACATGATTTTGGCTTATTACATGACGTGAAATACTGTGATCTCACAATAGTTATAACTTGTGACAGCACGGAGTGGAATTTCGTGGAGTGCTCCAAAAGCTATTGGGGTATGAGGCCACAGTATTTCACGTCGTGTAATCTGTCAAAGACATGTGAATTTCATTAATATTCAAAGAAAAGATCCAAGGATCCAAGGGATCGTTTCCTTTGGTTCCTTTTTTGGAGCCTTTTAGATCCTTCGATTTTTTTTTGAATCCTTGGATCCTTTTTGGACTCGCACCCACTGCCACAACCACCACTACCATTACCACCACCACCACTATCACTATCAAAACCAGCTTTGGAACCAGCCCCAGACCCAGCGCGAACCCCAGCTTCGAAACCAGCACGAAAACCAGCTTCAAATCCAGCCTGAGAACCAGCACGAAAACCAGCTTCAAAATCGGCACGAAACCCAGCTTCGAATCCAGCCTGAGAACCAGCGCGGGAACCAGCTTCAAACCCGGCTCGGGAACCAGCTTCGAAACCAGCCGAGAACCATCTTCAAATTGTTTATTTGAAGTTGACTTTTTTAATTTATTGATATTAATATATCCATATTATTTATTGGTATATTTTTTTATACAAACGAGTTAATATTATTCCTTCGCCGCACAAGTTTTATTGTTAAAATAGCATTTACACAATTGTTTATTATAGCATTGATTATGAGAAACTTGGAATAATTACTCGAATCATAGTCATATATGATGATACACAGGATAAATTTGTTTATGTATTAAATAAAGGAATATTAATTTCTTACAGTTCAAGAAATTTTTGTTTATTTGTTGCATTCAATTGTTGATTTTGGTTTGAAATTTGAGTAGAAATATATAAACAGCTATGAAGTATATCATATTTACGATTTATATTTAAAAAGTAACAATCATTAATCATGAAAAATACAATGCAATATATCAATAATTATTCACCAAAATATAAATCAAATTTGGCAGTTTACTTTATTTTTTATTATTTGTTTTAATTATAATTAGTTCTTCCCACGATTCTTTTCTACACAGAAATGAATAAACAAATGAATAATTTTATAATCATCTATTTGCTGATGATTTAATATATTATTCCTTTAAATAAAAATGCAAACGCTGGTGAAAAATGATTGACCATATTCTTACAATATAATAAACCATCATCATCATCATGAGTGTTATCATCATCCCTTTTGGGATATATCCAAAACATGAGAGAGCGATCAACAACACCCCTAACTTCGGCGCGGAACAAAAGAAATAAACGAGGGCTCGGTTTATGTGTGACGATGTTATATAAGTGTGTAAAAGGCATATACACAAACAAAAAATTTGTAACGCGATGGGCGCACAAAATTCACACAAGCTGCCTATATACATATACATTTATACGTATAGTATTATCTTTAAGGGTTTGAGTGACGAAGAAAGCATGGCTCAAGATGAGGCTCCTGAAGAAGAAGTTGTGCACAAGAATGGGACAAGTAAAAGAGATTGAGTGAACATTATAAGGGGATGATGTGTTCAACTCTTTTTTCGATCCCCTCGATCGGGGAAGTTTACATGATTTTGGCTTATTACATAACGTGAAATATTGTGGCCTCACAATAGTTATAACTTGTGACAGCACGGAGTGGCATTTCGTGGAGTGCACCGAAGGCTATTGGAGTATATATATAAAGTTGAAATATTGAGAACTACCATTGATAAAACAGAATTCTACTATTACTAGGAAATTAATTTACACTATCATTGCAATATAAAAAATGAAATAAAATTATAACATTAAAATTAATAGAACATAATATCAAAAATATAAATATATTTTCAACTCAAATTTATGATAAAACATGTAATGCATGCGTTAGATACGATTAACAAATAGTTCGACAAATTCTTCCGCTATCCAATAGCCAAATAAACCTATGTAAATAAAACAATCATTTTCTCACGCAATTCGAAAACCAAAAGAAAACTAGATTAAATCCTTAAATAAAATGATTATATAAAAAAAACACGTCTTATAAAAAAATCGATAAATAGAATTTTCTGAGAAATGAATAAATCCAAAATAAATAGTAAAACACACATGAGGAAAATGGAATTTCTAAAATCAATAATGCATTTCCGTAGTTGATAAAAATATATAACACCTGAATAAATAAGATTAAAATATCGTTCGATTCATTATCGCATAAAAGAAATTGTATCACGATTCTTAGAAAAGTTAATGCATCAAAATGCTGGGGGTCGTCCCCAACCAATCACAAAGATGAAAATAACCATAAGACGAAAGACCAACCTACATGTAAAATAATAGCCAATAGAAACGAATCCATTTGAATCAGGAGGTGAAAACCCTCCCCTAATTAAAACTTATAAAAACCCAAGAAAACTCTGAAAAGTCAGTTCTCCGATGGTTAAGAAAAAGATCAGTTCTCCGGGAGACGCACATCTAGTTCTCCGATAGTTAAGAAAAAGATCAGTTCTCCGGGATACGCACATCTAGTTTTCCGATAGTTAAGAAAAAGATCTGTTCTCCGACGATTATTAAAAAGAGCAAGTTCTCAGACAATAAAGAAAAAGACTAGAGTTCTTCAAACTAGTATTCATTAACACATTTAAAGCCGAGTTAAAAATCGGGTAGAGTACAATTCCTACCCAGAATATACTCGAGAAATATAAATCATCCGCAACGTTCGCGAGATAATTACTATTAAAATAAACGATAATAAATAAATTAATCAATCGGAGTTCTCATTAAATAAGTTGCTATATTACAACCATTGCTAAATAAATAATAATAGAGTTAGTGATAATTAATAAAACATCAAGTGAATTAACATTCAACCTTTATAATTGTGTCATTAAATAAATAAATAGACTATTTAAATTTAAAAGGTGTTCTCAAATACAAGAATCATTTGCCGATAATTCTCCATCTTCACAATCCACTAGTTTCTGTTTCGAATCTACATCTCTAGAAACGAACAAATCCCTATAAAATAAATTATTATAGTGAGGTTGGCATCAATTACTCCGGAGCATCGCAGAGATTGGCTCTCAACCAACCTGGAGCAGAGGCGGCCGACCACGAACAACGTGATTCAACAAGGTAAGCCTCTCTCGACGAAATCGCCTGTTCCCAGGACGTAACAAATACAGTCATTCATAATTTACGTCAGTTACAATTCATAAATCTGGAAGTCCAGTAATCCAAGTAATTCAAAAGCTTTGTGTTCATTGTTCTTGTAAAGGCGATTCAAGTTCAAGTCAGTAACGGTTTCGGAACAATCATAATTTGTTTTCATTTATAAATATAGTCGTATCGATAACTCAGTTTATAATTAATAATCATAATTTAAGTGCATTATATCTCATCAAAGACAATCATATTCATTATACAATATTGTAATTCATCAGTTCATGTGATTAATTAATAAATCAATCAATAAGTGTTTCAAATAAAAATATAACCATCTCTGATTCACTTCATAACATCCTTACGCTTCAGCTACGCATAGTAGTGGCGGGCAACGATCCTCTACCAAAATGAAATAATATTTCTGTTTTAAAAACCACGTCCAACAACACCTACGACGTAACAATATATATACATACATATATACAGCGTGTTTATAAAACATGCGGCAAAAATGCAAGGGATTGTTCCTTGGACTATTCTAATAATATTTTGTCCTTCGATACTTTTCGAAAATACGTTTTTTTTAGGAAGTACAGGGCGAATAAAATTTCAAACAATGACAACATTTTATTACCAAAAATTACATTCGAGTATTACTTAATCTACAAAAACTGTTGAAAATGATTGCCTGCAGCTAAGATGCAAGCATCCAATCTTGAATGTATTTTTTAGTAATAAAATGTTGTCATTGTTCAAAATTTTATTCACCCTGTACTTCCTAAAAAAAACGTATTTTCAAAAAGTATCGAAGGACAAAATATTATTAGAATAGTCCAAGGAACAATCCCTTGCATTTTTGCCGCATGTTTTATAAACACGCTGTATATATATATATTCTTAAGTCCTACGGGACCTTTCGCCATCTTCATGACGCCTGCGCTTTAGTCTCAGCGCATTCCTTTAAATATAACTATCTCGCACTTCGAAATTTGTCTTTATTTTAATATAAAATCAAATAATATAGAATTTCACCGGTTCAATGTAAAAGTAACTTCATATTCTAGAAATATCTATTTTTAACCAAATATGAGAAACGAAGCTACGTGAGAACTTCCATAAAATATCGTTTTACTGCATCAAGAAATTCCTTGATGAAATGCTTATTTTGTTAAATGCGCGAAATTGAAACTTAGTCAAACACTTTTATTAATTCGATCCTTGGCCGTTTCCAAGAACTATTGTTTGAAACATCAGCGAATTGCGAAAATCCCTACTTATAGAATCTTTCAACCAATAGAATTCATTTTTACATAACTTTCAACAAACTATGAAATTGTTAACTAAAATCAACCAATCAAGAATAACGTTTTAAAACTGCTGATGAAAATATTCAAACCTAAGGAAAATTTAGTCTATAAAAACTAACGCACAACGAGTCTCATCAGTTCACTTCTACCATCTTCAACGATCACGTCAGTTCACTGTCTACATCTTTTACGACGACTACGAGTTCAAGCAAATCATCAATTCAGTCAAGTTAGAAAATACTAAGTCTACATCCAAATAGCCTGTGTGGCAAATCAAGTTGCCTGTGTGGCAAATTACGGCCTTTGTGGCATTCAGTAGCCTTTGTGGCAATCAAATAGCCTGTGTGGCGTCATTAAGTTTTGAGTGATAACGATAATCGGCAATCAAGTATTCCGTGAAATGACATCTTAGAATCAATCGAATTCAGAATCGTCAAGTGAACTCAAAGAAGAATTAAATAGACAATATAATATTCAAATACAGAAAGTAAAGAAAGTAATCAAGTTTCTCACGTTCTTCGGTTTCATATCTCATAAATGAAACAATAAACTATAAGTTAAAAGCGTAATCTTTTGAAACAATTTAAGTGATTCTACAAATGAATACAAATTAAATTTATAATTGTTCTCCAAAATAAAACATCCTCATTCACTTTCATCATCCTTGCACTCCAGCTGCGCATAGCAGTGGCCGGCAATGATCCCATCAAAAATAAATATTTTAAAACTCGTCTCCACGTCCAAATCACATCCAGGACGTAACATTATATGTATGTATATGTATTTATGTATGTATGTATGTATGTATGTATGTATGTATGTATGTATGTATGTATGTATGTATGTATGTATGTATGTATGTATGTATGTATGTATGTATGTATGTATGTATGTATGTATGTATGTATGTATGTATGTATGTATGTATGTATGTATGTATGTATGTATGTATGTATGTATGTATGTATGTATGTATGTATGTATGTATGTATGTATGTATGTATGTATGTATGTATGCATGTATGTATGTATTATATATATATAATACTATTTCTTAAGGCGTAATTTCTTAATACCTAATTATTCTATGCTTAAATTAAATAATAATATATCCCTACGCTGGGGATATAACATGTTCTTGACCGATCAAATCGTTGCTGACGTTGAATGAATTTCTTGTATTTTTTTTTCCAGGAAAAATGGAAGGAACATACGATGGATGATGTGAGTTGTCTGATTTACTATTATTTATAAAATGAGCACTACAAATTCTTGTATGTGGTTTGGCTCTCATTCTTTCAGATTTTTACTGAAAAAAACAACGAAATTTAAAGGTTAAATTTATACTATTACATGCAGAATTTTAATTTAATTATTATATGTAACTTTTTATTCAACTAAAATACTACTTGGTTTGATTTTGTAGTATTTAAATTACAATACCACTACTGTTAATAATTATAATTTCTCACTTACACAAAGTTTTTCACTGCACTTATCCACTTTATACGTTTGTCATCCTTCCATGAGGCATCACATTTACTCGAGGCAAAACAATAAAATTTCACTGGTAAATCAACTTATCACTTATGACGAGATTTTTCTGTGCATCCTTCGATACAATAAGATTTTACTGATAAAGATATTTCGAATAATTTTCCAATATTTATTTAAATAACATTAACTAAGTTTGAAATAACGCGCCTTCCATACTGATGGATTAGTGCCGAATCGCGCCGTCCTCAAAGGGTTAAGAATCATAATATATATTTGAAACAAATGTTATTAATGTCGGCATTTTGGTTCCTTTAGAATAGAAAATTTCCTATAACTTTTGATTATAATGGGTTATTACACCCGATTGACAATCAAATGATCTGAAATTTGAAAACTCAGTCAATAGACTTATTTTGAAATATTATCAAAAAGATTTGAATTCAGAAATTATAATGGAAAGTTTTTTAAAAAAAATTATGCGTTACTTTCAATTCATTACATCAGCATTAAATTATTATTGAATATAAAATCATAATAAATAATAATACATTGATTAAATGATATAAAGATTTGCAATATTATAACATGCATGTTTCTATGGCAACGTGTGCTTATATATAACGACCTAACAACTCGCTCCAGCATTGTTATTATCAACTATGATTATTATTCAGGTGTTCAATCTATCTCTTGCTGTGCTTGGAAATTCTTAATCCAAGAAATTACATTATATTTTCAACATCGTACATATGAGCATAATAAAGTAGATATTTAATATTGAATCGAAATGAAATGGCAGCTCTTAGTACAGACGAGGAGTTTGATAAGAACGATAATAAGGAAGAGGAGCCCGGAGTGATAAATTATACATGCTTAATTAATTTGATTACACAACAAGCTCCGACGGGTGAAACTGGCAGACTTTATCATGAGGATGGTATCAAATTGAACGAGATTGAAAAAATACGAATTGAATTTTTACGTAATATTCAAAATTATTCTAATATTGAAACAAAGTTACAATGAGGAGATTAATTTACTTTGCATAAATTCTTTTTCAGGTATATTGAAAATCGATCATCTTTGGATCATGACAAATCTTTTCAAGTTGTCATTATCACACAATAAGATTGAAAAAATTGAAAATTTGGATGCACTTGTACAACTTCGTGAGCTCGATATTTCTTTCAATTCAATAAAAATTATGGAAAATTTAAATTGTCTTCTCAAATTGGAGATACTACTTCTTGCTGGAAATCAAATAGATACAATAAAAGGCATAGATAATCTGAAGAATCTGACCATTTTTAGTATTGCAAATAACAAAATACAAGGATGGGAACACGTGAGTATATTAATACAATTTATATGTTTGTTATAAAAATTTTCCAATAATGCATACAAATTATTTACAGGTCTTGTATTTACGACAATTTAAAAATTTGCGAAGCGTAAATTTCAATGGTAATCCTTGCACGCTTCAAGAAAATTATAATGATTATCTCATAGCATTTTTACCGCAAATTATTTATTTTTCGTATTCGATGGTTCGAGAAGAAGATCGTGTCAGAGCCATGACGATACATTGGTATAATTTTGTTTCTATATTCTTGTATTGATAAACTAAAATTCATGGTAAATGTAGAATATTGTTGAATAGGCGTTCAATTGTAAAAATAGAGGATGATGAAGCCAAGGCACAGGTTACATTGGAAGAAGAGCATGCTCTCAAAAAAAAAAGTGCCATTGATTCTGCAGCTTTTGTAGATCATTTAGACGGTGATGAATTGTTTCTGTTGTCATTTTTAAACGACAAAGGTATACTTGTATCATAATTTGTAGATAAATATGCAGATGAATAGTTGATCTATGAGATTTTTAGATAGATTTCTTTAAATATCAACAGAGGGCACTGCATTGAAAAATATTAATGATGATACAGTGGCAGTTTTCAATGAATATAAAAAAAAATTTTCTTTTGTATGTCACGAACTTTATCAATTTGGAATTGAACAACATTCTCTGAGGGAAAAAGAAATTGAAATATTTTCTGTCGTTGTTGAAGAAGCTCGGGATGCTGTTCGTGATGAAGCCAGAAGGTTTGAAATATTTTAATTCATTATACTGATGTTGATATTTTATAATAAAAAATGTCTTGCTTCATGTTGAAGAATAATTGATTCTATAGAAAAATACAAAAATGAAAGTTTTGCCAAATTTAGTATTGGAATTAAAGAATTCGATAAAAAATTGGACGCAGAATCGGCAATTGATCAGACGGATTTACCTATTGATATAAAAATTACGAAAATCCAAAATTTTACCGAAAATTTTTATGCGTTTCTGTCATCCATTTGGACGAAATTAGTTTACAGTGAAGTGGTTTTGCATGAGCAAATCGAGGTGAAATTATTAAGAAACTTTAGCCAAATGTATTTTATCATTGAAACTCGATCAATATTGAAAGTTTATAACAATTCAAGGATGTTGATGAAACATTTAAATTGAATATGGCTGATATGAAAGATATTTTTGTGGAATCTGCTCGAATGTTATTTTCTCGAATGCGCAATATCCTCGTCGAATATCGTGACACTATTCAAAGAGTTGTTGCCAGCCATTTAAATAACTTCACAGAGGATAAATTGACAATCCCATATCAATTTATAGATATTTGTGGAGATATAAATATTTTGAGTAATACTCTCGCCTCATCACATGATATTCATTTGCAGGTGAGTGTTTACATATTATAATCGTAATTTGATGAAAAAAATGTAATGGATTTAATTACATGACAGGTAATAGATAGCCGCGAAGACGAAACAATTTCTGCAGTTAATAAGTGGTTCAACGATTTAATTATCCGATTGCGCAAGTATGTTTTGTAAACTCAGTTCAAATGATTATTCAAGTTGTTAGTATATAAATAATAATTGTTTTATATTTTACAATATCATTAAGATACGAAAATTCGAGGCATCGACGACGAATACTGGAGATATCGCATGTTTTGCAATATCACCGTGAGTTACTTCACAAACATATTTTGACTGATGATGAGGCATTGGATGTCGTCGCTGTCCTTGAAAGATAAAAAATATGAAAACCAACAATTTAATTATATTTATTTGGTAACCACAATCTCAATAGCATCTTTAGTATAATTTTTTTACACCGTATGTAATGAATGCAGAATTAATTATTTTTTTAGGGCTTATATAAATATGATTTTATCGCTTATACTTTTACATCTATATGATAAATATATTGAATGAAACGAAAAGGTTTCTTTTTGCAACTTTTATTTAGCCATTCGATTCTTCGAGCTTCATATATGGAGCATTCCATACGAAATCACCGGATTTTTTACACGACCCTCTTCGATTTCACCATTTTTTTTATATGTTTTGGTACGTATTGAAAGCAATTCACATGCTAATTTTTAATTTTTTATTCCAAACCGTCATTGAGATATTAATTTTTAAATTTTTAGGGTAAAAAATTTTCGATTGGCGATAGATTTGTGATAAGTATCGACATCCAAAAAAAATTGGTGGTCATTTTTTTCGTTCTTGTATTTAGTTTTAGGAAAAAAATATAAAAAGTTTATTCGAAGTAATTATAACTTACTTATTCACGTTTGAATATTTAAATCGAAATTTTAAAAAGTTGTACACCTTCGATTTTTGTCAAAAATTTTCCTAAAATTCTACCCCAAATTATGAAATTCTCAAGTCACTGTTCATGATGATGTTATCGCAATTATTTCTATTTTTTATCGAATTTTGAAAATTTTTTTATTCATCAAATTATCGATAATTTCATTTTTTTAATTTAAATACTTATCAAAATTGTCAAAAATAATTTTATTGGAAATAATCTTATATTAGTTAGTTAAAAATATCTATGTTTCAAGTTTCATCTTTTTTAAAAATTTCTCACCAACTTTTGAAAGGTACAGCCGAAATCGTCGATAATTGGGAAATAGTCATTTATCGATCATCGATAACAGAAGTAACATGTTAGCTGGGTGGTACATTCACATTGGGCTCTTACACGCTTTGAGCACGCTTAAGGTAGTTCACAAGGAAAATGAAAAATTTAGGAATGTCCCAAAAATTGGATATTATATTTATGATAACGATATGTAATGGTATAATAAATATTAGAAAGACCAACCGTAAATTATGAGAGATAAATACATTCGAAGTTCGTATATTAAACAGGTTTAACCTCTAAAAATCAGAGCAAATGTGGACATTTTTCTCAATGGTATGAAAATTACATTTACCAAATGAATAAAAAATCACTGATGTACAGAGTAATGAGCGCGAATTCGCAAAAAATCATAAAAAAAATAATTACCGCATAGTTACGGAGATATAGCCCGGCAAATATCAATTTTGCACGAAAAGTTGCTTAGTTTTAACTGAAAATATTATTATGAGTGAACGATGTGACAACAGTGCATGTAATAATAGTGACATAAAGGCGCGAATATTCAAAAATAATAAATATCAAGATCGTTATGTATGAATCAAAACGCCATTATCATTACATTGAAGTTGATATTAGAATAGTGTTTTTAAAATATTCACAATTATTAATGCAGAAAAATATAATAATCAATAAATTTTTAAAAAACGTTTATCACAGTAGTCAAAGTTGTGTTGTAATATTATAATAATGATAAAATAAACAAATTTTTCGTTAAAACAGCATAAATTCTAATCACAAGTTTCAAGTAATGTACTTCATCTTATGTATACAAAGTATATCATTATAAAAGAATAAATTAACTGTTTCCTTCGTACAATTCAACTTTTGTTTACCCAATTTTCAGGTTATACTCAACAATTTGACACTCACATAAAACTAACACATTGGGATTTATCGGAATATAAAAATGCGATGTTGCCACGATTTCAACATTATGAGTATATACTTGTATTGACGTATTTATATAAGCTTAGTTTATGTGTATAAGTGGACAAAACGACTGTACTCGAACAAAAGTTTATCAGTCCCTCCGAAATAAACATTTATTATTTTTCATTTTTTTACGATTTTCATAAACATTATGATTAATAAATAATATTGGTAATATATTTCCAGTATTTAATTCATTTCTTATTTGATTAAAATTTGTTTTCCCAATGGTAATTCCGACTAATTTTTGGAATCGACTGTAGCTTGTGAACTACCTTAAATGTCATTTTTAGCATTGGACTGGTATGAAAATTGAGCGCTCAATGCGTGTAAGCCGCCAACGTGAATACACCCTTAAATTTATCTAAATTGATTTTAGGTTATGTTTTACAAGTAAATGCTACACTCAGTACACTGCAGTATGAAATTGGTCACCGTCTATCTATCACAATACGGCCGCCATGGGCGCAGCTGCTTTACTTACCTTCTATCCCCTTCTATGACAAGCTCATCGCCAATAATTGCACAATTTATAAATTTTATCTATTTTTATGATGAAACTTAAATTTTCGACTCCATGCGAATTTTCGTAAATCCGAATAGTGATGAATTACTCCGCTGAAAAGAGAATTCCGTAGTTTTAATAAAGTTCATATTTCAATAATAGCAATTAAATATTTAATATACACAGCAAAATATCAATCCGCAATTTCGATTAGAATATCAGATAAATAAGCATAAATTTTTAATTTCAAATCCCAGACAGCATGAAATATTGCAGCAATTTTGCGAACTTTGCTCAACATTCCTGCAACATTGTAGTGGCAACCTTACAATGCAATATTGCAGCAATATTCCTGCAACATTTCACTAGCAACATTGCAATAATGTGAATATTGCAGCAATATCCCTGTAATATTCCAGTAAACAAGAATAAGTCGTGCTAAAAATTCATTATACGACTTATCTGATTGCGAAGAAGCCGAAATCTATATTAATGACAAATTTGACTCTAGTTAGTATATTCAATTTTTTTTTTCTACACTTATTTCAATTTCTATACATTTCTTCATCCTCTCGTTAATTTCTATTCTACTTTCATTCCAACGACCTAAATAATAATACAATAAAAAAATATTTACTTTTTAAATATTACATTTTCACTAGTGATAAATGAAATATAAAAGCTCTGATTAAAACTTATTACTTAATATATAATTCATCTTTAATTTTCTTTTTTAATTATATAAATTTGTTAAGACTTTAATGACATTATAAATATTGTTATATGAAGTAAATTAACAAAATATGGAAGTAAGAATTAAGAAAATTAAAATAAATACATTATGTAATTACATTTAATGTGTCGAATCAATTGAAGACTTAAGACAATATTAATTATTCCTGCAATATCTGTGCAATATAGCTACAATATCCCTGCAATATTGCTGTAATATTGGGTGTAATATTCCCACAATATTATAGCAAGTTACAAAGACGCGGACATAGCAACATTGCAGCAATATTGTAGCAATATTCCCTGCAAGATTTAACATTGCAAAGTAATATTGCTGCAATATTTCTTGCTATCTGGGATGGGAATATTATGTAAATCAATTGTCTACCAAATTTCTATCTGTGCATTGAGACAACTTTAATTATGCTATATATTCATTATATACCAGAGATTTTAGCAAAATGATTAATGTGTTGTTAACAGTGTATAGTGATGGTGTTGTATCCCCAGCGTAGGGATATATTATTATTTGATTTAAGCATAGCATAATTAGGTATTAAGAAATTAAGAAATAGTATAATATAGTATATATATATAATATTATACTATTACTAAAAATAATATTACAAATATAAATGTGAACTGAAAAACAAGATAAAATAATTAACACATATACTGGATACAAATGACAAATAGCTCGACAAATTCTTTCGCTATCCGATAGCCATCAAATAAACATATGTAAATAAAACAATCATTAACTCACGCATTTCGAAATTAAAAGATAAAAACCTCAAATAAATGATTACACAAAAAGATATGTCTCATAAAAAAATCGATAAATAGAATTTTCTAAGAAATAAATAAATCCAAAATAAATAGTAACGCATGAAGAAAATAGAATTTCTAAAATCAATAATGCATTCTTGTAGCTGATATAAAATACATAACACCTCAATAAATAAGATTAAAATATCGTTCGATTCATTATCACATAAAAGAAATTGTATCACGATTCTTGGAAAAGTTGATGCATCAAAATGCAGTGGGTCGCCCCAACCAATCACACATGTGGAAATAGTCGTAAAATAAGAAGACCAACCTACTTGAGAAAACAATAGTCAATAAGAATGAGTCCGTATGGACCGGGAGGTGAAAATCCTCGTCTAATTAGAAACTTATAAAAACTCTAGAAAATCTGTGAAAATCAGTTCTCCGACCAGATCGATTATGATCAGTTCTTCGACTAGACCGATTATGGGAAGTTCTCAGATCATCATTAAAGAAGTCAGTTCACCGACGATCTTCAACTGACAGTTCTCTGATAAAATATCATCATACAATTAATTGTTCAATCCGAATTCTTTAACAAATTAATAAAATCGCATAAGTACTGAGCTCATGAAACGAGTAGAGTACAATTCCTACTCAGAATATACTCGAGAGCGATAATCATCCGCGACGTTCGCGAGAAATTTAATATTAATTAAAAATATAAGAATTAATAAATCGGTCGGAGTTCTCAATTAAAATAAAAATAAAGATAGAATAAATAACTGTTATCAAAGTAATAACTTCCATTGTCGATTCATCATTAATAACGTTATAAAATAAGTGAAGTTAGTGAGAAATCTTGTGAAGTGAAAATAATTGAATAAATAAGTATTTTCAAATTTAAATAGTGTTCTCAAATACATAAATCATTTGCCATTGCTAATTATTCATCTTTACGATCCTGTTACGTCCTGGAGTGCGCGATTTCGTCGAGAGAGGCTTACCTTGTTGAATTACGTTGTTCGTGGTCGGGCGCCTCTGCTCCAGATTGGTTGAGAGCCAATCTCTGCGATGCTCCAGCGTAATTGATGCCAACCTCACTGTAATAATTTATTTTATAGGGATTTGTCCGTTTCTAGAGATGTAGATTCGAAACGGAAACTAGTGGAATTGTGAAGATGTTCGGATTGGCGGTAAATGAATAATGTTTGTGAACACGATTTAAATTTAAATCACTTATTTATTTAATTATTTGCACTTCACAAAATTATTCAATGGCTTACTTATTTAATAATAATGTCGATGATGAATTAACAAATAAAAATTATTAACTTGATTTCTGTTAGTTATTCTATCTTTATTTAATTTTAAACGAGAACTCCGACTTGTTTAATTATTTCTTATATCTTTATTAGACATTAATTTTTCTCGCGAACGTCGCGGATAATTATCGCTCTCGAGTATAATCTGAGTAGGAACTGTACTCTACTCGATTTAAACTCGGCACTATGCGACTTTATTAATTAGTTAAAAACTTGTGTATCAAACAATTACTTTTCAGAAGATACTTGATCAGAGAACTGTCAGTTGAAAATTGTAATAGATCTGTTCGAGATTGATCTGGTCGGAGAACTTCTCATTTTCGGTCTAGTCGGAGAACTGACTTGTCAGAGTTAATCTGGGTTTTTATAAGTTTTAATTAGGGGAGGGTTTTTCACCTCCTGATTCAAAAAAATAAGTTGCTATTGGTTATTATTTTACATGTAGGTTGGTCCTTCGTCTTACAGCTATTTTCGTCTCTGTGATTGGTTGGGTACGACCCCCAGCATTTTGATGCATTAACTTTTCTAAGAACTGTGATACAATTTCCTTTATGCGATAATGAATTGAACGATATTGTAAACTTATTTACTCAGGTGTTATATATTTTTATCAACTACGGAAATGCACTATTGATTTTAGAAATTCCATTTTCTTCATATGTGTTTTACTATTTATTTTGGATTTATTCATTTCTCAGAAATTCTATTTATTGATTTTTTTATAAGACGCGTTTTCTTGCGTAATCATTTTATTTGAGGACTTTATCTAGTTTTCTTTTGCTTTTCGAATTGCGTGAGAAAATGATTGTTTTATTTACATAGGTTTATTTGTCTATTGGATAGCGAAGGAATTTGTCGAGCTATTTGTCAAACGTATCTAATGCATGCGTTATCGTTTTTTGTTGAAAATACATTTTTATATTTTTGATATTATATTTCTTTTGATTTTAATGTTATAAATTTATTTCTTTTTATATTGCAATTATGGTGTAAGTTAATTTTCTGGTAACTGTAGAGTTCTGTTTTATCAGTGGTAGTTCTCGTTATTGTAACTTATACATATATGTGTATCTTATATGAATATAAGTGTAATATTTATTTCTTAAAACTTAATTTCTTATTATCTAATTATTCTATGCTTAACGTATATAGTAATATATATATATATGTATATATCCCTACGTTGGGGATATAACAATCCTACTAATTCCTGCTACGAACCTACAAATCTGTAAGATAAATAAATTCCTATGACAAAAATAAATTATTTTAGTAAGATTAGCAACAAAACCCCTGAATTACGCCGCAGCGATTGGCTCTCAACCAATCTGGAGCAAAGGCGCTTTACTGTTACGTCCTGGAACACGCGAACTATGGAGAGAGCCTTACCTTGATGTTGATTTCTCATTTGTAGTTGTCGCCTCTGCTCCTAGATTGGTTGAAGGCCAATCATTGCGTTGTTCGGAAGTATTTTGGTCAACCTTACTATATTGATTGTTTGTTTTTTGTTGAATTATTGTAGGAATTTTATTGTTCTTCGGAAAAAAAGATTCTTTTCAGAAACTAGTGAAATTGTGAAGATGGTCGTTAGCGGGTTGAAAATGAATGTTTTATGTGACACAGATTTGAACTTGATATTATTATTTATTCACTTAATTACACAAGAATGAAACTTTAATTAACATCAAGTCACTTAACATTTAGCTAATCAAAAATAATTCTATTTTTATCTGATTGATAGTGTTTATAATATTAGAACTTATCTAATGAGAACTCCGATCGATTAATTTATTGCTTGGTTATTATCTTCATATTATTTTATTTTTAACGAAACGAATCGCGCACAATGCCACTCTCAGGTTTTTATTACTGAGCGAGAACTTTAACTTCGCTCGATTTTATTTAACCCCGGAAACGTGATGTGCCGTTTGTACTTGAATAATAAAATTTATTGATTTTATAAATCAACTGCGAATTATTTATTTCGATATTTATTATAAAACTTGGACTTCGAGTATTCTTGGATAGCTAATTGATCTGATGATTAGCGGAGAACTTTTCTTTATAAGTTGATGTTTTAGAGAGAATTTCTCTTTTTGGTGATCGTCGGAGAACTGATTTTTCTATTTGAATTATTTATTAGATGATGAAGTTTAGGTGGAAGGAGAAATCAAAGTTTCTCTCGGTCTAAGTAACTTTATCATTGGTTGGTTTTATTTAAACAATTTCCTTTTCTGCTTTATTTTCATTCCATTTGATTCTATTGATTTCTAAGATGAAATGGAAGGGATTTTATTTGATATAAGTAATATTCTATAAGTGTTATGTTTATTTCATATACATTTATCATACTTATATACTTCTATTTTTTATTCGTGTATGTCATTTATATTTCATCGGGTACTTTATTTGAGGTATATTATTTGTTATTTATTTCCCGAATGTAACCCTTAGTTTTATTGCTTTTCTTGGTATTTGATGCCAAATGTTCTTATGGGTAGTGTTCTGTTTAACTTATAGATTTCGTTTCTGTATTGAGATATATATAAAAAGATATTTATTTAAAATGTTTGACATTTATGTTTAGCGCATGTACATTATTTAGAGTTCATGAAAGTGCATTTTTGGTTTAATGTTTATTTATTTTATTTCTAAGAGTGATAGTGTTTGAAAATTTATTCATATTTCATTTTGTTTTAGCTCTGATTTAAAGTGAGAGTCTGTTAGGTTTTCTCGATATTTCCTGGTATTCATTTTATACTGCTTTTATTTATTATAGCGTTTGGTATTTGTCAGTTCTAGTTTTTAGTTGCGTAATTAAATTATTTTATATTTCATACGTTAATTGCAATGTTCATTAAATGTGTACAGATATTTAATTAATATATCCCTATACTGGGGATATAACATAACCACGAACTAAACAACTCAACGAAGGTAAACCTCTCTCGACAAAATCGCGTATTTCCAGGACGTAACAATGGCATGATCTTTTTCCTTTAACGAATTCAATTTCAAGTGTGTCCTCTGGAGAAGACAATGCTTCTCCACTGAATTAAACAAAAAAAAAACTTCAGTGTCATAAGTAAATGTCATAATTGATAAACATGTAGCAATTTACACTACTCAGTTATCTTAATAATATCGTTTCAACACGTCCATTGGATCTATAAAACCATCTTTGATCCATAATGAAATCCTCATTCCAAATTGCACTTCATTTTGTTCTATTTTATATTTCCTCTTAATACTCTATATTCTCAAAACAATGTAAATCCACAAGTTTCTACTAGACTTTGACCTTATAATCCAAATTTACTCTAATTAGTCAAATATGCGAATTTTTATTATTAAGCCGGGTACACACTAGGCGAACGAAGGCGAAAGAATTCTTTCGGCTACTTTCGGCTAGTGTGGATGTTCCGACAAACATCGGCGAACATTTTTGTTCGCGTTCGCTCGCCAGGCGGTACATCAAAAGAAAATTCGGCCAAATTCGTTCGATCTATTTTCTAGTGTGGACGGGTTTACTGCGCAGTACAAATCTACGTCATGTGTAAATACATTAACTGATTATTTTCATTTGTGATTTGAATCATGGACTAAAGCAATTCTATTTATTTAAATTATATCGAGAAAATGGATGTTATACAATTTTCTACAACGCGCCCGCAACTCCGGCGAAAATATAGAGGCACGTCGACGAGAGAATTCTTTCGCATTTGTTCGTCCAATGTGGACGGCGAAGCGAATTTCACATCGAACGCCAAACATTGTCGGACGAATTTATCCGAACAAATTCTTTCGTCTTCGTTCGCCTAGTGTGTACCCGGCCTTATACATACTTCAATCGCGGCAGCTGTCGATATGGTTAAGCCATGAAGTATTAACAAAATTTCTTATAGTTCATTCAGCAACATGCTTACATGACTAAAATCAGATTCTTTTATTTGTTCAATGTCTAAGCCACCACCAAAAATATTTGGGAATGAAAGAATGAGAATAGCGCTTTTGATATGGTTTTTTTTTCAGCATAACTTATAAATTCGTGAAAATCAACCTACATTTCGGTATGAAGGCATTCAATAGTTTTTTGACTATTATTCTTTGATATTTGCGATATTACTAAAAATTAGACGATAAATCAATTATTACATTATTTTCTTTTCTTACCGGTGACTTCATCTTTTTATACACTATGATTACTGACTGGTGAACATTTTTTTTCAGCAACAATATCAGTGCTTGTTTTGAAATCTTTTGGTATGTAACGTTCCATCAGTTTGTTGTGCCGTATCAAATTATTGTGCCCCAAACTATAGAATTGTTACTTAACTAATTGATACAAATTATAAATTGAATACATGGAAATATGTAAAACTAATAATCAATATGATACATGTTCAAAGCAAAAAATGAAAATCCTTATGTAAATTTTCAAGTTTCTGATAAGCGTAACAGCAAGAAGATATTTAGATTCATATTTTGCAAGTAGATAGTCCGGTTATTTATTTTGCAGTCATGATTGGTGAATAAGATCCAATATGTAAAATTAATAACTATTTCGATAATATGTAACTTGAATATTATTAAACATATTGTTCTCAATGACAGAAATTATAAAAATGTAAAAATTTTCGAAATACGTTTCATTCCGTTTTTTCAGTGTAAACACAAAATTTTATAGCTGGACATTATTTTAATTGAATATTATAAATGTCTGGCACACTTTTTTGAAAGAAACAAGCGTCAAACAAATTACGAAGTAATTAAATCTATATTTTTATAACATTAATAAATTTCATATCATTTGCTAACCATGTAAAAAGGTATAAAATATGTTTGACATTTTGTTTCTTATTAACAATGATTAATTTTTCTGTTTTAAAGCTTGAATATATAAACCAATAGCTGTCTGAACTTTTGGTAAAGCAAGAAATTCAAGAAAACGTTTAGTGTCTGCTTCACGGTTTTCCTTTAGCCATGCGATTCTTTTGTTGCGAAGATCGTATTTTGTCATAACTCTGGCCATTGCTACAAATATAATATATTCAATTTTTATCAAGAAATAAATAAATCAAATATATATTAGTACATGACATTTGAATCATGAGTATATTTTACCAGGTATGTTTGTAAAACTCTCAATGTATTTTTGGCACTTGGCGACAGCATCGTCTTTGTTTGTAGCAAGTTCATCAACCAGGCCGATTTTGAGTGCTTGTTGTGGCGAAAATTGAGCACCTCTATTGAATGAAAAATATTAATATCAAATTCGCTATGACTTTTACGCTAAAATTAAATTTATCTTCTATACTGTGTAGTTACTTGAGTAGAGCTTGCTCAGATTGTCGATATCCAATTGTATCTATGTAAGACGTTTGAAACCATATTGGAGCAACTATTCCCAACTGTGTTTCGTTTAACCCAATTTGATGCTTACCCTCCACAAATACTCGGTATTCACAAGCCATTGCAAATAAACATCCACCTGCTGGACTGGATCCCTAAATTTTATTCACGAGTTCATTTTATTCTACTGTATGTACAAATAATGTGCGTGTCTGTGCTCAATTTTATACATTAACCGCTGCTGCCGTTGGAATTGTCAAACCATAAAGTGTCATCCATGTTTCTTGTAGATCGTTCCAAAATTCTCGTGCACGTTTCATGTCAGGTTTATACATCTCCATAATATCCAAACCACCACTGAAAATTTTTGGTAGAGACGAAGTTAAGATTACACCTCTGCTGTTATTTTGCACAGCTTTATTCAAAGACTCTCGAAGTTCCACCAAGAACTCACGATTTAGACTATTTACAGGTGGCCTGGCCATTGACAAAATACTCGTACCTGCATGAGATTATCATAACCCCATTAGCTAAGTGCGTGCACCGATCGTGCACCTAGTGCATTCAGATGCAAATCCCTGTATAGCCTTCGGTGGAATGCACCAAATGCTATTGGGGAACGCATTAAATCAAACAACTTTATCAAAAAAAATTATATTAATTTCTACGGGTTTCCATTACTTTAAATGTAGATTGCTGATTAATTCCTCAAATTTACCTCAATAAATTTATTTCTATAGAGCCAATAGAATTTTATAATTAGAGAATATATTGTATACTCATTGTTAATAATAATAAATTTTTTATTATTATGCATAAGCTCACCTGTTGCATCGTCTTTTTGAACATTTACAAGATTACCAGATGCTGAATAATTTCTACTGACCAATGATGTCAAACATATTCTACAATTTCTCATGGTTATATTAAATATCATTATTAGATAGATATGTATATATAAATCTACTTTATACAACTTTTTTATCACTAAATTCTACGGTTGAAAATTATAAAAATTCTGCCGCAATTACTGTATTTATTGGATGGCGGTCCAAAGTTCTATTGATAATAATAATAATGATGATGAAATTGTATATATGTATCGCAAACTTTTTTAATAGTATTCCCCAACAACGTATGTTTGAGAATCGATTCTTCAACAACGATCAATCGATCTTTTTACACAATAATAATAAGAAATATATCGAATTTTTAAATGTCGGTTATACAGTTAAGGGTTACCAAATATTTTTAGATAATTATCGCATACTGTGCGCAAGTTTTTTTGTTGATTTAATAGATTGATCTTTTTTATATTTTTTATATATTAATTTTTATATTATTCATGAAGATAATTGATCCGTTTTTCATTGATTCGACATTCATTGTTATATATCATTATTGTTATTATCAGTGTGTGTCTATCGAGTGAACTGTGACTGCGTATCATGAATTTCCGTGAAAAACATGGGGAATGCGGAATTGGAATTTTGATGTTTCATCGATGGGATGTCGGCAGTCGGTCCTGTACGTGTAGTATATAAAAAAAAAAACGGCACGGCAATGTGCAGTGGTGAACTGTCGTCGATAAAATTTTCAGAGTGATAACCTGAAATGTATTGTGAATGCTAACTACAGTTTGTTTTATCACATCGTTTATCGATGTTACACATATATGAATGAAATATAAATTTAAAGGTTAATTGCACTCATATGTGTTAATTGTATTCACGAAGCGTATCATTTTATAATACTATATATGCACTTACCACTGGGAAATATGACAACATGGCTGCCGACAAACTCCCATTTACAACAATTATTCATTGCAACAAATTGTGTGCTGTAATGTGTGTTCATTCGACATATCGAACTGTTGGCTCATTAATATTAAATGCAGTATTTATCAATTGAGGAAATGTCTTGGATATCTTATACAAATAGAGGAATTTATTGAGAAAGCTGAATCATGTCAACGCGATCACAACTTACCAAGGATTTGAACGGTATGTTTAGTTTTAATTTGTTTTTTTATTCGATTATTGATTAATTATATTAAATTTTTCAATGTTTTTTTAATACAGAATCAGTTAAAGCGTTACTGGGTAAACATGTGAAAATTTTATTGAAAAATGTCGTCAAGCTTGAGACAAAACCTGACAAGCAAGAGAATCGAGTTTTGGTGTGTTATCAATTTTATATATGTTTATTAAATTCATTTAAATTATATTTTGATATTTATTCTCAAACAAATGATTTTAATTAGGTGTTTTCTCCCTGTCGACTGTTTTTATTGACTGCAAAAGTGCCGACTAGAGTGAGTATTATGCCTATATTATAAATAAAATCAATGATCATTTGCCAACTTCATGTCTACTATTGTATTTAGTAAAATCATTAAATTCGACTGAATTTTTCACTATTCTAATTAACAGATCGACTGTCACTTTCATTATCTGGAGATAACAGCAATTGAATCGAGAAGATCGAATCAATTATGTCTCACAGCGGCAGAAAGAACTTACAGTTTTACAACAACTGGTGTTGGCACAGACACTACCGAAGTCGATTCAATGATCGAAGCATTACATACTGCTATTCGAAATATATTTCCAACAGTGCCGTTAAATTACGTGATAAGAAAGATAGACGTGATTCCGGCTAGCAGATTACAAAGTATTAGGGGCAGTGAATTGGCAAGAAGTACTGAAGCAACTCGGACAACTGGTCCTTGTGGCGGATTTTCGACACAATATGCATGCATGTGTGATTTGCATTGTGCTCAGTATCGTGAGGAGGTAGCGTGGGATGTTGATACAATTTATCTCTCGCACGATACGCGCGAACTTAATTTACGTGACTTTGATCATTTAGAGCAAAAAGATTTAGTACCAATAATCTCAGCATTAGAATACAATACATGGTTTACAAAATTGCGTGCATCACATTTAAAATTGAGCCACGAGTGCCTCGAACGATTGCTTCATGTGGTACGTCGATCGCTTTCGCTACAAGAAATTTATCTCGATAATCTCGGACTGAAATGGGATTTCGCTCATAAACTTTCGCTAGCACTAATTGCTAACAACAATACAATTCTGCATACCATTGATTTATCCAACAATATGATTGAGGATAAAGGTGCAACGAGTTTATGCGCTATTGTTGCAAAATTAACACAAGGCAGCAATCATTTTGGTGGCAGTGCTATTGGTAAATTACCTAAAGGTATGCAAAAATTAAATTTAGCACATTGTGGATTAACTAATAAAGGCATTGCCCAAATAGCTCATGCACTAAGTTTAAATCGAAGTATGCCAACCAGTTTGCGTTACATTAATTTTTCGGGGAATTCATTGAAGGATGATATAAATAATCTTTGTAATTTTCTTGCTCAGCCTAATAGTCTTACTCATCTTGATCTTGCTGGTACAGACACAACACTTGAGTGTTTATTTGGCGCGCTGTTGCGCGGTTGCGCTACAAATCTAGTCCATTTAAATGTGGCACGTAATTCATTTACAAGTAAAAAGACCAAAGAAATACCTCCTAGTTTTAAACAATTTTTCACTGCGACATTGTCGCTTAAATATTTAAATATTTCTTATTGTAAATTGCCGTTAGAAGCGCTCAAACATCTATTACTGGGTTTGGCATGTAATGAAAGTACTGTTGGCCTTGAATTAGACATGAGTGGTAATAACTTGGGATCAATGGGCGCGCACGTACTTGAATCTTGCATACATGGTGTCCGTTGTATTGGTTCACTTGATATATCGGACAGTAATATGGATATTGATTTAGCTCAAGTTATTACAGCAATTGGTAAAAATAAATCGATAAAACATCTTTATATGGGACGAAATACTGCTGGAATGAAATCAAAGCATATTGCTATTGTAATGGATGCATTGGTGCAAATGATTCAAGAAGACGATTGTGTATTGCAGTCATTATACATACCCGATTCAAGACTTAAAGGTGATCTTTACAGTTTAATCAATGCTCTTGGCAGCAATACTTGTCTTCATACACTTGATATTAGTGGTAATCAAATTGGCGATCCTGGTGCACGTTTATTAGCCAAAGCATTACAAATAAATAATCATCTTAAGACAATAATATATGATAAAAACAATATTACGCTTCAAGGTTATTCAGATATTGTTCATGCATTAGAAAAAAATTATAGTGTTCGTCATATGCCATTTCCAATTTATGATTTGCAACCGTGCATGAAAATATCGGCAGAAAAAGCGGAACAATTGGCGAAAAAAATTCAAGAAATGTTACAGAGAAACGTAACACCTTGTAAATACAGTCCTGGACAAGCGTTTAGACTTCAGCAGGGTTTTTTACTAAGTTCAACTCAACAAGTTGTCGATAGATTGGTCGTACAAACTCAAGATACAATTAAAACTCTCGCTGCTGAAAGTTGTGACGCAAATAATGACATCAATCATGCCACCGGATTAATTCAAGACGCTGATAATTCTAAGCAATTGTTGCCGAGATTACATGAAGTTTTACAACGACGTGATGAAAATAATCCGATTGAAGTTAAATTGAGAGAAATAACTGAAGATGTGCATAAAGTTGTGACCGATTATTTACAAGATTCATTGGAAGCCATTCTGAAATGTGCTAATGATCATTGTTCAACAGTAATGTCACAAACAATTGTCCGCAGTGATGACAATGATCCAATATCAGTTGAAAATGATTTACGTAATGTATGCAAAGCAAAAAATCAACTGAGCAATGACTTTATAAATGCATCCTTAATCGAACAAGCAGGCACTGATATTGTTAATAGAGTCAATGAATTAAATTTGGCTGTTGCAGCACATATATCTGATAGAATTACTGACGAAGTTATTGAATCTCTTTCACGTAGTTATAAAACATTAATTGGTGATACATATGACAGGACACGTTGCAGTACGCCCGATGTATTGCGGCCAAGTGTTAGTTCAACGAGCAGCGGTAGTGTTATTGGAATAGGTGGTAGCATGAGTATTGGTGTTAGTACTGCAATTGATGGTGGAAACTTTTCCATTGATTCTAATATTTCGTTAGTCGGTGGAGATCGCATTTCAACAACAGCAACCAATTCACTTAGACAATCTAATATCGAACACGAGTATGCAACACCGTCTTCTATTTTAATTAGCAGCTCTATCGATTCTCAACATAGTACAGATGACCAATCTCCAATGGTAATTATCTTTTTTTTGTTATCAATTTATTTGTCCATTTCAAAATTTGTATATATTGTAAATATTTTTTTTTGTACCTTGGAAACCAGCAATTGGATTATTTGAATCTCGTAAGTAATATTGTAATGATTGTAAATATACATTTGATACCATCTGCGTTGTGATTAAATTGATATTGTATAGCATTACATATTCATATTTATTATTTTTTTTCTCTAATAGATACTGTTTTATGTTTTATTCAGGCAACACCACATCTGTCCAACAAACGAAAAAGTTTACATGGGAGGAAGTTGAGACCAAAATCCGTGGTCGATTCTGTAGAGGGACTTTCAGCTGATGATATTCCAGATTTGCTACCAAATTTACCAAAGGATCATGCCGAAAGTATGTATGATTTGAATACAATTTTCCATGAAAGGGAAGTAAATTATTTTTTTGTATTTTATAGTTATATCTGAAAACGAACATTCGTTGACTGAATCGTTGGATTCTATATCAGAATTACCACATACTGCGGGACAACAGTTGCAACATCTTGTTAAATCTCGACCACGTAGGACGAAAACTCGAGCGCCATCGAGACCAATGTTGAGGAGTGATATACCCAGAGGTTCATTAGCCCTTGGAGAAGGCCTTGATGTATTTTTTCGACCCACTACACCTACAACTCCTCTCATATCTCCTACGAGTGATGACAGGTAAAAGAAAAAAAAAGTGTAATATTCTTGAGAAACTTGTAAATAATTACATGAAGCGGTCTAATTCGTATCTATTTCATAGCTCTCTGCATACTTTTCCCATTGACGGCAGCCCTAATTTATCATTAACAAGTCAGCGTAGCATTCCACCAGACGCGGATAAAAAATCTCACGGTTGCAGTTCGCCAATACTCAAAACGTTGCTTGAACCAACACCACGTTCACGTTCAAGTGATAATTTTGAAAAATTTTCTCCCCTCGCCGGACGAAGATCGCAAGGCGATACACCTCTAACTGCCTCACCATTAACCCGTCGAAATGCAACGGATAACGCACAATCCAATGAGGTGGATAATCGAAAACGAGCAACTTTGCCCACTGTTACTGCCAGCAGCTCATCACAATCACGTTCATTACGTGACTCGTCTGGTAACGAAATATCAGAAACATCGCCAGATATATCTGCTACAACAGACAGTCAAAAAACGTTAATTAAGAGCCCATTAAATAGTTCAATAGACAATGAAAAATTGAGTAGTCCTAATTTACAGGCAAATAAAATTCGATTAATTTCATCTACTCAAGACAGTTGCCCGTCCAATGATTCCAATAAACATCAATTGAATACTGCTTCATCAAAAGTCACTAGCAAAGTTAATTATAATTTGAGCGGGGAACAATCTAGAGGTAGCTCAAGTATCAGTATTGCCAGAAATAATAAGCCTGTGCCACCGGCCATCGCACCAAAACCACGTCCTTGGAGCATGAGCGGTGATAGAAAATCTGGTAATTTCTATAGTTACACATAGAATTATTATTATTATTCTTCTTATTACATGAGGTAACGAATATTATTATGCGATTGATTTCTAGGTGAATTCAATAATTTATTGAGTGACGGCTCAAGTCCAAATACATCGGCTGGAAATACTCCTGATTCAGGTGATGCTCTTGATGAATCGACTGATAGCGGAGTGAGTGGACCTGCTTCACTTCCTCCAACGCTTTCATCGAGTAGCACAACAAGTTCATTAAGTAGTAGTACAGTGGAAAAACGGTCTGTTAGAGAACTTGCCGCAAGTTTGAATAAAGGAAAAAATGATCGTAAGGAAAACGGCAAGTTGTATTTTTTTGTTTTCATTAAGATTTTGAGAATGTACGCATATAATCCAGCTATAGCCTTATATATTCTATTTTTCTTTACTAAAAATTATATGTATAATGTATATATGTTTATGTAGTGGGCGATTTTGTTCATTTACATTTATTTTTTTTTATTTTCATAAGCTTTGCAATGTATTATATTATTTTAGAAGAATCCATACCCATTGCATGGAGATCGGTCCTTCATCGTTCTGTTGATCGCACGACAACGAAGGTATTTTTTATAGTGTTTATTTCGTTGTTTTTTACACCCAAGCTTCGCTACATTCATCCAAAATTGAAAAATATTATCATATATTTTTTTTATAATCATGTGATTAATTTAAAAAAATATTTTGTCGCCACAGGGGCTGCAAGCACCGAAAAAGGATGAAGATGGTCGCATTAATTATAAACTTCGGCGTACTTCATTTTTACGTGATTCAAATTTCAATTACGATAATGACGTTGTTGACGTTTGAAACTAATATATACATACATATGTATACAGTAATTTTTGAATAGATATATACATTCCATGATTATTGCATTTGTGCCATTTAAGAAGAGATTAACGATAAAACAAATACGAACATGTTAGGAACGAAGCTGTTTGCGATTTTTTCAAACAATTAAACCCTTAAATGCATATAACTATCATTTCGGAAATATATGTCACCCTTGCAATTGTGCTCTTTTGTATTTTTTTTTTTTTTTATATATTTTTTTATGATATTATTTATTGTGTTACGTGTTTCTATGTACTTTTCAAATATGACGAAGAGAAAAATGCATTTTAAGGCAGATAAATTCCAAGGCTGGATTATACTACAAGCCTAGTCATTGTTTTGATTTTCTTTTTCAATTACATACACATATATATACGTATATATATGAATATATTATGATGATTAATGAAAAAATAAGCGTAACATTTTACTCGTAACTAAAAATACAAATATTCATATAGTACATACGAATGATAATTAGCATTGTAATTATGGCATGAAAATTTTTAATCTCAACTATGTAACGATGAATTAATTAATAATTATAGATCGAAAGATTCACGTATAATGTCATGGTAGCAGATTGCGCAGTGAAATAATTGAAATTTCGTAATGGATAATGCTATTAAATAATCAATTTATAGTATTTATTATTATTATTATGTGTACATATTAAGTATTTCAGGCATTATTAGATTGTATACTTGCGTATAATGTATGGCGCGATCGTGTCAATTGTTCTAAAAATGACCTATGCATATAAGTACGACGGTGATTTTATCTCATTTGGTATTTGCGCAGTTTGATAATTGTGAGATTTTACATGTGTATATCTGTGAATGAACAAAAGTGGAATGCTTTATTGTGCCAAACAAAATTCCAGTACTAATAAATTTGTTCCATTCATTTGTATATTAACAAACATATGATTTTTCACTTTACAATTACAATACAGATAATTCATGAGTATTTTAATCCATTTTTTTTTACATTCAACAGAAAAAAAAATACATTTAAAAGACTGCAATAATGCAAATAATATGGTCCTGCGATTGTGACCGAATGTTATAATATTATTAACACGTAAAATTATATATGCAGGCTTCTGTATTCTATAACTTCGACAAATTAATGGAAAGTTTTTTTTTTTGCCTTAGAAACACACGATATTATTCCATAATATAGACGAATTAATTTTTTTGTAAATAATATTGATAATGCACCCGCGTAATTTTGCCATCTCATTTATTTTTTTAATATTGTTTTTGATTATAATAGTCAATACAACTATATTTGACGAGTATATTTACATTTGATAATAATGATCCAATTATCGAATATTTGTCAATATTATTACATAGCAAAGATATTGGCATAGAAAAGTTCTATAATCAATAAATAATGAATGATAATTAATCTTATCGATTTTAATTTTTCCATATTGTTTTTTTTTCTCTTAAACAATGAAGAATTTAAATTTCAGATGTATCAAGTTCGAAGATAATAGCCCAAGATCCAGTGCCAGTTTTGAGTAATTCACACGGTTCAAGTTGACAATATCATCTCCAATTTTATTTATACCTTTAGGATAAGTAAATTGATAGTTAAGAATTATACTTTTGATAGAAAGATTGACGGTAGAATCAAAACTGTGAAAAAAAAATATTGGAAAAATTTCAACTTCGGGAGGAAATTTAAGATACTTGCCATTTAAGGTACAGTAAGAAACATGAAAGAAACTGATCGGAATGAATATTAATTTTTATGAAAAAAAAATTATCCATTATTATTCTACAAGTTAAATAAAATTATAGTTTCTTTTTTTACTAATTCATATTGTACATGGAAAATAGGCCAAAAATTCGAAATATTATTTGAACTATTTATCATCGTTGATCAGAATGAGTTGTAAAAGTTTATCGTAAGTTTTAAATTATGAATAGTTATTACAAAAAATTCCGATTTTGACGCGATATAAAATCGTAACAATATTTTTTTTTTGCATATTTCCAAATTTACTGTCATGCTGAACATGTTTGGAAAAATAATTAATCAATCTTGTCGGAAGGAATCTGAATATATTTTATGTCGCTTGCTACTACTACGATAAGTGATCTTAAACATTGCGACGACGTGGAACTCTCATGAGAGCCGCGGGGAAGAGGGGGGGCCAAAATTGACAACTGTGTCGCTCTATCTTTGTTTAGTGGTGTGTATTTTAACGTATATATACTTGATAGAGCTCCTTTTTAGGTTATAAATCAATTATCACATTAATCCAATTATTTAATTTATAAACATGTCACCATCAAAATCAGAAAAAATATCAAATGGAAGTAAATGTGAATCTAGTGTATGGACACGGGCCATCACGGCAAATTCAGAGTGGGCCGATAAAGTAAACATAACCTCTTTATAATGCCACTTCATTCAGATAGTATTGTTGCCGAGAAAAAAAATTAAATTTATAAATTTCAGGATGAATTCCTCGATGTTATCTATTGGAGTCGTCAAGTAATTGGAATAATACTCGGTATTGCATGGGGACTAATACCACTGAAAGGTTTTGTTGGATTATTATTGTAAGTATTATGGAATGTGAAAGAGAAATTTGATTACGTGTAACTTTTCATCATTATCATCACTTTCTTGTCATCTTTTATTGTATGCAGATTTGTATTGGTTAACGTGGGTTCAACTTATTTGTATATGAGTAGCTATCAACAAATAGATGAGGAAGAATATGGTGGAATTTGGGAATTGACAAAAGAAGGTTTCATGACGTCCTTTGCTGGTTTTTTGGTAGGTCTGATTATGCAAAGATGTATATTGAATTTATGAATGAATATTAATGGAAATTATAATAATAACTACATTCACCGATACAGGTTACTTGGATCATCATATATTCTGGATTACACTTTGACTGACCAAATAAGCTTGGTTTAGAATACTAATTTGTGGATAATCATTTCCTCCAACCATACATTGCAATGTAAATAAATTCAACAAAACATCAAATGTGCATTTCATCAGCGACTACTTATTGTTGATTAATTTATGTTGTTAGATATAAACACATGATATTTTGTCACTAATGCATTTTAAATCAAGAATAACTAAATATAATTACCATCATTTTTTTATTAAAAAGAATAAAATATGAAATATATACAATGTAGAAAAATTGTGGGAATAAATAGTATTTCGAGCATTGTGTCTATCCAATCATAAGTCGCTTTCTTCCACGAGCTCTCACATCATCATATTTAGATATAATTTCACGTCGTTGTTTTGTGTCAACAAGACCTTTTTGATAATACTCCATAATTGCAGAGAATAATGACGGTACTTGTGAATGTGAACTCAATAATGATCTTTCGAGTACATATAAATCAACTGCTTTGTCCTCAGCCGTTGAATCCACTCTTGCCAATCCAAAATCGATAATAATAAACAATTTTTCGTCATGTTCGTTATCCTTGCTTTCAGAGTTTTTGGATTTTTCGAATATCGTTTTTTTAACAAGTATATTTGACGTTGTTAAATCACCATGAATAATATTTTTGGTATGTAATTTAATCAAAAGAGAACCCAAAACTTTGCCAAGTCGATTAATCCATAATTCATTAGTGCTCTCAGTTATCAATTGTTCTATATATGATTTTAATGTAATCGCATTATCTATATATTCCATAAATATACTACGTCGTGTTAAATCAACTAGGAAAATAGCCGGTGTTGTGACACCTATAAGAAATCGTATAAAATCGTGCTTTAACTGTAGAATGAATCAACATATTTATATATATTGTATATTAAAAAATTAATTACCTGCAGCTTTTGTGCGCACGATTGCGCGAACTTCACTCTTTACTCTGTCTTTTGTTAAAATTTCATCAAGGTCTGAATGTCTATATTTTTTTTGAAAACGCTCCTTTTTCAATGTCAATTTTCCTAAATAATTGCCCTTGTAAATGCGAGCCTCCGCACCTTGACAAATTAACTTGAACCCTGTTTCACACATGATATTAAACTTCTACAAAGCTAAAAAATGAAATGTTACATATATAAATCATCAGCTACTCAGCACACTTCACTACACTTCCGATGAACCATGGCCGGATGGCCCAAATATACAAAACATCTGGATATAATACATATGTATATATTATTATTAGGCCGGATATACACTAGGCGAACGAACAGTTGCGAACAAATGCTTTCGGTTAATGTGGACGTACTGGCAAACGCCATCGGACGTTTTTGTTCACGTTCATAAGGGTTCGCTCGCCAGGCGGTACATCAAAAGAAAATTCGGCCTATTTTTTAGTGTGTTCGATTTTTCGTTCAATCAAGTCCTACTTCATGCATAAATACATTAACTGATTATTTTCATTTGTGATTTGAATCATGAACTGGAGCCACTCTATTTGTTTGAATTTTATCGATTTATATCGAGAATATGAATGTTATTCAATTCGGTACAACGCACCCGTGATTCCGGCAAAAATAGACGAACATTGATAAAAGAATTCGTTTGCATTTGTTTGTTGCAGTATTAACGGCGAAGCAAATTTCACATCGAACGCCAAACATTTTCAAGCGAATTTATCCGAACAAATTCCTTCACCTTCGTTCGCCTAGTGTGTACCCGGCCTAATATATTTGCTTACTGCAATAGTCGCTAGCGCTAGTGCAGATCAAAACGAGAAGAAAATGAATAGGCTTTGGCGAATGAGCGAAAATCCCAAAAAACAAATCGATCGTTATAGAGAGAAACGTCCTGCGCACTATAATCACTCATTCTTATAGCTAATCTCTCGAGTAATTTATTGTGTTCAGATTAAACAATAAATAAATTCCGTCTTAAAAATTGTAAATAAATTTAATAACATAAACATCTACATTCGAAATATCTGATGTGTGATTGGCGATTACAGTACATAAAAAAGTATAATGAAGGAAGAAATAAAAGTTGATGCTAAACTTTTGATAGCCGAAGTATACAAACGATCTGCATTATGGAATCAGAGAGATGTATTGTATCATAATCGCGATGTAACTAATCGGATTTGGACGGAATTGTCGGCTGTATTAGGGCCTCCAAGTATGTCGTGATTGTATTTCTTATAAATACTTTATGTTTTTTTTATTATTGGCATTGTTAATTCAGATACTTTAGTTGAAAAATCCGATTTGATTTATCAGAATTTTCATTGTTAGAAATCGATTTGAATTGACTTTTCCTCTAAAGAATCGGATTTAATCGGACTTAGTAACCAGGATGGCGAAGAATACGTATAGTAGCTTTGAATCCTTGCTCAAAGTTGTCCTTGGGAATTTATTCAGTCTTCTGTCGTGTAGAGAATATTTAAAAATTGCCAATATATCAATGTATATCATTACGATATAGAATTTGAGATACAATAAAATAATATCCATCTAATTTTTTTATACAAATATAAATATACTCAAAATTGCTTTGTCAAATTATTATCACTTGCGCACACGCTATTTAGCCATATTTAATTGCAACGAAAATATATATTCCTAACTTTGCTTTCAGAAAAATTTATTTATTCATGTAATATAATTTTCAGAGGCTATATTAAAGGCCAAATGGAAAGGATTGCGTGATACATTTCGTGCTGAAATAAAAAAGGAGCAGTTTTATCAAAAAAATGATTATCCTCGACCCAACTCGGTGTGGATTCATTACAAACGTTTACAATTTTTGAAAGAACAAATGTTACCACGTCCACCAATTTGGGAGCGTGAAAACTGTAATGAACATTTACATAATGAAAATGACCGTGAAACAACTTCATTAACTAAAAATAGAAAATTATCACGTATTGGTATTAAAATAAAATCGGGGGAAAAAAATGCACATTCCAGTGACGGTAAAGATATAACTGATGATAATGTTGCGTTTATTCTTCTTCGAAATGATAATTGTAATGACGATATCAAAAAGGAAAGTAAAAAATCATTCAGATCAAAATCATTATCGGTTAGTTCATCCGATCAAAAAAATGAATCACATGTTGATAATCCATTGCCAACAATTGAAAGTACTCAAAATACTTTGTTAAACAATATCGATGATTTATCAAATGAACATCAAACGATAATCGTTAAACACGAACCGGTGGAAGATATTACAGAAAATATAGAATTTCAGAATGATATTCTTCCAGGATCCTCAACTGAAGATGCAAGAACATTACAAACAGTTTCATCTGAACACGTAATGAATAATAATGTCATTGATGACACGAGAGAAACACAGCTTACGCTCGATCCGTTCGAGGGTAATTGCCTCGATGACAATTATTATTTTCTTATGAGTCTTTTGCCGCATATAAAAACATTACCACCTGAACGACGAATGCTATTGCGAATGCAAATGCAGGAACTGGTGTACAAGGAAGTCTACAAAAAAAAATAACTCCACCGATAGTTGAATAATAATAGTGATATCTAAATACATCATGTGCGGGAATGATTAATATATGAACAATGTCCCTTACCATATTCTCATCTTTTCACTCTTTTTTTCCTACTTACATACATACATACATACATACATACATACATACATACATACATACATACATACATACATACATACATACATACATACATACATACATACATACATACATACATACATACATACATACATACATACATACATACATACATACATACATACATACATGTGCACATGTGTAGATATATACATAGAGAAGCATTCTCTCTCATATATACATAAAATTTTTCTCACCAAGCAGAATGAAATTATTATTCATCACCTTGATCTGGAATTCCAAAGATAAATTTTCATATATTTTATATGAATAAATATTATATTTGTCTTCCTGCGCTGCGTACCTGTGATCATTTTATGTAAAACATATAATAGGAAATTACAAGTGTAAATAAAAAACATGTATAAAAATAAAAATTACATTTCATAAATATCTCGAATATTCCAGTTGTCTGTAAATAGAGTACAAATAGGTGCACATATACTCAGGTAGGTGTAAATATAGATATATATATACATATAAGGTGCAGTCGTCCTGTTATTCACGCATGCGCAACTTAGTCACATTTTGTTAGGTTGCTTTCGCCGTTTCACCTCCCACTTTGATAAACGTATCTCTCTCTCTCTTCTTTGTTTTCCTGTCTCGCTCCCACGACTATTGTTGGTTCGGGTCTCGACTCTCGGGAATGTCTTTTAGCGCTTTGCTCGCGGTCGACGATCGTCATGAATTCATAATAGTTGGAGTCAAGCAGAGCCAAGGTACGAGAGTTGTGCGCGTGATTCATCACAAGATATATTTTTAAACAATATACACTTTCAATATTTAATATACTACTATGATTTTTTGTTCAGTATTCAATTGACTTTGATACATTGTTGAACGTATGTTAGTATTGTGAATGCTTGCTGCGAAGTAAATGTATGTGTTTACATTTGATTGAAGAAAGCACAAAATTTGTACGCAAGCATCGTAATTAAAGTACAATTTATCACCATCCACGTATGTCAATTACACTTGGTTGCATTGAATATGGCCAATTCCATGGATATTAATACAGAAATAGAAATGAAATGACATTGAAATACAAGTGAAATGTGTCAAATAGTATGCAGTATGGCGACTTTCAATAATTTATGATGAATATTTAGGTGAGGAAATATTTTGAATACCTGTGGTATATAATTTATTGATTCGCCTATTTTTGATAAAAATAAAACATTTTTGTATAATTTATTGTATGATATCATCTATTGTTTATAGGTATATATATTCTTGACTATTTTTAACTTTTAAAAATGTGCTGTAAATAACCATCATTTGAATATTATTTTCTTTTAAGTATACATATGCACGTACACAAGTATTTTTATGTAACAACATATTTTAAATTATTCCAGATGTGAAGCGTAAAGTGAAGGCAAATCTCGCGAATTACACACAAATATTAACTTATACTAATACAAAGATTGTATTGTTATAAAGTCAGTTGTAGGATGGTAAGTTCTCATTTTACAACGGATTCGCGTGTAGACTCCAACTGTGAACGAAGAGAAGAAAATAATTTATTATCTGTTGATGAGTCGTCAATTGCATCAACTTCAACAGTCAACAATATTATTACCAGCACTAGTAATATACCCATTACGTCTGCAAATACAATAACAAACGATGCGAATGTTAATAATTCCCCATCAATACCCACTAAACCAACAGCTTCCGGTAATGGTAATAGTAAAATATCGACAGGATGTCGCAGTCAAAGTGGTCCGCCCTCGTTATCAATCAATTTTGACGATGTAGAGCTCAAGAATTCGTCAATAAAAATTTATCCAGTTAATTTCACTGGTGCTTCAGCTGGTTTATCAAATTTAATAAAAAAATTCCCTGCTGAATACGGTGAAGAAAGTTACGAAGGTATTGGATACGGACGAGGTGTAGATGAACTTGTTGACATTGAAGTAGAATCGCCTGGTGACGGCAGTAGTTCAGCTCCATCTCCAACACCAACTGGATTAAACTCTCTAGGGTAAATAGAGATAAATTAATTTTTATCGTTGCTACCCTATTATGAAGATATAGTCAATAAATTGTTAGCTTGATTTTTTGTCATGTTGATTTGATAGAAGAAATACTACGGCTAGTCCTAGTTCAACGCTTGGTAGGCACACGTGGCTACGAACTTCATTGCGACGAACTCCACCTGGGTAAAATCACTTATATTATTTATTTAATTATATTAATTATTTAATTATATTAGAATCAAGTAACAAGCAATAAAAATTATATATTCGTTTTCAACAGTGCAAGACCAACCAGACAACTCGGATCCAATGCTTTAGCAAGGTACAACGTAAATTCTCTGCCCAATTATTCATTGTATAAACAAATAATTTAATATCTATATTTATATAATTTTCATTGTTTAGTCAGCTTTATCGTAGCGGAAGTTTTAACAGTTCGGGCAGAGGCTCTACATGCGACGCCACCGACGATATGTATAGTGACGTTTCTTTAGAGGATGACGTTATAGATCTTAATCATAGAGTGAGTTACATAAAAAGTGGATTATTTGTTTATAAGCTGTACAATGTAATTCGATTATTTATTATTTGTCTTGTTTTCATTTTATTTTCAGGTAAGAATGATTCAAGAACAAATGGATGTTCTTGTTGATACTCAATCATTAGGTGGTGAACGTTATGCTAGAGTAAAACAAGAAAATGCAACGCTTCAAGCAAGGATACTTATGTTGGAAGAAGCAGCCAAAGATACAGAAACGAGAGCTGAAGAGAAGCTTCAAGTATATTAATTTATTTGTTAAATGAATTCATGTTATGAATTCTGTGAATACATATATATTTTTTTTATTTCAGGCTGAACAACGTAGACATAAAGAATTGATAACACGTTTGGATCGTGAAAAACAATTGGAATTAGAGAATTATTCTATCAAATTGCAATCAATTGAGCACGAGTGTTCGGGTTTAAAGGAACAAGTAATCCGATTTCGACAACAATTGGAAGCTGCAAAAGAAGATCGTAATAGATTAGAAAATACATTAGACGAAGCGAAAGCCGCTACAAATAGCGCGCGTGAAGCAGAACGTCAAGCTATAATACGAGAAAATGAAACGCGAATTCTTTTGCATACTGCTAAAGAAGAACTCGCAGCACGTGCGAGAGATCGTCTCAGAATTGAGGATCTTTTGCTGGAAGTAGCGCAACTTGGAGCAAAAAACAAAAGTTAGTATACGTATATATGTATAACTGATAATATAAGATTTACCTATGATTTACAATTAAATTGAATATAAAATACTGATATTTGGTTAAGGTTTGCAAGAATCTCAAGACGAATTACAAGCGGCTGTTGCTCTTCATGCGGGCCGAGAACTTTTAATGTTGAATCCTCCTAATGGTTATGGATTTGAAAAAAATCCACGAAGCTTGGCAGCCGAATTGTCGGTCGATTGTAACAACGACCATGTGAGTTAATTTCATATTTAAAAAAATGTTAATATATAATCTTATATAATTGAGATGATATATAATATATATTCAAATTTCAGTTAGATGGTCGTGCTGAAGCTTCTACTGACCAGAAACCCCGCACAATGGCTGAGGTAACATATCTTGAATGAAGTGACGACAATTTACCATTGTCTAATCATATATTTATTAATTAATATTTATTCTAATATCGATTCGTGTATTTTTATGTTAGGCACTGCAAGCTTTGAGGGAGCAACAAGAAGTTAATGCACAACTCCATGCGTACATTGATGGAATACTCCTCAATATTGTAGAAAATTATCCACAATTATTGGAAGTGAAACAACCACATTAACATAAATAAATAGTAAGCTATTAGTGAGCAAATCAATAGATTTTTTATAATAAAACAAAAGAAAACAATTAAATAAGATGTCCGTCCTTTGCGTAATAATTATATGATAAAAACGTGATTTCATGTCGGCAATGATAGTGATTTAAATTTAATCATAGATTATTGCAAGATGTTTAAATTTAATTGTCCTAGAGATTGTGACTGATACATATGTTGGATTGACTGCTATATAATGATATGATTGTTTACGTTGTTTAATTTTATTTTAGTTTGTTCTTTGTAATGTTTTTTCACAATTCTGCCGTAATATACAAGTGTCGCTGCACATATTGTCGGTAGAATTTAATTCAATTTACAAGAAACTCAAATGAAATAGGTTGTCGCAATTCATTTTCCAATAACTATTATACATATATATGTAATAATGTTTACTTATTTCTATTAAGTATTAATTTCATTTGTAACTTATCTACAGAACTAAGTAATATTACACTATGATGAATTTGTTATCAATTGTCATGAATAAATGATAATAGTATATTTTTATAAATGTGATGTTGACTCAATATCCACTTATTTATATTACATAGTGATGATAAAAAAAACCATGTTCGTTTAATTCAAGAACAACAAATTTTATAAGTATCAACAACTGTATACGTGAAACGTACATTTTTAAATCCACCAAACTAATAACATACCTTTCCTCCAAATTCGCTACAAATATCAGTGTTCGGTATTTTAATTCTGAGTATAAATCATCTCATACGCAACTCTTAATTGTTGAATTCTTTTGTGATACACGAAGAACCAGATATAAATCTGCTAATAAATATTCACTTTCATCTGTTCTGATTCGTTTTTTTTTTTAACATTTTTTGTAAGTTAATGTAATTTTCAAGTTCTATTCATTTCAAAATTTTAATTTCTACACAGGTTTTCGGACATAATATCTCTACTTAACATCTAATAGGAGGAACATATATTTTCTCTGCTAAACTAGTCATTACCCCGGATAATTCCCAATAATTTCTAATCTCATTGTTTTTCAAAAAATGTATAATTGACCAAATAAAGAAGAATTTTATTTCATTTAAGCTACAATAAACATTTTCATGCAACTCAAATTGTTTTTCTGTCTCACTGTTAATTTTAAACTTTGTTAAGAAATTAGTAACTACGTTTTCTGTTATACTACAATATGGAACAAATTTATGATTATCCAGAAAAACATGTTTTTCTATATTATTGACTCCAGAAAGTTTCACAATATCACGCAGTGAATATCATTCACTTCGTTAAACTCAATTTTTTTTCAAACATTGTATATTATTGATAGGAACATCATATTCATCTATAAATATAAATACTTTTTTATTATCATTTAAAATGTTTTCACAAACATTTTGATAAAAACTTCTACCTTGTTTCAATATTAGTTTCAGTTGAACTTGGCAATCAATATTAATGCTGTTCAAATTTAAAGGTCTCCAAAATTTTATCAAAATTATCTCAATTAACACATGTTAAGTTCGCGTTAATCACAGGAAGTGAAGCAAAATTATCATAAAAAAACTTACTGTTTTGAGAACTAAGAAATTGTTCATCTCAAAAATTGCACCGTGTTCTTATTTGTGGATTTCCCGAATCAAGGAGCAGTTATCAACATTATTGGTAATTCTTGGAAAATATCTTTCATCAGTGAAGATGAGTACGTAAAAGCTTTCAGATTAACAAGGTCCTGGAAGTTAGGGGCGAGTGGCCTAAAATGGCATACTAGGGTTAAACAGCATATTAGCGATTTTCAAACTCCTGCTCAAGTGTAACACTGATAACATATGGTTCTAATGACATGAAGTCGCTTCAAGGACCACCCGCGAAATTTATAACATCGTATCTGTTGTTTGCGGGTTACCATTATTGCAATT
The DNA here is from genome assembly GCA_918226075.1 of Microctonus brassicae. Classification (NCBI taxonomy): domain Eukaryota; kingdom Metazoa; phylum Arthropoda; class Insecta; order Hymenoptera; family Braconidae; genus Microctonus; species Microctonus brassicae. Next base: position 13,358,035 of record OW445484.1, on the reverse strand, counting down.
TGCACTTCGTGAAATATTTTGTTTGTGCGTAATTAAAGTTCAAATATTCCTAACAAGTGAAGCGAATCAACAAAACTATAAGCACACCGAAATAGGTTATATTTGAAGTGTTCTACTAGATAGAAAATTATAATTTTGTCTTTAAATACAATAATTAATTATGTTTTGTAAAATGGTGTCATGGGCCTAAAACGGTATGTGTAAACATGGTCTAAAACGGCATGTATGCCATATATATAAGATTACTGTTGCAATAACGGATGTACGTCAGCACTTACCACTTTACCAGTAGCTCATTTATGTTGGAGCTGAAAGAAAAAAGAAGGCAAAAAAGAAGAGGGTCTACATAAATATTAATAATGCTTATGTGTTCACGTAATAATCCCCTTCAATTCTTCACATTTTTTAAATAATTTGAAAGAAAAATTTATAAAAATGAGACATACCGTTTGCTGTGTTTTTTCCTGCAAAAATAATTCTTTTAACAGTGATATTAAATTTTATAAATTTCCTACATTAAAATACAAAACGCAGCAAAGAGCTAGATGGATATCAGCTGTTCGGAAGATAAAGTGAGTAAACATAACCTAGCTACCTTAACGAATTTCGAAGCATTCTTTAGCATCAATTAATGGTATTTTAATCTTTTATAAGTTTTTTTTCGTATTAAATTCCAGTTTATTGTAATTTTTTAGTGACACAAGATATTGCTTGGTATCCAAAGACGTCAAGCCTGATATGTAGGGTGCATTTTGTGGGTAATAAGAAAAGTGAAGAAGTAATAAGCCCAAGTTATGTTCCAACGAAGTTTTTGGGAACAAGCAATAATAAAATATCAGTGAAATCTTCGCAATAAACAGACATGAACGTTTCATGAGGAGAAGATTTAATAGTGTTTAAAAAATATAATTACAACCATACTGTTGAAATGGCAGCCTCAAATAATTACTCTGACAATATTGTTAATGATATTGGAAACATAGAAATTCAACAGCATTTTAAATCATCGAAAGGTAGATCAAGCATGTCAGGTCAACATTATCTTTCGTGACAGTATCTCTGAACCAACAAAATCATTTACTTGCAGTAGATACTAAAATGATGAACAATTGTTAGATTTGGCAGGTGTTACAGAAGAGAATTCTAATATATTATTGGAATATGTGAAACCTACGTCAGAACATTGTAAAATCCACAAAAAAGACAGACTTCTGATTTTTTTAATGAAATTAAAGACTGGACTGACTTTTTGTACCATAAGTGTTTTATTTTCCATACACAGGACTTCAGTCATCAGTGTCAAAAATTTTTCATTCTACTTTGTCACAAGTATGTGCTGCAACTGCAAATTTTGTGTTTTGGCCAGATAAGGATAGTGTTCGGAGTAGTATGCCCCAATGTTTTTATCCACTTTACGCTAATACTAGGGTTATCATAGACTGCACAGAATTCAGGATTGAAGTACCTGCAAGTGTTGAAAATGGAGTATTTTGTAACTCATTATAAAAAAAGTTTCACAGCAAAAGTTCTCATTGGTATCACTCCATCGGGTTTTATTTCATTCAAGTATAAAGTTGCTGGTGGAAGAATTAGCGATTGTCAAATTACACTGGAATCTGGCTTAATTAATTTGCTGGAATCTGGAGATACAGTTCTAGTAGATAAAGGATTTCCTGACATTCGCAAAAGTCTTGATGAAGCTGGTAAAGAAATTTTATTAGTGATGCTCCCTTTTCTTGAAAAAAAAAGTGAACTTACCGAAGCTGAAACTGAAGGAACATAGAATATTACAAGAGTCCGGATTCATGTAGAGCGAATCATGCAAAGACTAAGAACATACAATATTTTAAATAAAATACCGGAACATTTATTTCATTCTATTGACGATATTGTCCATATGTGTTGTGTTTTGGTAAACCTCCAGCCACCTATAATTGTGGATAAAGAAAGTGACTGAAAATTTTAGATAATTAGGAGTAATTGTTTGTAAAAAGGTTATGAAAGACATAAATAAATATTAAATTTAAAACATATTGTTTTTATTGACTAACATGTACAAATATTTTGTACAATACTTTGGTTTTTAATCAAACTATGTATGAAATGCTAAACTTTTATAAATATTTTTCATAAATAATGAACTTAAACTTTATCATTTATACTAATGCACTTTAATCTAAAATATGAAAATGAAACTTTCTATAATGTCTATAAATATTAGTTAGACTTTTTTAGGACACATTTAAAATATCAACTCCAGCAAATAAACGGTTTTGTTGCACATGAGATGTTTGGTTACTTTTCATCACTTTTTCTTTCACAGCTGTCAAATAGTAATTAAAATAAAATTCTGAACACTTTGTAATAGTTTCTTTCAATAAAATTTCGTCTCTAAATTTTAACTAAACAAGTACCACTTTCAACAGGTGAATAGATGAATAGATCACATTCGCTTAAACCACAGGCGTATATTTGAATTTGAGTTTGAATGTAATATTGTGAATTTTACTTCAATTTTATTTCTTCACCTTCAAAAAACAAATAAGGAACTGAACTTGTTCTCAATTCATTATTTACAACAGATACTTTTTCACATATAGTAGGACACTCAATTTCAATCAATTTTTCAATACAGCCTTCTTGGACTACAATCCCATCTGGACTGGCGCACAACCATGGTTGAAATTTATTTATAACTACACCAATTTGTTTAACTTCACAATAAAATCTTTTTTCATACTCTTTTCCAGCAATACTTTCTTTTTTTATTCCGTATTGAGTTGAGGCAGTGTCAACTTTTTTAGGAAATAGCATATCTAAAAATAAGGATTCAATGGTTTTAGTTACCCTACTTTTAATACGGTGAGCCTTTGAACTTGCAGAAATTCTTAAAACTCTTGCTGTAAACCAATCACTGCAAGTATAAGACTGCTCTATTGTATCACAGTATAGACAAATAATTTTTTCTTCAGATAATACCACATATTTTTCATAAAAATCACATAACTCCTTCCGAAGTATTATTTCAGCCTTGTAAACTTCATAAGTATCACAAAATAAAAGTATTGATTTTATACACTCGCTTCACAATCTTGTTTTTTTATATATCTAATCGAATCTCTCTTAATTTCGATTCAATTAAAATTTTCTTTAAACAAAAAAATCATCCTTATTTTTGCTAGCATGGTGCAAAATAACTTTTAGGGCAGACGGAGACTTTTATAGCTTCGAAATTGCTATTTTGCAAGGTTCCACAAATGCTTGAGCTTTGAACGATGGAAACATCTCATAAAAGTTTCTTCCTTTACAATACTTTTCTTTGGCTATTTGCCGAGCAGATGGTCTTCCCCATAATTGCTCAATGCTCGTTTTTGACAGACTTGATACGTTATTGATGTAATAAATAATAGCAGCGATGTGTCCACACTTGTTACTTTGGTTGTAAACACATGTAGAAGAATCAGCAATAACTATGCGAAATGAATCAATCTGGAATGAAATGAAGGTTTACAAATAAGATTTCATACTTAATATCATGGAGAATAATTCGAAGTATCTTACCATCAAAGAAGTTTTATATGGAGTAGACGAAACAGCAGCTTGACGCACAACTTGCGCTTCAATTTGAACTTTTTCACCACTTTTTCGAATTTCTTGCACATACATGTCCAGCTTCAACCAACAATCTGCCTTTTTTTTCTGATACAGGCTGAAATTTTATGTGATGGAATATCTTATCAAATCCACTTCGAATGTAAATATCCATTGTAGATGAATGATTTAGGCTGCAAGGGTTTTTTACTTTATAAATAATTGTGAAAGTGCAATTGGTCGAACAGTTCAATAGGTAGGGATACTTTACAATTTGCTGATTCTAGTTAACAATGTTTCTTGGAAAAATCATGGAGTCGAATTAATAAAAGTTTTAGTTAATAGTTTCAAATTTTATGCGTTGTGTGAAATAAGCATTTCAGTGTGAAAAAGTTATTCGTGGTTTTAATTTCTTCTGTTTCGTCGAGAAGCGATTTTGACGGGAAGTTCTCATGTGATGTTGGTATTTATACTCAGTTAAAAATAGATATTTCTAAGATAAGAGCTACTATTACATAGAGTAAATGAAATATTATATTATATAAAGAATATTCAATACAGTTAAATAATGAATCGATTAATTACTAAAACAAGAACATGTTTCGAAATGCAAGATTATTTATTTGAAATAAGCGCGCTGTGACAAAGCGCAGGTGCGTGACGTTAGAAACGAGGGTAAAGGTCACTTGGGTCCTAACACGTCCCCCCTTAAAACAAGAGCGTCCCGCGAAAAAATAAAAAAGATTTTATAGGTATTATGAAATCATATTATTATACTCGTAAATCGAAACATGTTTTTGTTGTACAAAAAAAATGATTTTGTTTTCTAATAATAATCTTATTGATTAATTTCGTAGATTACAATTTCAGTATGAAAGAGTCTAATAGAGTTAAGTTACAATGTATCATCCCGAAGAAGTCATAGGATAGAAAAGAAGAATGGTTGTGTATATTCCTGTGCGGTGTGAGAGTGATAAAATGAATACTTGCGTGAATTAGAAAAAGGAAATAACGGAGAGAGTGTAGGACATAACTAGATACTTATGTTTTTGTCTGTATTAGATTGAGATTGGAATGCATTTATTTAATAAATTTTTTTTTTTTGTTATCGAGTCATTTGTTTATTCGTTTCTCATTATTCGTTTATTATGTTTATTAGTATAATATATTCTTTTTATATATATGAGGGACCACTCTTTTTTTTTTTTTTTTTTTTTTTTCGAATTCATTTTATTATAACAGTGTTCCTTCGTGTAGTATATCTATAGCGTTCCACTGTTTATTTGATTCAATAGCGTTTAGTGTGTGTTCAATATATCTATAGCGTTTTGCATTTTTGTACTTCGCGTGCTGCGAATATCCGATCAAAACGGAGGACGACAGAATGTTATAGTGGTGCGCTTCGAGTACGAAGATCCGCACAAAACGGAATGTAAAATAATGTTGAGCGTATGGGCGTGAGTGTGTTGGCGAAGATCCGCAGAATGACATCAGAAATGAAGGTAAAGGTCACTTGGGACCTAACAATATATATAAGTCAAGATAAATAAGAACTGCGACTGATAAAACAGAACTCTATAAATGACTAGGAAATGAATTGAGCATTATAACCACAATATAACAATCAAATAAATTATTAACATTAAAATGAAAGAAAAATAATATTACAAATATAAATGCGAACTAAAAAACAAGATAAAATATTTAACACATACACTAGATACAAATGACAAATAGCTCAACAAATTATTTCGCTATCCGCGGATAGCCATCAAATAAACCTATGTAAATAAAATAATCATTTTCTCATGCAATTCGAAGTTAAAAGAAAATTAGATAAAAACCTCAAATAAATGATTGCACGAAAAGATATGTCTCATAAAAAAATCGATAAATAAAATTTTTTACGAAATAAATAAATCCAAAATAAATAGTAAAATCGGCATGAAAAAAATAGAATTTCTGAAATCAATAATGCATTCCCGTAGCTGATATAGAATACATGACACCTCAATAAATAAGATTGAAATATCGTTCGATTCATTATCACATAAAAGAAATTGTAGCATGATTTTTGGAAAAATTGATGCATCAAAATGCAGGGGGTCGCCCCAACCAATCACACATTTGGAAACAGTCGTAAAATAAAAGACCAACCTATTTGAGAAAACAATAGCCAATAAGAATGAGTCCGTATGGACTGGGAGGTGAAAATCCTCTACTAATTAGAAACTTATAAAATCTCTAGAAAATCTATAAAGATCAGTTCTTCGACGATTATTAAAAAGAGAAGTTTTCGGATCATCATTAAAGAAGTCAGTACACCGACGATCTTTAACTGACAGTTCTCTGATAAAATATCATCATACAAATAATTGTTCAATGCGAGTTCTTTAACAAATTAATTATAAAATCGCATAAGTACCGAGTTCATCAAACGAGTAGAGTACAATTCCTACTCAGAAGATACTCGAGAGTGATAATCATCCGCGACATTCGCGAGAAATTTAATATTAAATAAAAATATAATAATCATCAAATCGGTCGGAGTTCTCAATTGAAATTAAAATAAAGATAGAATTAATAACTGTAATCAAAGTAATAACGTTCATTGTCAATTCATTATTAATAACATTATAAAATAAGTGAAGTCAGTGAGAAATCTTGTGAAGTGAAAATAATTAAATAAATAAGTATTTTCAAATTCAAATAGTGTTCTCAAATACATAAATCATTTGCCATTGCTAATTATCCATCTTTACGATCCTACTAATTCCTTCTACGAACCTACAAATCTGTAAGATAAATAAATTCCTATGACAAAAATAAATTATATTAGTAAGGTTGGCAACAAAACCCCTGAAGTACGCAGCGATTGGCTCTCAACCAATCTAGAGCAGAGGCGCTTAACCACGAACTAAACAACTCAACGAAGGTAAACCTCTCTCGACAAAATCGCGTATTTCCAGGACGTAACAGTCTCTTCCGCCTAGGGAATACTAAAGTTTTCCATTCGCGAGAAGCGCAAATTTATTTAAATTTAGTTAAATATATATATTTATTCATCATGCATGAAGGTAATTGATATGTTGGTTTATTGTTTTGAAAAAATGATGAGACGAGATGTATAGATATCAAAATACACTGTTGCGTATGTTTTATTTCACGATTATGCAAAATTTTATAAGTTTTGTGTTTATTTATTGTCTATCGATCGACGACGGACTCTTGATACTGAATCTAAGGTGCTTTTTTGAAGTCTGTACTTCATCTCAGGTGTTGGAGAGTGGGGATGGTCCATCCTGATGAAGAGGGATATGGACGGACGTAGTCCATCCTACCTTCGAGTTCCTCCTCCAATGCTCTGTGCTGTGATGTCGGCTGGTTTTCCTCGATGATCCTCCTCGGTGATTGTCGATGAGAAGAGAGAGAGATATCGGTCGGAGATGAGAGTGGGAGTACATCCAGATGTATCTCTCCCATATTTTACAAAGAGGTTGGGAAAATATATATATGTCAACACGAAATATATATAACCAATATCTACGACGTGGCAACGTTGCTTTACACTGCGCATGCGCGCATCGTCAGCTGTATAATTACTATATAAACTTGAATTTACTTCAAATAGCGCGCGCGTGCACAAGTTATCCTCTTTGCTGCGAGGTTGCCAACTCTTCGTTACGTAGCAGAAATTGCTGTAGTTTTCCTTCTTCATTCGTAATTTTTTGTTATAATATAGCACCCTCAGAATATTTTTGCGCAACAAAACCGTTCTTTGGAATATCATCTTCCTATCTGTGTAAGTTTTATTTCATCCTATCCTTAATTTACGAATATATAAGCAATTAAGTGCGGATACCTCGTCATTTTCCATAAGAACGCGTGTTAAAGGCTCAAAATATAATTATTAATAACTTTTTTTATATGTACCCTCGACCCTTGAAAATTTCCAAAGCTCATTTTTTTAATACAATCTAATAATATTCGTGATTTCGCCGATCTCCATTCTTAGTTTCTTGTTAGTAGAGAACCTCCTTAAAACGTTTTCATCCCAGAGACAATGTACCGAAAGTGACTAATCTTTTTATTATAGGGACGAGAAAGTCCACAGTAATATTTGAGTTTATTAGTTTATTATACATTCAATACCAAAAATACACATGGAAATTCGTTAGTAATTACAAATCAGTATGTTATTATAAAAAGAATAAAATACGTAAATCAAATAATAGAGAAGTACTGCAATAAATGTTTATTGTCAATATACTGTAAATTGTCTCCGGGGAAATTTGATAGATTCCTATTTATTTCTCGAGTGACCATCAATAAGTAATACTACTACTGTTAAACTGTCGCGCTAAATAATTATTGGTAACGATGTAAATCCAAATTGCAAATATAATGAAACAATATATAATCTAACTATCAATTATTCTGCATCTTTATATTAGTTGTGCACATCTGACTAGTAATAAATCATCTGCTGAGTATTAAGTTATATAAATCATTAATATTATTTTGTAGTTATGTGAAGAATATTTGATTTGAAGTTTATTTTTATATTATTTTTTATATTATTATTTAATTCGCGTCACCAATATCATGAATTCCTAGCACTAGAGGCGCGCAGGAGCTCGCGGCATCAAAATATACATATTGGGATTTTACTTTGGTAATGCGACACTGGCGGCATTTCGGCGAACTATCTCAAGTTACAGAAATTAGGCACACTGCTCCTAGGTAAAATCTCAATACATTTATAACAAGTGACCAATGGTGGCGCCACCTAGCCACTTGTTGATTTGTACAGATATGTACTTTGCTACCTCTAGTGTGTTATATGTACAGAAATTGTAAAATGACGGTCACAAATGAAATCATTAGAATAAACAAAACATGTCGGTAAATTTGCATTTATACGCGTTCTCGAGAAATATCGATACAGAAGAATGATACATCTAAGTATCTAACTTCAGTCAGTTGTGATGTTTGCGGTTGAAGTGAAATTCTTTCTGTGGTCTGTCGATATTATATTTTAGTGAAAATATTCTATAAAAAATGATGACCCTCGGACCAAAGAAGGATGGCGGACCGAATGCAAAGTTTTTTGAGTCTACTGAGGTTCTTGCACAACTGGATGGAGTTAAGCAATGGCTTCTAAAAAATTGCAAAAAGGTAAGCATTATAACCCGGCGTCCTGGCTCTCCATCTTCATTTCTAACATGCGTAATAATTTCCAACATATTATGACTAGTTATTAAATTCAAAAACGAAATTTGATATTTTACGTGTTTTGAATGAATATTATTTAGGATTATTTATTCACGTATTAAGTTTTATTTAAATTTATTTCCATATCGCAATTTTGTTTAATTCATACATCCATTGTTATGAATTAAACTTAGGTTGTATTAACAATTAACTCACTTCGAAGCAGAATAATAAGAACTCGTTATTTTCTTTCAAATACATTGCTTGCAAACAACTATATTAACGTTTTTATTTTCATTTTTCTTCCAGTATGTTACAACAGATCCACCAACGAATAAAAGCTTGGCTACATTAATAGTACAATTGATACAATTTCAAGAGGACAATTTAGGTAAAAATGTGTCGAAACCACCGATGACTCGTCTTCCTGTATGTATTTTTAGTTCTTCATACACAAAAAATATCGAACCGTGACTTCTTATTTACCTTCTTCAATTTGCGCGATATAGATGAAATGCTTCTTGGATTTCAAGCCGGGTGGTGGATTATGTCACATATTCGCCACAGCTTATAGATTCAAGCAAGAACAAGGATGGCGAAGGTTCGATTTCCCAGTTGGAAAAGTATGTAAAAATTCTGTACTGTCCATATAACTTGATTATGAAACGCATTTTAAACGCAACCTACAAACTAATAAACATGTATTTTCTATTTTTCAGTCTAGTTCACGAATGGATCGAGCTATAGAAATGTTGATGGCCACCGAACGTGTTTTAATTCAAAATAGATGTATGACTGTCCCGTGTGTTTATGTTAAACCAGAAGTGGATAAAGCAACTGCTGCAAAAGTAAAAGATTCCGTTCGACGTCATCAAGGAACATTGGCCGAAAATGAAGCGGATGCCACTCATATTGTCTATCCACTGGTTGATCCATTGGATGAGGAATACGCACGTCCGTGCATGCGTCGTGATCGTTCAGTTTTGCTCCATTGGTATTATTTTCCTGATAGTTATGATTCGTGGATAACAATAGATCTACCAATAGAATTTCCTGAAGGGGGTCTTGGTAGTCCATCGCCAAAATCCACTTATAAAGTTTCTGCAACTTGGGCATTAGATCTTGATCAATATAACGAATGGATGAATGAAGATGATTATGAAGTTGATGATAACGGACAAAAACGTGTTCACAGATATAGATTATCAGTTGAAGATTTAATGACACCACCAGCTCATGCGCCGACTTCAGCCAAAAAACAAAAGCGTAAGCGTTCACCAAGTCCGCCACCAAAACTTGGTAAACGAAAAAGTGGTCGTGGACCAGCTGGTATTGCCGGTGGCGCATCATCATCATCATCATCATCATCGGCTTCTGCTGCTGTGGCTACACCAAAAAAAACACGTGGCGGTATTGACGAAGAAGAAGATTTGACTCAAGGAATGGAAGATCCACCGGCTGAACCTCGAATTGTTGAAGTTATTACTAATCCAATAAATACACCGATTTCTAATGTTGGAAGTGGTTCAACTGGTTTTAGTGGTATCACATCAAGCAATAAAAAACAAGATAGTGAATTGCAACCATTAAAGTCTGGTAACATGGCGGATTTAGATGATCCCATTGAGTCTGAAAAAGGATCGCAAGGCACGCAAGATCGAGAAGAACGTGATACGAGTAAAGAGCGCAGTGGTGAATGTGGTAAAGACGAAGCCGAAGACAATGTCACTGAACAAACACATCATATTGTGGTGCCGAGCTATTCTGCATGGTTTGATTATAATTCGATTCATACAATTGAAAAACGTGCACTCTCTGAGTTTTTCAACGGCAAGAATAAATCTAAAACGCCTGAAATTTATTTGGCATATCGTAATTTCATGATTGATACCTATCGACTTAATCCAACTGAATATATAACATCAACGGCGTGTCGACGCAATTTAGCTGGTGATGTTTGTGCAATAATGCGTGTTCATGCATTTTTGGAACAATGGGGTTTGATTAATTATCAAGTAGATGCTGAATCTCGTCCAACGCCAATGGGGCCGCCACCAACATCACATTTTCATGTTTTATCTGATACACCTTCAGGTCTTGCACCGGTTAATCCAAATCCTCCAAAAACTGCACAACCATCCGCTGCTAAAACGTTATTAGATCTTGAGAAGAAACCAGTTATCGCTGCTGAAGAGAAAGCAACTGGTGCAATGGCAAATTTCGGCATGAAACTTGATCAATACGCGAGAAAGCCTGCAGTATTGAGGAACAAACAAGCGGCTGGTGCAACTCGTGATTGGACTGAACAAGAAACATTATTATTACTTGAAGGTCTGGAATTACATAAGGATGATTGGAATAAAGTTTGTGAACATGTTGGCTCGCGTACTCAAGACGAGTGTATTTTACATTTTCTGCGTTTACCTATCGAGGATCCTTATTTAGAGGAGGGTGGTCCAGAAGGATTAGGTCCATTGGCTTATCAACCTGTGCCATTCTCCAAAGCTGGTAATCCGGTAATGAGCACTGTCGCATTTTTAGCGTCTGTCGTTGATCCACGAGTTGCCGCAAGTGCGGCAAAAGCAGCAATGGAAGAATTCGCTGCAATTAAAGATCAAGTACCAGCTGCATTACTCGATCAACACTTACGCAATGTTCAGGCGAGTGCTAATGCCGATGGGAAATTTGATCCCGCAGCAGGATTGGCACAATCAGGTATTGCTGGTACAGGGCCACCAGAATCACCTGAGGAATCCACAGTAAGTACGCAATTAAGTGCGGCTGTTTCGTCACCACCTGCGGCTCATCTGGAATCTAAAAAAGACGAAAGTGAGAAACTAAAGGATACACCAAGTGAATCATCATCACCGACAATGACACCGGTAGTTGTTCCTAAGAAAGAAGAGGGGACGGAGAGTGATCAACGTGCTGATCAATCGGAAAAAATGGAAGTTGATACTAAAGAAGTAGAGACAGATAATAAAACAAAAATTTCTGCTGAAAATCCAGAAGATACTGAGGCCAATGAAAAGAAGGACAAAATAGTGCGTGATGCGCAACTCCAGTCAGCCGCAGCCGCAGCATTAGCAGCTGCTGCTGTTAAAGCGAAACATTTAGCAGCTGTGGAAGAACGCAAGATAAAATCATTAGTTGCATTATTAGTTGAAACACAAATGAAAAAGTTGGAAATTAAATTGCGACATTTTGAAGAGTTGGAGACAACAATGGAGCGTGAACGTGAAGGATTGGAATATCAACGCCAGCAACTTATTACTGAAAGACAGCAATTTCATCTGGAACAATTAAAAGCGGCAGAATTTAGAGCTCGACAACAGGCACATCAACGACTAGCTCAGGAACAACAACATCAACAACAAACTCAACACCCCACATGGCAAGCGAATGCTCAACAACAACCACCAGCGACACCTCAACAACAACAACAGCAGCCGCCACCGGTAGCACAATTGCCGCAACAGCCACTGAGTCCAGGAGCACAGGCACAAGCGACAACAGCACACACACCTCCACAGCAAACGTAAACTTTTGAAGGATGTATGTGTGTGGGTTTTGCACACACACGAAACGGATGGACAATGTGTGTGTGCGTGTGTGTGTGTGTGTGTCTGTGTCTGTGTGTGGGTTTTGCACACGCACGAAACGGATGGACAATGTGGGTGTGTGTGCGAGAGAGAGAGAGAGAAAGATTATAAGAAAAAATTAACTCTAATACCCGCCCTTTTTTCTTTTTTTTTTCTTCATTCGTTTTCAGGTGCAGGTGAAATTTTATAACGTTAGTTCAGAAGAGGTGAATAATGAAATTAAATTAGCATAATGAAATAATTCATTATGAGAAAAGAACGCGCGTTAATAGTAAGTAAAAGAAGCAGTTTTTTTGATCGTATCAGTGTATCGAGTATGTATTTTTTTTTTATGTAACGAAAAAATATAAAAATCACAGTAATTTTATTGACTATATTGAACACTGCAATGATGACATACATTGTTTCAATCAATTATTTTTTTTTTTTTTCAATTTTAAAATTTTTGGCAAAGCTGTTTGTTTCTGCAAAATAAGGACTTGATGAGAAGATAATCATGCAATTTTTTTTATTTTCACTTTACGTATGAATTGCTTTACATTTTATAACAGCATTAAATAGCACACGATTAGGAAAAAAAGTCATGTAATTCGGTTCTACGTGTTTTTCTTCACCTTTTTCGTAATTTTTTTTTTTTTTTAAGGATAATGACTCAGTGCAGTTGAGAATTTACTATTTATATTTATTTGAATTTTGAAATTTTTTTTTTCTTTTTATTTGTTTTTTCATTTTTTGTCAGAGCATTGACGTATTTGAATATAAATGGATGATTTGCATACATGATATAATCTGCAAGTATGGTGAAGAAAAATCATGAAAAAGTAATTAAGTGAGACAAAAAAAACTTGAATTGTTTGCTTTCTTTTCTCCCTTTTGTTTTTCTTCGAAACTCATAATGCTTGATTTTGTATCAATTCGAGGACTAAATCGGTCATCAATCGAGCGCATTCAGTGCCACCAGCTGGTGGTCCACGTATATTACGTCCAATTTCTTCATTGTTTTCATCAGCACATTCATAAAGATCAGGAGCATTGTCACTATCACATGTGCTAATGGGTAAAATATCTAATGCCAAACCAATACCAAAACGCCCGCATCTTCTGATTTCTTCATTCAATCTATTGAATAAACAATAAAATTAGTTCAAATAACACGCAGCATTGTGATAGGTATATCAACAAATTGTGATTTTTACAATTCCCACATGGCGGAAGATTCTTTAGTTGAACGACTTGGATTAAGTGTTGTTAATGCTGTCATTAAATGCATATGATAATGACGGAGTAGAGACGTCATGTGTGCTTGTCTCGTCTCACCAGAGGCGCAACAATACAATAAATTAACCAAATCTAATGCCAAAGATCCTACGCGCATCAATTGGAAATCAACAAGATAAACAACCTAGGAAGAAAAAAATGAATAAAATCGCTTCCTGGAATTTAATTCAATTCAATAGTATATTTGACATACCTCTTCATTTTCTATTTCATTTGAAAAAAGAAAATTATTTGTCCAACAGTCACCATGACAAAAGACAGTAAATGGTCCTTGTGTCGATACCAGTTCACACATTGTTCGAAAAAAAATATCTTCGTTCAGAAATGCACGGAATTTTTCAATGATTTCATTTCGTTCATGTTCATATTGAGCGGGTAATGCTTCGGACACCATCGCTATTGCATTTCTTGCTGCAATGCGATAGTAATGACGATACCAATCTTCATTCTCTACATGAAATAAACCTTCACGTACACAATTACTATTGTTTTCATCAATTAATTGTTGAAAAACGTTTGGCCTTTAAAAATAATTATCAATAATATTATTTATTTCGTTTCATATAATGAAATAAATTGAATAAATGAAAAAAGTGATTTTTCGAATAATTACCGCAATTCTCTGAGAGTTAAACTTAGTGCATGAAATCCAGCTAAGGCTTTTAATACAAGTTTCAACCGATTTACCTCTAAACCTTCACGTCGATCCGCCATAACATATCCACGCCTTCTCAAGTCTTCCATAACGATAAGGTCCGAACGTGCAACGTATATTTTAGCGACACCATTAAATACTTTACGATCATTTGTCTGCAATTCTTCCAAAGCCGGCCATACATTTGTGTAGAATGTTACTTCATTTCGAAATAACAATTCACTTTTGAATGCATCACGGCGTATTTTGGATTCCGGCAAAACTTTATATATTAATTCAGTACACCATGGCACCCACTCTTTTGAGTTCAAACGTTTACGACCGTTGAGTTTCAGTCGATATAGCATTGATGTATAATTATCGCCACGCCCTGAGCCCGGTTGTTCATTTACCTCAATTATTTCTACGTCTGGTTCATCTTTAGCAATCAAGTCACGCACAAAATCATAAGTTAATCGTCGACTTTCTAATTGATTATCCATTATATTTATGGAAAATAAGGGAATATAATCTGATTATTCACTTTTATTTTATCAAATACTTTTTGTCTCCTGTTTCCATTTATATAAGTGTCAGCAAAAGCAAATGAAGTTCTCTTACGTGTTTGACATGCCTTTTAACGAAGACTCCCAAAAGATTAACTTTGTATGATATTGTATAGTTGGTTGACTGTTGTACATAGCAGGAAATAAGCATTTGTGTAATAACCAGAGGGGTTCCAACATTATCTTCCCATTTAATTTCATAGAAGTTTTATTGATTAATCATATGGGGACACTATTTGGCATCAAAGGACAAGGACATTAATATATGCCAGTTAAGGGGAATTTAATTTTTATGCTCTCCACTTATCAATTGGCTTATCCATATACAAACATGCAGACATACATCAGTCATATGAATGTATCCATACACTCTGAATATATAATTTCCGAATCTATTTGACTAGCTTTAAAAATTATTATAAACTCTCTGAAGCTTAACTAATTTTTATTTGTGATTAATTGATATTTTGTTTTTTCATGAAAAGGATTGATTAATCAGTTTATTGTACCTTAGCCACAGCGATAAGGCAAAAATGATATACAATAAAATAATAATACATGGTAAAAAAAAAAAAGAGAAGATGGAAAAAGTAATATTTCTACAATTTCATTAATTTATGTGTATCTTTTGTTTGCGTTTTTAATACGTCCGGGCTCACAAAACTTCTTAAACGGTTTTCCTGCTGTTCTGTCAATGACAAGTTGCGCCATACTTTGTATGCCATAGTTGGTATATTTTCAATACCTGAGTCCGAACAATAATGCACCAAATCCTGATTTAATAAGAAAAGAAAAATGAAAACATAATAAATTCGAATGTATTGAATCAATTTATATTTTCTATCGTAATATTGATATTACCATAGCAGTCTCGGAATCTGCACGTAAAATACATGCTTCGAGTAATTCCTCAATTTGTGACATTTGTGGTACTTCAACAATTGAATTTTGCTCGTTGTATAAATATGAAATTATGTTTGCGCATTTTTCAAACTCATTCGCTCGTAATAACAGCACAGCAATATCACCAAGCATATGTCCGTTCCAATTTATTGTCTGAATTCGTTTTTCCCGTTCAGCCTGATATTAAAATGAAAAAAAATGTTTATATTAAGATAAAAAACAGTTGTAGATTAATATATGTTGACGAGTTATTTACCATGACAAAGTCCCAAACAGTCCAAGCTGCATCGCCAAACATTTTATTTATCGGTGAATCCACTACAGGTTTACAATGAGTTCGCATTAAATGTAGTGATTTACCAATTAAATTTTTTCTCTCAAGAAAACCAAATAGAACAATGTGAGTCCAGAATCGCGGCAAAAGCGTTGTACTAATTTCCGGATCATTAGCTGCAACCCCATCCAAAATTGCATCCATAACACCAGGTTCCGGTGTATAAATATGAGGTACCAGTACGTCATAATAAGACTTGACAAATTCATCAATCGTTTGATTTTTCACTTGAAGCATAAAATAATGGCGATAATAAATACTTTCTTTATGGCCTTCACTAAGAAAATCATAATTTTTTCCAGTCAAGAGTAATTTGTGAATTCTATCACCGGTCATCGGATTTTGAAGAATATTTGCTGCGATATCCATTGCAACAATAAAAAAATATGTATCAATTTTGTCAGAAATATTGAATTCTTGTCCATCAATTTCATTGAGAATTTCTTCTAATAATGCACTTTTCTGCTCGCCCTTACGATAAAATATTATCAATGCATAATAGTATGATGTCAAAGACGGTTTAATACCAACACGTTTGAATTCCGTGAATAATGACCGACATATATCTTGTGCTATTGGTGCCTGATAAATTGATGCTGCAACTTTCAATCCAGCATTCATAGTACCTGTGTTTGGTTGGATATTTGCACTTTCCATCTTATTCAAAATTTCGATTAATAATTCCCGACGATCTTGTGAACCATCCTTTATAATTGGTATTGTTGATATCAAATGATTATACGTTCTTAAACACAATGGGATTTTTTGCTCCTCTGCCTCTTTAAATAGCTGCCATGTTCTATCAATTTTGGTATATTTTGTGGTGGCACAAATCATTGTATTGTATGCATGAGCAGCAATTTTATTATCTTGTCTTTTCAAAAATGTAAACAATGTTTCTGTTTCTGAACAATTTTTCCATGTCAAATTTTTCTCAACTTTCCTATACCAATTCTCTTCTAATAATTCTTCAGACAAAGGTTGGGCATTATTATAATAGCACAGTAATTCTAATAATGATTGTTTAGTTTCAATGCTAATTTCTTCATTTAATAATTTGTAAATTGTTAATGCATCCATTATATGTCCGTCAATAATAGCATTTTTCAATATATTTTCGTTGACATCTTCTTTTTTTGTGTATATAGCTTTTGGTAAATATGATTTGATAATTGGATCCGCAACACGATGTTGAAATAATTCTTTGTGTTGTTCTCGAATCCACATTGCAGCCTTGCGTCCAGACTCTTGTGCCAACGCAAAATTACGTTTAGACGCATTGGAAAACGGAATTAAATATGGGTCGTCATGATATTTATAACGTGGAGCTGTTGGATCATTCTTTATTGTTCGTTCAATTGCACGGAGAATATCAGTTGGCCCACGGACTTTTTTTATTGGTATCCGAATTTTTGATGATGAAATATTCGATCCTGCATTGTTTTCTGTTGATTCTAATCTTGTTATAAAGCTTTGTACAATCAACTTTCTGAAAGTAGTACGAAAATTAGAATCAAAATAATATTAAAAAATAATATTCAAATTTTTTCATTTGTTTTCATATGAATTAATAAAAAAAAGGACTGGCTACTAACCTATTCGATATTTGTCCCCTAAGAGAATTCATTATTGAAATATTCCTATTTGTATAAATATTATTGTTTGCGTTCAATTAGCGGCATCAGATATTAAGTTCTGCGTGAATTATTTGTTTTAGAATTCTTTGGTTTTTATTTATGAAGAGGATTATTACAATTATATCCAATTTTATATACATACGTATATATATATATCATATCCTTAGTATAGATTCGATTATGCCGACTTTCAACCGTGCGAGCTCTGCCGGTGTAGCAGAAAAGGTTTGTGAACATGGAGGATTCTACTGTTGTTATGAATTGTTTTATGATTTATTTAAAAGATGGAATATAGAGAGCGCCGTAAGTTGATTGTTTAGATGGAGCGCGGGGTCTCTTCTGCCTAGGGAATACTGAAGTATTGAATTCGTGAGAAGCGCGAATTTATTTAAATTTAGTTAAATATATATATTTATTTATTATGGATGAAGGTAATTGATATGTTGATTTAATGTTTTGAAAAATGATGAGACGAGATGTATAGATATCAAAATATACTGTTGCGTATGTTTTATTTCACGATTATGCAAGATCTTATAAGTTTGTGTTTATTTGCTGTCTATCGATCGACGACTGACTCTGTCACTCTGATAGTCTGATACCAAATCTTAGGTGCTTTTCTGAAGTCTGTAGTTTATCTCAGGTGTTGAAGATTGGGGATGGCCCATCCTACCTCCGAGTTCTCCCTCCAATGCTCTGTGCTGTGATGTCGGCTGGCTTTCCTCGATGATCCTCGGTGGTTGTCGATGAGAAGAGAGAGAGATATCGGTCGGAGATGAGAGTGGGAGTACATCCAGATGTATCTTCCATATTTTACTTAACAACGGGGAGTCGGGGACAGTGGACATGAACCGAGAGGGGAAAAAATGCAAATTGAATGAGCTTCCAATACATTCAAATTTAAAGGTTGAAAATAATGAGGCTACAACTAATTTACATTATAGGTACATTTGTTAATCGTATTAATATTCGTACGTTTTATCTATATTGTTGACTAAAATTCATCAATATGAATTTTTAGAATATCTTCTGTTGCGGCGTATATCTCGGGCCACTACTTTGTTTTTTGCCGACGATTAGGAGGCAATCGGCAAGTGTACAACGATTTGTCAATAAAACCTAAATCAGCATCAGTTCATACTGACGTTGAATCCCACGCAGTGTTTTATGTGTTGGAATAATAATATTTATATTGTCAAATAACTCAAATAATTCATTAGATGAATTTTTTTATTAATTTTATATGAATCTTATTTTCATATATATATAATTTCATTTGAATAAATAATTTATTTACGATTGAAGAGTAGTGTTTAGATACGATTCATTACAAAAATATCATTTCAATTTATTTCATAAATGAATAATTATTTTTAATTTATGAATAATAATTATTAATATGAATGAAGTGATAGAGATTTATCCTGTGATTTCTATACATAAAATTGTGAGAAAAATTAAACACATGAGTAACGAACACTCGCTGTAAACGTTACATTTATCACTCTAATTTTCAAAAAGACCACTTCCTATGATGTTAGATCATAGTAAAACGATTTTCAGAATTTTATTTTTTTAGTTACATCTCAAATAAATGATGAAATCGAATGATAAAAAGTTTTCCGATAAAGAGCATGCGACTAATTATTCGGAAAATTTGAATCGATTGATTTAAAAATTTCTGGTAAGAAACAAACGACATTCTGGAAATCCGTTTACTGCGGCCTAGCTTCAAACAATATATTTGACGCATGCGCAATACACATACTCTGAATATAAGTATTTAGCTAATAAAATTGTTTATTAAACAAAAAAAGGCAATTTAAAAGAAGAACAAACATTATTTATACGAGAACAATCATAATTGGATATTTTATATTCAATAGTGATAACAATATATTGAAAATTACAATAGAGGGGACAGATTTTTGTTTTATATTTCATTGACTTTTTCTAATTAAACAAATGAAGAATGAAAATAATCAGTTAATGTATTTACACATGGCGTAGATTTGTACTGCGCAGTAAACCCGTCCATACTAGAAAATAGACCGAACGAATTCGCCCGAATTTTCTTTTGATGTGTCGCTTGGCGAGCGAACGATGGCGAACGCGAAAAAAAATGTTCGCCGGCGTTTGTTAGGATGTCCACATTAGGCCGGGTACACACTAGGCAAACGCAGGCTCGGTCTATTTTTTAGTATGGACGGGTTTACTGCGCAGTACAAAGCTACGTCTACATTAACTGATTATTTTCATTTGTGATTTGAATCATGGACTGAAGCCACTCTATTCATTCAAATTATATCGATTCATATCGAGAATATGGATGTTATACAATTTTTTACAACGCACTCACAGCTCCGGCGAAAATAGACGAACGTCGATGAAAAAATTATTTCGCATTTGTTTGTGCAATGTGGACGGCGAGGTAAATTTTACATCGAATGTCAAACATTTTCGAGCGCATTTATCCGAAAAAATTCTTTCGCCCTTGTTCGTCTATTATGTATCCGGCCTATGAAGAATATAGTCTCTATTCTCCATGATCCGGTCTTACGGGAGGTTTGACTATACATGCAGATGAAAAACCCGGAAAAAAATGGTTGAATTTTATTGGTTAAAAATAAAATATTTAGCTAGGTTATTTAAAAAACGAGTTGTGGTAAAAATTTATATTTGAAAATGTGTATATTTCCATATTAGACATAGAAAAGTTTGTGAAATTTTGATTTGACTTCTAGTTTATTCAAAAATCACCTGTTTATACGTTTTTTGAGACTTGTATAGTTTATTTTCGCCTCCGAACGTCGTGCGGAAGAAGATAATATGTGTTGTGCATTCCCAGACAGCAAGAAATATTGCAGCAATATTGCTGCAATATCGCATTGTAATGTTGCCACTGGAATATTGCTGCAACATCCGGAATGTTGTGCAAGGTTCGCAACATTGCTGCAATATTTCATGCTGTCTGGGGAATGCAACAGCTGAAGATTCTTATGATATTAATGACAATACAAACGATGCATCTTTTTTTTTTTGGAACAATGCATAGGAGTACAGTCACAAGAAAGCGGAGAAGAAAACGAAGAGATCACTATCATAGAAGCATTTGAAGAATATCAGTTAGACTAAACTTCTCGCAAAACAACAATATCCCATTCCAGTTTTATCATTATCGATAGTACTATTTTTTCAATCAATAGGATATTATCTAATAAAACTCAATCACATTAGATCGTGGAGTATGCCTACTGGGGAAAACACGTTGAAAAAGATGCTCCGAGTACACTACTTCATAGGTGGTGCGGAAATGTGTGCATATTACGTATAGAATTATGCGACAATTCCAACTTTTGGAATCACCAGATCTTATAGATGGTAATTCGTAGGAAAAATAGTATAGAAACCGTTTTTGTAGAAAATTACATGATCTACAACTTTCATTCAATCTATTTTTACGATAACATCACCGTTCGCGAAAAAATGATTTTCGTGAACCTTTGACTTTGAATAACTTTTTTAGCCGGCATGCGATTCATGAGGACTTTTCAGAACTTATTTGTAATGATCTAATTAAAAGGTTTATGCAAAAATTCAGCTTGGTGCGCATTATTGCAAACAAACAACTTTTTCCGTCTATTTCAACCGGACTATTAAAAAAAATATAATGAGCACTTCGAAAGGAACGGGTGTTTTTTCCTCGTGTGATTGCCGAAGAACACCGCCATTCATCCCTCATTGTACAATAGATTATATCAATTGTTAATCGGCTATTGTAATATGAAACTATTTTTTTTACATGTATTCATGTTATATTTTTTGCAAATATCTGCACGTACACAAATATTTCTTGCTATATATACAGGCATTAACGAAGATTTTTTTTATTTTATATTAATTTTCAAATATGGTTTTTTCGGTATTAAGTTTGAATAATATGTAAAGATAAGATATATTATTTGATGTAAATGGAAAAAAAATGTTTCTAAATATGAAGAAGATGTACTACTTCATTAGTTCATTAAATTATATTATTAGTGACAAATTTGGGTGAAATTCAGTAATCTTACTCTATATTCATATTAACAAATCTAATTATCGATTCCCATAAATCCGTCTATTCTACCTTTTTGTAGTTGCATCTTTGACATAAAGTTCATTTATTGCCATTCAATCAACACATAAAACCTTAGGAAAACGAAGAAAAGTATTAAGTTAACAAATAGCATCGTCATAATTTTTCCTTTAATATTTATACTAATATGGCTTCTTCTAAATGGCAGCAAAGGTCCAAAATCAATGCTCATTGATATTTTTCCTCGATTTTTATGAAGAGGACATCTTCCATTAGATAAAATCCTGAATTAGAAAGAATTTATTTGAGTTTGAATGCAGACAGCCATAATATTATTTTTTCGATGAGTGAGATTGCTAGCTCGCTCTGATGGACGCCGGACTTTCCAACTCTTTGGAAAGCACCGTCATTCTTCCCTTGTTGCACAACATACTATTGTTGGGTTTTTCTGAATGAAAAAATTGTACCTGATAACAATCAAAAAAATTTAATAAAAAAAATATGTATGCAATGTTGTCTTTATTCATGTACATATATATAAGCAACACTTATATTTTTTAATGATCAGAAATTGTAGTATATCAAACGATGCGAGTCGGATTAGTGAGAAAATCAACACTATATTGTTGTGTCTTCATATCATTAAGCATATTATTTGGTATGAATAGAGGATGGCGGCGCCCTTGGGGCAGTTGTCGTGGAATAGGTTCCAGTTGAGGGAGACGACAAATTTTACCAAGCTCCAACCATGATTCATTAACGTCATTGGTTAATTGGTTTTTATATTTGTAAGCAGTTTTATCAACAACTGATGGTGTTTTAACGCAGTCATCGCCACCGAATTCACAGACTCTGTAATGATGAAGTATTGCAGCATCAGACGGCACATTTAAAGTTCCATGGCCAGCGAGAAACTCCCACACAAAATGATTTCCAGCTTCGACAATGTCACGCGGTTTACAAATATATTTTGAACGTTGTTTGTGTGGATGTAACTTTAATCTGCGTCGTGTTTTTCGTAAAGTTACAAGACCAGCTTGAGCTAGTGATTTAGTAACAGTTATTAATGGATCATCCGGCCATTGAAGATAGAAAAATGCATTTTGGAAAGATAATGCACTAGTTGATTTACTATTTATCCGACTCGTCATCCAACTGTGAAAATAAAATGAAATATGAAATATTCATACATGTTATGAAGAAGTATGTATTTACCGTATTAATTGAATTATGGTGTCATTGTGACGTGGGATAATAAATTCGTCCAAGTCAACAAGTGCAACGTATTCATATTTGTACATAGATCGATATAAGCAATCGTTGAGAGCGGCAAATAAGGCTTCAGTACGAATCTCACGCTGGGATATCATGTCAAGGCCATGCCATGGCAACAAACTGACGAGGCCGCGTGTTTTTTCGTAATATTCCAGTGTACATCCAGTCTCGTCTCCAATGGTATCATTATAAAGAATTATATGGTTTGCACCGAGAATTTTATACAGTTCGATAAATTCGACCAGCTGCAAAACCTATTAATGATAAGAATAATATTAAAAATTCCGAATTCTTCTATTGAGTAATATTTATGCTCACCCGATTATAATTAAAATGTAGTGGTTTCACGCATATTGCTAGATTTTGACGTTCGACAGGCCTATCTTGTGGTCGATTTTGAATATAAATACGATTTGTAGGTGATGCTCGAAGTCTCGCAACAATGCTGACGGCTTCCGGGATAAAGTTGTGAATATATAATTTGGCTGGATGCTCGACATTGTTTGAAATGTTATTTGGCAATGGACAAATGATGAAGCATGCACTATATTTCAAGTTCCAATTTTCGCGAATAATTTGAACTCTGGCAGCAACAGTGATTGACAGATTAGTGATATTATTAGGGTGGGCAGGGTCATAATCATTATGACGGTACCATAGTCTACACCAGACACGTTCAGGTGTACGGGTCTTAGTGGCACCTATAACTCTTATCAAACCCAAATTTGTTTTTTTCTTTGATGATGGTTTTCTGGATTTATTACTATTACTATTATTATTCTTATTATAACTATTGTTTGTCGTGCCACTATCACCACTTATAACAATATCTGATGGCATTTTTATATTTTTGATGTTTACATTCATATAGTTGGTGGAAGTCGGGTGAGAAATTCGATCATCGAAGTATGCAGAGTAGACGAAAAATTTGAATCGTGTATTTGTAACTGGAAGCCATTCCGCATGAGTAATTTGTAAATTTTTATCAAGTGTTGGCAGCTGTTTCTCGATATTTAGTGGAATTAAATTAGATAAGCTTTTTGGATTATAGGCAAGATGATGATAATTATTGCGGTGTTTAGTATCCCCATTGTTGGATGTTTTATCGTTGTTATTCATCACAAGTAGGCCAATCGGTGAATCGAACGCACCTTTAAAGCTGATGTATTCATCAGCAAAGTCACCAGCTACTTCTTCGTAGTCTGGCCGATCCGGCATAGGTACGAGTCGATGCAGACTATTTGGGTTACTACCTCCATGTACATTTGTACGGCCATTTACACCGCGTCTTTCATCGATAAGAAATATTTCAGTAAGGACAATGAGTCCAAAAACAGCAAAAAACATAATAACCAACATGAAAGACATGTTGGCTCGGTCTTTTAGTATTCCACCATTACTTCGGCTGAAATTCAAGTTACTAGTTCCGGTTACAGATGCGCTCCCATTCGTAATTGTCAAGCCGAAGCCGGCTCTTCGAGTACCCATTATTTTTACAATACCTCAATGAGCCTTATGATAATTATGATGATGGTAATGATAATAATGGTGTTGATGAAACATTAGATAACACATAAGTGCCTGTGTGTAAACTGAAGTTACTAATGTGCTTATCTTCGAATTTATTAACAAACAATTGAATGTTAATACGGTATATTCATGATTCATGTACATTGGATCATATTCCGTATTTTTCATGTTGTCTTGTCTAAAAATTATATAAATTCACAATAAATAAATCATAGTACTATTATTGTAGAAATATTTAATAAATATTATATGTATATGTATACATACATACATACATACATACATACATACATAAATTTACGTACGTTATATAACATTATATACACATGATTAGACAATGAAACCGTTGAAAATTTAAACACTGTTTGGATCCACTTTTTGTCCTCAAACGGAGCCATGAAAGATTTCACTTATAAATGTTTTGTGTAGCAAATATACTTCGATATTGGTGCTTATGACCCATACGATGATGAATTGTACACATTTTTCGCGCATGCGTTCATCAGCTTTGTGGCGAGTGTGGTCACAGAAAAATCGATTAATAACTATATTTTAGTAAAATGTAATTATATGTGTATATATACATATGAGCGTGTACATATGTATGCATGAATACTTTATGAACAAAATTATATTATTTCAACAAGTATATATACATTATTTAACAAGAGGTAATATCAAAGAGATTAGCAAAAGGTTGCTGCCAATTGATAGTTTCTTTATTATTACTGTCACTATTATGACAATCCTTATATTTATTAATGGCGTAATTTTTTAGATGATAAGAATGGTGGGATTCTGAAATTTGTTGTAGAATATTACTGTAGTCACAAATTATCGGTTTCAATTTAGATGAAGGAAACGATAATGGTTGCATATTATAATGGGATCCAATAAAGAGACGGACTTCTTCCATATTGTTTAAATTATTAAATAATAATCGTTCTTTTCGTGGCAAAATTTTTTCAAGCATGAAAACAAGATGATGGTGCACCGTGGTAAAATTAGTTGGTATTATGTCGGTGATATTGAGCCATTGTTGAATACAAATGAAAGGCGTTGTTTTTGCTCCACTAAATAATGCAGGATTCGTGAGAATACCATTTCCAACCATAATTCCCTGACATTTCGACTGTTCAGCAAGTAATTTGGCGTCATCGAGAGATTTCACATCACCATTGGCTATTATAGGAATTTGAATGGAATCACGAATCAGTTTTAGATTTTCTAATTGAATGGGTTCTTTCTGCATAGTTGGTGTTCGCGCATGTATTGTTAAAAATGATATACCAGCTCGCTCAAGAATTTGACAGAGATGAACGCTTTTTTTAATATCATTTAGCAATCGTATTTTTACAGATACAGTGAATGGATTGGAAACACGATTTCTCACTTGTATAACCATATCCCTAACAAGATGCGGTTTATCAAGTAAATTGACGCCATAACCATCTTTGATGGCCCAACGTTGAGGACAGCCACAGTTTAAATCAACACCATTGCAGTATCTGTTTTAACAAAAATATCAATTTAGTTTATTGTCTAATTCCAAACATATCAGATAAACAAAATCTATATAAATACATTGTTTACATGTGTTAATTATACTCACGGCGCAACTAGTTCAGCAGCATTAGCCAAATCATCGGGGTTATTCGCTGCGAATTGAGTTATGAGAGGTTCATCTTGAATATTTGTAGTAAACTCATTATTGCGTGCTTTGGCAGATTGCAGGAATGAATCGGCTAATATCATTGGTGTGAAACATATGTCGCAATTGTGTTGCCTCACTAATGTTCTGAATGCTAATCTACGAATATTATGAATAAATTCGATGAATCAATTCATATTTATTCAATTGTTAAATGTACCTACTTGCTGTAGCGAACCATTGGTGCACATACAGTTGTCATTTGAGGAGATGACAACAACTCCATAATATCTGTAGACATTGTGAATATTGTATTTCTAAATTGTTAAATATTGCAAAAATAAACGTGAAATTCAATAGTATTGTTGTGTATGAAGAATGGAAAATCGCGATAAGTATACTCGTATCATATGGCCATACACACAAACATACAATATAAAATTTCTTGGAACAACTTTCTGGCTTTGTGACACCTCTACTTCGTAACTTCTCTACTTTTGACTACGGAGACATCTGCTTTTGCTTATAAGGATTTTACTTTGGTCATGTGGCACTGGCGGCATTTCGCGCGAACTATTACCCTAACCCCAAGCTAAATGCGCACACCGATCATGCACCTACTACCTAGGGCATTCTCATGTAAATCCCTGTATAGCCTTGAGTGGAGTGCACCAAATGCTATTGGGGAAGCTATAATTTTATAACGAACACGTTGCTGACAATATGGTTATATATTTAAGATTTTTAAATTTCCAAATATCATGGAAAAATGAATAAGACGAGGTTGTACTGCGTAGGTACTAATTGTAAGAGTACAGCAAGTGTGAATGACGATTATAGTAATCATGGCTTCTCTTAGAGTGACAAATTGCTTTGGTGATGTTTGCAATTTGCATGCAAAATGCAACTAACCTAACCTTATCATTATTATATTTGTTTTTTTTTTTGCACCTATCCTAAGTTACATTATGTCAAGTTACAGAAATTAGGTCCCTAGGTAAAATCTATTTAGAAAGTGGATTATATAAAGCGCCGTAAGTTGATTGTTTAGATGGAGCGCGAGGTCTCTTCTGCCTAGGGAATACTGAAGTACAGTCAGACACTCAGACCCCTGTAAAATTTGCACGTCGGGGATGTAGGTTCCGAGGAGAACGAATCGTACGTGAATATGGGTGCAAAATTATTGTCCCCCACCACTTATCTGCCAGAGTGAGAAAAAAGATCGTTCCATGCTCTGTAAGTAACAGTGGAGAGATAGTTTGACCAATAGCGAAAGAGAGTTTAAAACGTAACCATAATATGTATATATATATACTCATCCATATTTGAAAATATTATTTTGTTGATTGTTGAAATTTATCATTCTAATCATTTAGTCAATAATTTTTATGATTTAATATATAAATAGCTTTTGAATGCTAATTTCTGTATTATTTTCATGATGAATGTTTTAATAGGGATTGAAAATATTCAGATACCGTGGGTGCCAAGCGGAAGAGGTTGCGCTATGCAAAGACACAAAATGAAAAACCATGAATTTTCAAATATGTGTTCTTTTTTCATTAACAACTTAAGTAACTATTTGTTTATAATTCAACTCTCATAATTAGTACATTATCAATCTTTTTTATTAATTATTTAAAAATGAAGCATGACTAATATTATGTTGCGGAACGAATATTTTTTTCTAAATTTAATATATCACTTGCTTCCATAATGAAATCTATAATAATATAAATAACTTTTTTTTTCAATAAAAGAATAATATAAATATCACTTTTTGTCACTCACAGCCTATTTCATTGAAATATTGTCTACAATTGTTTTTGAATCGCTACATTTTTGTTCCATCCATAATACTTTTATGAATCCGACACAATGTAGCAACAGCGTCATCAGAAAAATGATGTGGATGTGCTTCACCATAAGCCAAAATTTTTTCTAAATATGCAGTCACATCTGCACTGGTGATATTCGAATTACAATTATTATTCACTTCATTTTTATTTTCATCATTATTTTCTTCACAGCCGAAGATGAAGAAGAGAAAAAAAATGGAAAAATAGGCAATCACTTGCATCATTTCTTCATTACTAAGTACCTCTTCAGGTGTTGAAATTGTGAGTGGAATTAGCCATTCCTGGATGGAATCATATGATATTGCTGCATATGATTCTGTATTCTCCAGAACAGCATGAAATTACTTAATATTTCATCCTCAGATGAAATTAGTATTTTTGCACATGTTGTCCCACATTTACGTGGCCATAACTACAAAAGGAATTAAGAAAATGAAAAATCATGTATCAAAAAAAATAAATTCAAAATAGATCTTCCAAGTGTTGAAAAAAATAATACTCATCGAAATCCATGATTTTTTAATTGTACTAGATTCAATTCGATCCCATGAATTCGCTATCCATTCAATGCCTTCTCTCAAATTGATCTTGTTAATAACATCAATTAAATTTTGATCATTATTTACACAACTTATAATGTGTCTCATCATTGAGCAACGATATTTCAGTTAAAGACATTGTAGTATTCCTTGATCCATTGGCTGAATCAATGGAGTAGTGTTTGGTGGTAAGAAAACTACTTTGATGTTCTCCATCTGTAATGTTTGTGGATGAGATGGGCAATTGTCCACTAATAATACAGCTTTTATGGGTAGCTTCTTCAATAACAAATATGACGTTACTTTTGGTACAGATTCGGAATAAAACCATTCCTCAAATAAGCTGGTAACCATCTAAGCACTTTTTTGGCTTCTATGATGAACAGGTAGTCTACTCAGATTCTTTAAACATCTAGGTTTAGCTGATTTTCCTATTACCACTAGTGGCAACTTCAACTCTCCGGATGCATTACTGCATGTAATTACAGTGATTCTTTCTTTTTTTTTGCTTAAAACCACATATAGAATCTTCCAACTTTGATGCTAATGTTTTTTTTGGCATATTTTTATAATTCGAACCCGTTTCATCACAGTTGAAGACTTGTTTTGATAAGTTCTGAGTGATGAGTAGTTGCAGGTAATAAAAGAAAACTAATAAGAAAGTGGACTGCAATTTTGTTGGTTAATTTTTGCTGGGTCTGAGCACAAGATTTTTGGTATTGAATGCAATGTGCATGTGGCTAACTCAATGATTATAAAAATATAAAATGAATTTATTCAACACACTCAATAATGATTTTGTACACACAAATAATATTGTTGTTTCTGATTTGTTCACTATTTATGATTGTTACTTTGTTCTTGAATATTGATGTGATTAGCACAGATTGATTTGCACAAAATGATAAACTTGTTGAATGAAAAAGATGATGAAATGCTTGTATCACCGCGGTGAACACATAAAATTTTCCACGTGGTTGTAAATCACGCAGACCGGCAATGTGATTGTTACTCGATGATTATTTTCCAAGTTGATTTGACGTGGTGGTGTAGCTAGTTGATTAGATCTCGATTGTAATGAGTTAAATCACTTTGATTTATTCAATTAAAACGTTTTGTAGAAATTTTCTCTATGATCACTGAACATATATTCACTCGTTGAGCGTCGCTGAAGAAGAAAAAGAAGTAGATCCCTTTTGAGCGATGGATGTAGACGAAGGATGAGTCAATGACCTAGAGCGTTAATGCAAATTGGTCATTGCGCACCTCGTGCGATGCGCAACAGGCAATAGGCATGCGTGGATGGTTTAATACTTTGCGTATAGAGTAAAAAAAGGACAAACTTTTTTAAAAAAAAAAGGCGCCAAGTTCATGTGTAGCAAAAAAATTGAATTACAAAAATTACTTTGCAAAAAGTTTATATGAAAAAGTTACTTTGACAATTCCACTAATACGTTAAAAACACTATTCATAAAAACAAAAATCGTAGTTTGCTATCGGATAAATAGGAAGGAAGAGAAATGCAACTGGATAAAATATCGGATAAATTTTGTTTACCATGGTTTCCATGGTAACGAGTTGAATTTATTATGTATTTATGTATCACGTCAGTTTGTTCTTTCTAAAAAGTCTATTTTAATATTTATTGTTCTTTTGTTTCTGTGTTAAATAAGGTTAAATGAAATTTAATAAAAATTGAATATCAATTTATTCGAGGAATTGTCTCCCCAAATACCATTCGAGCTCAGATTTTGAGCCTGATATTTTTAAGTGTTGCTTTTAAGTACTTACTTTTATATAGGTAATTCAACACTCGTAAGCAACACCAAAAAATATACGGCTAAATCTGAGCTTTTGTGGTATTACCCCCGAAAAAATTACTTAACAAAAAGATTTGATATCAGTCATTTGTTTACCAAGTACACAATATAAGGTTATACATATACATATACATATAGACTTACTATGTATTATATATTATATATTATATATTACATATTTGTTATACATTGTATATTATATATTATATATTATATAATACATAGTAAGTCCATATATAATATATAATATATAATATACAATGTATAACAAATATGTAATATATAATATATAATATATAATACATAGTAAGTCTATATATGTATATGTATAATAGACTGGGCCAAAAAAATTCGATATTTTTTTTTTTTGAAAGCTATATCGAGAATATTATTCAGAATGACAAAAAAGAAATTTCATGAAAATTTGAGCCCTTAATATTAATTTTTAGAGGTCTATCACTGCTATTTTTTATTTTTTTTCATAGTTTGATGTTTTACGTTAGAACTGTCAAAACATTGGAATAAAAAAGCTCAATTTCACGTATTCTTATCTAAAATTGAATTCTCTACAAAAAAGGTATGATTGAAAATTTTTGTCAGACAAGCCGTTTTCGAGTAATTGAGCTTAATAAATCGATGTGTTTTTTCGATTCGCCCTTTTTACTTTGGAATTTTGTAACTAATGAATCAATAAATATTTGAAGGAGCTGACATCAGATTCTTGAAGGAAATTTAATGTTCTACAAAAAAGGTCTCTTAATATTTTTGCCTAAATTCAATTTTTCAAAAGTTATTCACGATTGAAATCGAAGAAAAAATTGAAATTTCAAACCGGTGGTTTAGTCAAAAAATTAACTGAATTCCGCGATGAAAAAACTGGTCACATTTTTTTGCATCAAATCGTTACTAATTTTAAAGGTACTTTTATTCCTGTGTATCAAATATTATCGAAAAAGCATAGTGCAAGATTTATTTTGTTTTGGTTGTCTGAATCGGCGGGAAAAGTTCAATTACCACAACAACCAGTGTCTGATGGGTCGCGAGCTATTTTAAGTGCGATGTCAATGGCATTTAACGGTAAATCTCTAAAAAAATACATTAATTTCGTGTTTGAAAATTTAACAATCAGAACTGAGTTACAACCGCGTACTTTCATAAGATTAGACACAGCACACTTCCTTCACGCAGTCAGCAGATGGAAATGTTTTCAGTCTAATCCGCATTCTTTTCCATACTGTGTAGCGTTGATAATTGATTGTAAAGAACTTTCAAGATCAGAAGAAATTTTTATGATGACATTAATAGCATGTAATACACAATTTCAGGATTCAATTATTGCTATAGGTGACTGTATATGATTACTCCAGAAAAAGCTAGGGAAAATTTAGAAGAATTGGTATAGCAATTAGGCAGAGTCTTGATCTTACTGCAACCGATCCCTTCACGGAAAATCATCCAAAAATAATTTTGAATTCAAATTTAGGCAATATTATTAATTCACAATCAATTCATAATTATATGTTCTTGATGTTATTATTTATTTGAAAAATTCTAAACAATTTTATTTTATGGAATGAGCGTATCAATCACAGGCCAATGAATGTATATATGTGCACGGCAAAAAGAAGCTACTAAACACTTTAATGAAAACTATAAAAAAAAATATTAATTCAAATTTAGGCAATATTATAAATTCGCAATTAATTCATAATTATGTTCTTGATGTTATTATTTACTTGAAAAATTGCAAACAATTTTATTTTACGGAATGAACATATCATCGCACCCCAATGAATGTGTATATGTGCACGGCAAAAAGACACTACCGATTATTTTAGACAATCTAATTAAAGGAAAACTTATACTTACTTTCCTTAAAAATTTTCGATGTTGGACTGGATCCCTCACTGCAAAAACCTAAATCACACAAACTACGGAAAAAAAGAAGAAAATCACTGAAAAAAAAATCACTCAAGAAAAAAATTGTTTAAAAATGAAAACAATTTTCACTAATTTTAAAATTATTTCCCCTGAAATGTAAATTTGATTAATATTTAGAGACACACAGATGCATACAGAAAGTGTGCGACATAGAAAATTTAATAGCAGCAGAAACAAAAAAGTTGAATATAGCAAATTTAACAACAGGATTTACTACGGCATTCTTCTTGTTGATGATGTTTGCAATCAAATAAATTATCAAATGTATATTAAATTAATAAATTTCATAATTATATATAATATTCATTTATATTAATTGATGACTCCAGAAAAAAAATGTAACCAGAACACAAGTTTCGGCGCGTAGTAGTTATGTCGATTATTATAGGCATCGAAATATTGGTGTCTATTGTGACACCGCATTTATCAGTTATATATTAATAGAATTCATATGCGACTTTGATATATACGTATATTATTTGTCGTGAAATATTCTGGCCTCACGATGGTTATATCTCGTGACAGCACGGAGTAAATTTTGTGGAGTGCACCATCACTCCATTAGCCTGCAAGTGCGCGCACTGTGTGTCCCCGATATAGCCTTCGGTGCACTCCACGAAATTCCACTTCGTGCTGTCAGAAGTTGTTACCATTGTGAGGCCACAGTATTTCACGACGTGTAATACGTCGAAATCATGGAATCATGTGAATTTCATTCGCATAAGTGATATGCGCTAGATGTCACGACAGACACCTAATATTTCGATGCCGTATAATCGACATGGCAACACGCGCCAAAACTTGTGTTCTGGTTACATTTTTTTCGAAGTCACCAATTTATATTGATCAATATCATTAATGAATATAAAATAACATATTTAATAATCTATTTCATTGCAAACACCAACGAGAACGTTGCCGTAGTAAATCATGTTATTATATTTTATATGTTAAACTTTGTATACTGCCGTTATTCAATTTTCTTTGTCGCATATATTCTCTATGCATTTGTGTGTATCCCTCTCTGTCAGATACTCAGACTCATTCCACACACGTTTCTCTATTGCAATAATATTTGTTGTAGCTTTTCATTTGTTTTAACTTCTCCGTCGCTGTTTGATGCATAAACTTTTCATTCTTTATTGAAACGTCCCTGTGTGCAGTCACGTCTTTCATTATAGAATTTTTTTGCGATACAATAAAAATTTATTGTATCACTTATCGTGATACAATAAAAAATACCAGTATTTTTGAATACTATAAACTAATATAAAATTTTGCATTTCAAGAAAAAATCTTTTATAATTTGTGAATTTTTTTCCAGTTGTGAGCATTTTTTTTTCAGTTGTGAGCATTTTTTTTGTGATTTTTTTTTCAGTGATTTTTCTTTTTTTTTTCGTACTTTGTGTGATTTAGGTTTTTGCAGCAGGAGATCCAGTCCAACAACGAACAACTTCGAGAAAGGTGAGTATAGTTTTCGTTTCATTGAATTGTGTGAATAATCGGTGGCGGCTTGTTGTCAGGTGTACATACATACATACATACATACATACATACATACATACATACATACATACATACATACATACATACATACATACATACATACATACATACATACATACATACATACATACATACATACATACATACATACATACATACATACATACATACATACATACATACATAAATACATACATACATACATACATACATACATACATACATACATACATACATACATACATAAATACATACATACATACATACATACATACATACATACATACATACATACATACATACATACATACATACATACATACATACATACATACATACATACATACATACATACATACATACATACATACATACATACATACATACATACATAAATACATAAATACATAAATACATAAATACATAAATACATAAATACATACATACATACATACATACATACATACATACATACATACATACATACATACATACATACATACATACATATACATACATACATACATACATACATACATACATACATACATACATACATACATACATACATACATACATACATACACACACACATACATACATACATACATACATACATACATACATACATACATACATACATACATACATACAGACATACATATATATTATATATATATATTATATATATATGCATACATTTATGTGTGATTCCGGCGGTTACTCATAACGGCATTGAAACATAATCATAAACAAATTCCGAAATAATAATATTGCCTAAATTTGGATTAAAATTTTTTTTCATGGTTTCTAGTGAAGTGTTTGAAAGTGTCTGTTTGCCTTGCACATATCACATATATGTTGTTACGTTGTAGGTGTTGTTGGACGTGGGTTTCAAAAACAGAAATATTATTTTATTTTGGTAGAGGATCGTTGCCTGCCTCTACTATGTGTAGCTGAAGCGTAAGGATGTTATGAAGTGAATTAGAGATGATTATAATTTTGTTTGAAACACGTTATTGATTGATTTATTAATAAAACAGATAAACTGAACTAATTACAATATTGTATGATGAATATGAATGTCTTTGATGCACTTAAATTATGATTATTAATTATAAACTGAGTTCTCGATACGACTATAGGTATAATTGAAAAACAATTTATGATTGTATTAAAAACCGTTATTGACTTAAACTTGAATTATCATTACAAGAACAATTGACACGAAGATTCTGATTTACTTGATTTACTTGATTTACTTGTTTTACTGGACTTTGAGATTTAGAATTAACTGACGTAGAATTATGAATGAATGTGTTCGTGAACTTGATTCGAGAAAACGTATAAGTCGCACTTGGTATTTGCGTACTGATGTATCACTTGATGTAATCGTAGTCGTTTTGAAGATGTATGTAAACTGTATCGTATGAGATGCAGATCGAGAACTGTCTTAGCCGTATCGGTGGTATGTGAGAACTGATGAGATTCGTTGCGTTTTAGTTTTTTTAGACAAATTTTACTTATGTTTGAATATTTCTGTCAGCAGTTTCAAACGTTATTTTCCATAGGTTGAATTTACGTTAACAATTTAATAATTCGTTGGAAGTGACGAAAGGGTGACTCTTATTGCTCGAACAGTTCATTAGGTAGGGATACCTTACAATTTGCTGATTTCAGTTAACAATGTTTCTTGGAAAAATCATAGAGTTGAATTAATGAAAGTTTTAGTTAAGTTTCAAATTTTATACGTTATGTGAAATAAGCATTTTAGTGTGAGAAAGTTATTCGTGGTTTTAATTTCTTCTGTTTCATCGAGAAGCGATTTTAACGGGAAGTTCTCATGTGACATTGGTATTCATACTCAGTTAAAAATAGATATTTCTAAAGTAAAAGCTACTATTACATGAAGTAAATGAAATATTATATTATGTAAAGAATATTCAATACAATAAATGGATCGATTAATTACTAAAATTAGAACATGTTTCGAGATGCAAGATTATTTATTTGAAATGAGCGCATTGCGGAAGAGCGCAGGCGCGTGACGTCAGAAATGAGGGTGAAGGCCACTTGGGACCTAACAATTTATTGGCGCACGATTCATATTCGCTCATTTTATAAAATGAAATTGTTTGAAATTTTTTTTACGAATGATAACATCGGGAACATTATCATTAATCAATCGCGAATCAATAAAATTGCCTGAATTTGAATTAAAATTTTTTTTTATAATTTGTAATAAAGTGTTTGAAAGTGTCTGTTTGCCGTGTACATATCACATATATTTATTGGCGCACGATTCATATTCGCTCATTTTATAAAATGAAATTTTTTTTACGAATGATAACATCAGGAACATTATTATTGATCAATTGCAAATCGATAATATTGCCTGAATTTGGATTAAAATTTTTTTTTATAATTTGTAATAAAGTGTTTGAAAGTGTCTGTTTGCCGTGTACATATCACATATATTCATTGGCGCACGATTCATATTCGCTCATTTTATAAAATGAAATTGTTTGAAATTTTTTTTATGAATGAGAACATCGGAAAAATTATTATTGATCAATCGCAAATCGATAATATTACCTAAATTTGGATTAAAATTTTTTTTTATAATTTGTAATAAAGTGTTTGAAAGTGTCTGTTCGCCGTGTACATATATACTGTTAGGTCCCAAGTGACCTTTACCCTCAATTCTGACGTCACGCGCCTGCGCTTTGTCGCAGCGCGCTTATTTCAAACAAATAATCTTGCATCTCGAAACATGTTCTTATTTTAGTAATTAATCGACCCATTTATTGTATTGAATATTCTTTATATAATATAATATTTCATTTACTTTATGTAATAGTAGCTTTCACTTTAGAAATATCTATTTTTAACTGAGTATGAATACCAATGTCACATGAGAACTTCCCGTCAAAATCGCTTCTCGATGAAACAGAAGAAATTAAAACCACGAATAACTTTCTCACACTAAAATGCTTATTTCACATAACGTATAAAATTTGAAACTCAACTAAAACTTTCATTAATTCGATTTCATGATTTTTCCAAGAAACATTGTTAACTAAAATCAGCAAATTGTAAGATATCCCTATACCTATTGAACTATTCGACCAATAAGAGTCACCCTTTCGTCACTTCCAACGAATTATTAAATTGTTAACGTAAATTCAACCAGTAGAAAATAACGTTTCAAACTGCTGACAGAAATATTTAAAGCTAAGTAAAAACTTGTCTATAAAAACTGAAACACAACGAATCTCATCAGTTCACTTTCTACATCTTTTACGACGATTACGAGTTCAAGCAAATCATCAACTAAGTCAAGTTAGAAAATACTAAGTTGACATCCAAATTGCCTGTGTGGCAAATCAAGTAGCATTTGTGGCATTCAGTAGCCTTAGTGACAATCAAATAGCCTGTGTGGCAAATCATATAGCATGTGTGGCATCTTTAAGTTTTAAATGATAACGATAATCGACAATCAAGTATTCCGTGAAATAACATCTTAGAATCAATTAAATTCAGAATCGTCAAGTGAACTCAAAGAAGAATTAAATAGACAATAATTCTAAAAGTGTAAATTATCTGTTACAGTTTGAGTGAACAAATTAATAAATATCAATTAAAATTATAATTGTTCTCCAAAAAATATAACCAGCTCTAATTTACTTCATAACATCCTTACGCTACAGCTACGCATAGTAGTGGCAGGCAACGATCCTCTATCAAAATAAAATAATATTTCTGTTCTTAAAACCCACGTCCAACAACACCTACGACGTAACAATACACATTCATTAGCGTGCGAGTGATACGTTCATTCCCTAAAATAAAATTGTTTGAAAATTTTTCAATATATAATAACATCGAGAACATAATTATTGGTATATGCAATTAAATATCATTTGCCACTTAAAATGTTTTACAAATTTTACCGTACACAGGTCTGACTTTTATGTACGAGTCTATACTCTAAATTTGTATCAACGAGTTGAAACACAAATTTTTCATCAATTTTTGACGCAGAGGTTTGTATCGAAACATAAAATTGATTTCACATCAAATAAATAATATTTCATTTCGATATTAGAAACACAAAATTTTAGTTGAATAAATCAATGAATGAATATGTAATTCTCACACACTTTTCATGTTACTTTGTTTTCATACTTTTGTCTGCAATTAAGCTGATATTTATTTCAAATTGTTATGAATTGCGGATATTCAATGAGTTAACAAACTGTACAATTACTTGGTCGAATCTATTTACTCCAAGAAATACAGGGAATAATTCATTCTGGAATTTTGAACTCATTCAAACCAGAATTAATTTACAAGCAAAATTTTACAAAAAATGTTCACTGATTGTTTCGTGCCATTCGACACGATAATAATCTCATTTAGTTAGTTTCGACATGTCTGAACACGTTGGAATTCTTGAGTTGAGTAATGGTATTATAATTTCTCCAAATAGTAAAATATTCTAGTTGACAATAGCCTTAAGCAGCACATTAAGTAAAATTCTGTTATCAATGTATTCTTTTTGTAGTAACTATTTACATCATATTATGCTAACTGTTATGATGGAAGATTGTTAGACTCTACAAACAATGCTAACTGTGACTCATTTGGGCTCCCTAATGAACTCAGTAATTGAGAATTAGAAGATCGCATATTCTCTAATACTCACAAACGATTCTTAACCTTGATCACTATTTAGCCTTACCTAGACCTACATTCTCTTCATTATGCTGTTCCATTACTTAATTGGTTCCTCATGAGTTGTAATTTACCTAGGCAAATTGTAATATAGTCTGTCTCGACCATCCCCTCCCTAAATAGAACTACCTTAATTGGTGATCGTTGAAGAGGAAAAATTCATTTTTTTTTGATGTCAGTGAAACCTGAGAAGTCGAACACAACACAACACACAACAGTTCAAGTTC
The DNA here is from genome assembly GCA_918226075.1 of Microctonus brassicae. Taxonomy (NCBI): domain Eukaryota; kingdom Metazoa; phylum Arthropoda; class Insecta; order Hymenoptera; family Braconidae; genus Microctonus; species Microctonus brassicae. The sequence goes on along the minus strand of OW445484.1, from coordinate 13,319,113 downwards.
AAGCCAAGTGAAGAATACTTCGATACAGTCCATTTATTTTCAACACTATCTCATATTAAACAAATAACTATCACTTCGACCAACAAGTCAATTATTGTAAAGTATCATAAATATTGTAAACCAAAATTCAAATAAACATCAACTAGTTATATTACAAAAAATTGAGTATAACCGCCGAATCATTCTAACCTGGCAAAACACTGATAATGATATAATCAGTGCCCATGTTGGGAATATCTCACGATTTTGTATTTCAGGAACTTTCGGAATTACATACTTCATAGTCGGTTTTACAATATACCCTAGGTAATGGGGTAAAATATTTAAAGATTCCCAACATTCGCACATCACATATACTGTACAAGGAATGATGAAGAAAAATAAACATTTAGCAAAAGTTGTCAAATCTTCAAGAATTGTAATACAAATAAACTCATTCAAAATCAAATCAGCACCTCGAAATTCCACTCTTTCTGCTATGTGAATAATGTAATCATTTTTCACGAAATTTTTCTCTTATCATTTCGCAATAAATGATAGAAGATAGCTACGATTTGATTATTTTGGAGGATCGGTTCATTTTCAAATTCATGAAAACTTTCGTTCCATACAGGCAGTATTGATTTTTGATGACGAGCCGATGACGCATAATCTATACCATTTAAATTTTTCAATGTCTTCACTAAGTTAATAACCATTTGTACTTTAAAATCGTATTGTCCAATATGATCTTGGAAGACCAATTTTTTTTAATTACCATATAATAATGAGTGTACGCATGATGTTTTGGCGTTAATAAAGTGCCATAAGTATCGATGAAAAGTTGGTTATGCTGCGGCATGAGTTTTTCCAACTTATTCATCATCTGAAAAATTATTTTAGGTGCTAATACAATTTTCAATATTTGAATCAGTAATAAAATTACTCTCCATTTACAATAATCAACATCAACACGTGGTATAAGATCTTCTAATATCATCGACAAATGAATATAACCAAACACCAAGTTTGAGCGGCACGTGATCCTATTGTCTTAGAATTTCTATTCAATGAAATAACAGTTGACATATTTGCTCTATTATGGATGCCGTAGTTGAACGCTGTTATTCAGCAATTTAAATCATAAAAGTTTATCAGCTGTGATTTGAAACGAAATTGAAAAAAAAAATTCCAACTCAAATTGACAAATCCCGTCTACAAAATCATGCATTATATCGACAGTATAATTTTCATTCACGTTAGAATACTCTGAATCAAGTAAGGAGCTTCTTATTTTCACCCAAAAAGAAAACCATGATATCATTCGCGTATTGAAGCTGATTTCTAAACTGGTTTGAACTTCCCGGGTAATGTAACGCCATGAGCTTTCTTAATAAGTTCGATAATATTAGTTTTTAATATTTTATCCCTTCTGTATTAACTTGATTGCTTCTCGAAAGGAAGTTTGAATTCTGCCGCCATGCAGATCATTGCTCAATAGTCGGCGATATTGCAATATTTCTCAACACTGGAGCAAACAATTTAGTTGTTGATTTTATTATAGTCGTTATTTTTGCGTCAAGTAAGCCTAATGAATATAATTTCACAACATAATTTTGTATATTACCCTTAAACATGTTTTTTAGCTTACAATACTCTGTATCGAACTCATTATGTTATTCACTCATGTCCTGCGAATTTGTGTTTTATTGCGAATCGTCACACAGGCCAGATGTTGTTTCAGCATTATGATTTTTAATAAACTCAAATTCGTTTTTATAAATTAATAAATGGTATTTTCTTGAATTTTCGAATAATAGTTGTGTATTTTCTGTTTGAGTATGGCGTAAGTAACATATGTTAAAGACATTTTTTCATTTTATACAATTACTGTTTAATTCATATTTCACTTTGAGCGCATTGATTTTTGTGAATATTTCTATGATTCTGTTCATACACTTATTAGGGATCCTGTAAATATTATTTTGTGTAAAAATCCACAAATTTTTCAAGTCTGCGTCGAATTCAGTGTAAAAGGCGTACTGTACTTTAAAGAGATATAAATTTATAGGCATCGCACTTCACTAAACTTTACAAGCATCGCCAATGAATCAATTATTGCGTGAGTTTAGGAACACATTTCATGTAAATCATTTCGACAATTTTTTTCAAAACAAAGATGGAGTGAAAAATAATTAATGATCAAAAGTAATATCGATTCTCAAAATATGTGATAAGTAGAATGGGCGTTATTAACACGACAAACGTTTTGATAAAATTTTTATTCACATATTAGTGGAAAGACAAGCGGGAATTTCTTTACAATAATAATTTGTTTATTACAATTAGGCATCATTACATAAAGAAGCTCACTTCTAGAGCAACAGACTGGATCACGAAAATTGTAATAGTAAATAGAGCGACATCATAACTTTATATTTTAAGCTAATATCTATCACTCTTTTCTCTATTCTCAATTCTACTTAGTAATTAGTGAATTGATTTCATGCAATTGTTACGTCCTGGAACACGCGAACTGTGGAGAGAGGCTTACCTTGATGTTGAATTCTCATTTGTAGTTGCCGCCTCTGCTCCTAGATTGGTTGAGGGCCAATCACTGCGATGTTCCGGAGTATTTCAATCAACCGTACTATATTTATTATCTCGTTTTGTTGGATTGTAGGAATTTTATTGTCCTTCGGAAGAAATAATAGGTTCTTTTCAGAAACTAGTTAAATTGTGAAGATGGTCGTTAGCAGGTGGAAAATGAATGTTTATTTGACACAGGTTTAAACTTAATGTTATTATTTATTCACTTAATTACACAAGAATGAAACTTTTTAATAAACGTCACTCAACATTTAACTAATTGAAAATAATTCTACTTTTATCTAATTTATAATGTTTATATAATATTAGAGCTTAACTGATGAGAACTCCGATCGATTAATTTATTGATTATTTATTATCCTCGATTTAATTCATTTCAAACGAAACGAAACGCGCACGATATCACTCTCAGGTTTTTGTTACTGAGCGAGAACTTTAACTTCGCTCGATTTTACTTAACTCTGGAAACGTGATGTGCCGTTTAAATTTGAATAATATATCTTATTGATTTTATAGATCGACTGCTGATTTATTTACTTCTACATTTATTATAGAATTCAGACTTCGAGTAAACTTGGAGAACTAATCGATTTGATGTCTATCGGAGAACTAACTTTACTATTTTTAATTTAGATGTTAGATGAAGAAGTTTAGATGGAAGGAGAAATCAAAGTTTCTCACGGTCCAAACAGCTTTATCATTGGTTACCTTTATTTAAACAATTCCCTTTCCTGCTTTATTTTCATTCTATTTGATTCTATTGGTTTTTGCGATTAAATGGAAGGGGTTTGATTTGATATGAGTAATTCTATAAGTGTTATGTTTATTTCATATATACTTATCATAGTTATATACTTCTAATTTTTATTTGTGTATGTCGTTCATATTTCATCGGGTACTTTCCTTGAGGTATATTATTTCTTATTTATTTCCTGAATGGTACCCTTAGTTTTATTGCTTTTCTTGGTATTTGATGCCAAGTGTTCTTATGGGTAATGTTCTGTTTAACTTATGAATTTCATTTCTATATCGAAATATATATATATAAAAAGATATTTATTTAAAATGTTTGACATTTATGTTTAGCGTATGTACATTATTTAGAGTTCATGAAAGTGCATTTTTTGTTTAATGGTTATTTCTGTTATTTCTAAGTGCGATAATGTTTGAATATTTATTCATATCATATTTTGTTTTAGTTCTGATTTCAAGTAAGAGTCTGTTAGTTTTTCTTGATATTTCCTGGTATTTATTTTATACTGCTTTTATTATTTATAGTGAATGATATTGGTCAATTCTAGTTTTTAGTTGCGCAATTAAATTATTTTATATTTCATACTTTAATTGTAATGTTCGTTAAATGTTCATTAAATGTATACAGATATTTAATTATTAATTAGAATTCAATCGTCTAATTATTTGATGGAATTCTGTAATATCGATCGCAGTTCTCGTTTATCTTACTTATATATAGGTATATGCCTTATTTCTACGTTTACTTAAAGTGTAGTTTCTTATAATCTATTTATTCTATGCTTAAACATATATCCCTATACTGGGGATATAACACAATATTGTGCGAACCTTTTCTGTTTTTCTTCTAGTTTACAATGGAGAATGATAAATATCGTATCAGTAAAAAAAGTGCACATCAATATTCACTTCGATACCGTAATAAATTGGATAAATTACGACGCGCAATGATGGTTCATGATAACAACGTTAGAAATAATGTGAACTCACAAGTACATGAAGACGACGAAGAGATGGACGTTGCGTTATCTGGAAATGAAGAAGTTGATAATGTGAGTGACGAAAATGCATCAGTTCACTCAATTGAATCTGCATCGTCTACTGATACGGCTGAAGTAATTAGTGATGGGAACGACGAAGATTCCGAAGAAGATCTGACTACGATGGACGATTTTTCAAGGCACGATCAGGTCATTGTTTTCTAAATGCTAATTTGTCACACATTCAAGCAAATAACGTACTAACGTGTTTAAGAACTGTGCCACATTTAGCTACATTGCCAAAAGATGTACGCACAATATTACAAACACCACGCACACCTTGCCAACTTACGCCGCTTGGTAATGGCGCTAAATATTTGCATTTGGGATTCGAAGCTGCAGTACTGAATATTCTTCGCAGAACGCCTATAGATGACATACCAAATCAATTGCTCATCGATTTTAATATTGATGGAGCAAGTCTTGATAAAAGCAGCAAGCATCAAATTTGGCCAATTCAAATAAGAGTTTCAAATATACACAAATCGAAGCCAGAAACTGTTGGAATTTATCTCGGGACTGAGAAGCTACAAGAACCAGAAAATTTTTTACATCAATTCATCGATGAATTTTCAAGAACGAAAGAAACTGGGGGCATCGTTGTCAGTGGAGAGAAAAAAATTATAAAATTACGTTGTTTTATTGCCGACGCACCTGCACGGGCACTGTTCTTGGGTCATTATGGACACAATTCGCGATTCCCATGCTCCAAATATTTAGTGTAAGGAGAAACGGTTCGTCAAGGGGTTATGATATATGAGGGAGTTGAATGGCCATTTCGTACAGCGGCGGAATATACTGCACGAACTGATGGAGAACATTTTAAAGGAGGCCCCAGTCCTCTGGTAGCATTTAATTTAAATTTCATATCTCAGGTGCCTTTTGAGTATATGCATTTAGTATGTCTTGGCGTCATGGAAAAAATATTGAGTGGTCTCATAGATGGGCGTTTTTCAAAAAATGTTAAATTCACAACGGCCCAAATATAACTTGCCTCCTCCAGACTTCAGTGCATCACAAACTATTGTTCAAAGGAGTTTGCTAGGAAACCAGATTCTTTCAAGAAGCATAAAACTTTCAAAGCCACAGAATATAAACAAATACTATTGTCCAGTGGACCTGTCATTTTTTCGGGATTGATGAATCCCAAAACTTATCTACACTTCATGATGCTTCATAACGCAATGAGGATTTTAGTCAGTGAGCCGATACTTGTTACGTATTTCGATTATGCCGGAGAGGCATTAAAAATATTTGTCAAGGAAGCGATGAATATATATGGGCAGGAATTTCTATCATACAACGTCCATGGTTTGCTACATATTGTAGATGTTAAACGTTTTGGATCATTAGATTCATTTTCTGCATTCCCCTATGAGAATAATATGTCCACATTTCGAAAAGCATGCAGAAAAAATCATCAATACTTGGAACAAATTGCCAACCGACGAATGGAACATCGCCAAAAAGACGTGGAAAATGAGAGGAAGTTCACAGGCATAAAAGCATTCGCGCCACATCACAATGGCTTGCTGCCTCCAAATATTACTAGGACAATTCCGCAATATCAAAAACTCCAAAACAAATATTATCGTGTGGCTCTGAATGATCGTGACAGCACCTTCATTTTGAACAATCAAATGATCGCTGTTGTTCGTAACATTGTTGCAGTTGATGATGAATATCTTCTTGTCATAAGTACGTTCGACGATGTGAGAGATTTTACAAACATTGGAATTGAATCAACGAAGATTGGAGTTTTTCTTTGCGCAGCGTTGTCAAATGACATGTCCGTGATAGATCTGGGTCAAATTGACCGCAAATGTTTTAAAATGCCATATTGGGATCCTGTAAATTCCAATGTTGATGAACCAGTTCCTGATAAATTTGTTGTAGCAGCCTTTCTTGATCCAAATTGAGCATCACAGTAGATTAAAACCAACGAAACACATGTTATTGGAATAGGATGAAGCAGAGGAATATATTATTGGAGCTCTTCATATTTGTCTGAAAAAGATGAGTATATATTTCATTTATTAGTGATCTTTTCATTTCTTCAAATAGCCTTAGAATTTTATGAATTCTGTGAATACCGTAATAGGCTTCAAGATATAATTTCACAATACTAATATTTTTCTGTCGGACATTTTTGTTATAGGTACACAAGTTGCTGTTGAAAAAGGGGGGTTTTTTAGTGAGTAAGAATCTCACACTACCCACGAAATGACCTCGTGGGTGTCTTATGCAAGATTTTCCCCTCCTGCAAAAAAAAAAAAAAAAAAAAAGTAATTCTCAGACATTCTTTACATAAAAATTTATGTGATTATATAAGATTTTTGTCTTTGAATTCTCCATCTCTACATTTTCACATTGCAATTCTCCCCTAGGTATAAAAAGCAAGTATGGGAGAATTTGATTTGAATTTGCAATAGTTAGAATTATGATTGGTGCAGTAACATTTCATCATTGGAATCTGATTAAATAAAATTGGCGATCACTTGAAAATAAATCACTGAGTATTCTCCAATCAAAATTCTCCTGCTTCAAACTGTTTCCGAAATAAACAAACTAAAACTGAAAAATGAAACTCATACTCATAAACAAAATCCATGCAATATTTACTCAATATATTGGGATTTATTCATTCACGAACTCTTTTGTGTTTACATAACTATATTACATAGAATAAAGCATTTTCTCTCTCGTAGTTATTCCTATTATTCGAATAAGTTTTCAGTCGGAGACTATCAGCACTTCTACGCTTTAAAAATTAATTCACGAAATGTGAAACAATTAGTCGAAAAAAACGAGAATACATGAAAGTATTTACCAAGGGTAATTATCATAGAATATTATAATAACTTTTGAAGTTATGATTCACGTAAACTTTTTAGATTGATAAAGCATGAAAATGATAATGCTGCATGTTGAGAAGATATTAATTAATTAATTGATATTCTTATTATGTGATGGTCATTTCGGACTTGCTTTGTCTGTGTTGCCATATTGAACTATGTCATCCAGTGGGTCTGACAGCTGAAAAGTTTAATAGCATCACAGAATGGGAATAATTTGATTGCCATTAACGACATTTCTTGACATATGGACTTCCCCATGGGCATATAAGTGTATTTAGACGTAACAGACAGAGTTTTATTCACGTGTGAATTTCAAATCTGTAGTTGCAGTCAAAAAAAGCTTATGGCGGAACATGGAATTTTGGTAACTTCCGTGTTATGCTCGCTGTATGTTCGTTGATTCTATTATTTGCCTATTCATCTTGTTCGTAGCACCTCAAGAAAAAAAAATCAACAGGAAATCACATTATAATAAAGTTATTATACAAATGTTATATAAACCTTCTTACTATGATTCAACAATCAATAGTATGTAAAATTGGATCATGTGAGTTTAACAATCTCTACATTATTCTGATGTTATTGCTAACGAATTTCGCTTAAAATTTCTATAAGATATGATGAAAGTCTGTGTTCATGATTCTTATACTACTTTCATTCAATTTTGAATCATCATCTTCCTATTTGGCTCAATTGGATATGCTCATTTATACTTAATAAATGTATTTCTTCGCTTACCCCGTAATTACTGCTTGTCTATCCCTAATCTCATAAATGGAAATGTAAATCTCAGTTCAATCTCGTCCGTATTCGTATCAATTTTTACTCGATACAATGTAATAATAAAATAAAAAATAGTTGTTATGTATTTGTGAAAATATTAATTTTTGAAAAATAGTATTATTAAATTTTGTTTTATAGATGAATCAAACAAAAAAAAGAAGCCGAGAAACGGGAGTTATTGGTTTCGATGAAGAATGTGATTAACATGTAGTCGTACGGATTTCCGAACAGGCTTTTCTTCTGACGTATCAGAGAGTGGATGTAATTCATCGTGTATTAACGTGGTCGCCTCTGGATCGGTAAATAGATTGCAGAACCAAATGCAACCTCCACATTCAACCAATACATTGGATATGATACTCGATGAAATCCAGTAAGCATTGCAAACACTCTGACAACAGCTTTCATAAAAAAATCTTTTTGATCCAATAGAAATAATATTTAATTTTACTGGAATCTTTCGAATTTACGCGGGTAAAAAAATATAAATGGATGAATCAAAATTACTAAGATTTTTGAAAAAAAAAAAGTTTGACCGTCATAGTTACACAAACAATACCTTGTTACAGGAAACTTGGAAACCGAATCAGACATTTAGAAGAGCAAAACAAGTAAGTATCATTAGGGTGGTACTTCACAGGGGTGTTTCCGAATTTCTTTGCTGTGAGTGACTCAAATGCTTACAAAGTTATAAAAAAAAATTTCATGAAAATTTGAGCTCTTAATATTGACTGTTGAATAGTACTCATTCAACCAAAGTTTATTATGGAAACGACACAGGAAAAATTCCTTTCGTTTTTTAGAATTTTGCAACTCAAGGAAAAATGAATCTCCAATAATGGGACATACGTATTCTTATGCTGAATTCAACGCTCTACAAAAAAGGGTTCTTATAAATTGTCGCAAAGTGTATTAGTTCAAAAGTTATTCGAGTTCAAAGTTTTATTTTTATATGATTAACAATGTTATTGAGTATATTATTATTATTTATTTATTTATTTATTTATAGTCCTTGCCTTGCGGCTTTGGACGAGTTACATCATTTCTTATACCTATATTTACATTTACATTTCTTTACATTTCCTCCTTTTTCTTCACTCTTCATCCACTTTTCTTTTCTCTTCTCTTATCCTTTCTATTTCTATTCCTTCTCCTCCTTCTAGCATCTCTTCCATTCTTTGTTCCCTCTTTCTCTCTCTCTACACTCTCTCAGCACAAGCCAGAAATCCTCTTCCGTTTCCCCGCATATCTTACATTTTCTTTTTTGCTGCTCCTTCCAGTACTCTCACGCCCTCATTTCGTTTCCACACCTATATCTTGCTATCATTTTCCTCTGTTTGGTTGTCATTCTTTTATTCAAATACTGTGTCTTATCTTCCTTTACTATTATTTGGTAATCTCTCCTGTACCTTGACACCTTTATTTTCTCTCTCTATCATACCTTTCACCACTTCCTCCTCTATTTTTGTCTCTTCTCTCCTTTTCTCCTCTATTTTTTCTTTGGTAAAACCATTTTTTATCATTAGTCCCATTCTTCTTTTTACCCATTTCCCTTCTTTTCCTTTTCCCCACTCTCTTTATCTCTCTATACATTTTTTTCTATTTTTTTCCCCGATTCTCCCGCTCTTTCCCCATACTTTATTACACGCCTTATTGCCTCTATTTTCATACTTTTCATCTTCACCTTTTCCTCTATTATATAATTTGGTGTCGTCCTGTCGGGAATAGTCAAATTGCGGACCAAATCTCAGGTAGATGAAAATAAATGCCAAATTGCGGACTGAGAATAAGGGTTAGTTCTCGTTAAGTTTCAGGTACATGATTCGTCGAACTGTTCATCTCAATTTTATGATGGCACGATTGCGGACCATGATTCTAATCACTGATTTTCTTTCCTAATCGAAAATTTCTTATTTAGTTTTCATATTCGAATTTTTGATATATAGAATGGGGTCCAGGGGCGGAGCCCCGGGGGGCGAGAGGGGGGGCTTGAATAAATTTATAAAAATGATGATTTCGCCAAAGATATATTTATTCATAAAATAATTTTAACCGAACCCTTCGAAATAAATGTGAACAATCGCAAGGTTCGCTGATTATTCAGTAACTACGTACATCGGTGATGTCTACAATGTGCCGATATAAGTCGGGTGATATTTCCAGATTTCAATTCGTGAAATTAATGTCAAGCATGAAAAAAGTTAATTAATGTATTGCTTGACTAGCACATTATTTGTAATATTTGTTTTTTATGTATATTTTGGAAAAATAATAAATATGTAGAGCATCAATATAATATTTCAGTTTGGTCCGCAATTTTCCTACTACCTCTTGATAATAAAATATTTTGGGAGAATCCTCGGTCCGCAATTTTCCTATACCCAAATTGAGATTAAATTTTTGGCCCATTCGAAATTGCGTCCCGATAAGGGTATTTTTACCTGTACCGGAAAAGGTCACGATCGAATTGCGTCCAAATCGAAAAAGGTCGGCTTGTGGTCAGATGGACAAGTACAGGTATAAAATAAGGAGCAACGTTGCCACTGCAGACAGTAATAATAATAGAGCTTTTTGGATAAATATATCATTAATGTAATCAACACTTGCAAAACCAATGTTACATATTCATTAAAATTGCAACAAACCCGAAAATGACTGTATGAACAGTATGTACAGTGCAATTATAAAATTATAACTTAATATTTACAGAATTTCTCTGTTATTATCACTGCAAGTTTGGCAATAATTTCTAATCTTATTTTTGGAATGGATTTCTCGAAAGTTAGATAATTTGTTTTTGTAACAAACTATTTCTTCACATTTATTCAAGCCCCCCCCCCCCCCCCCCCCCCTAGGGCTTCGCCCCTGGACCCCACTCTATATCTATACACATTCTAAACAAATAATTATTTGTTATATTTCGAGTTGAAAGATTCATAATAAAATATAATCATTTTGAGTGTGATGAGTTACACTTGGAAGTTTGGCAACAATGTCGAAATAAATTCAGTTTTGGCCAATTAATAATGTTTGCATTGCGGACGCAACTTCGTTGTACCCCGGACGCAATTTCGATGTACCCGGGACGCAACTTATGTGTCGAAAATTTTACCTACTCAAACTAGGACGCAATTTCAAATGTCCCAAATTTTTACCCCTCATTTGGTCGCATTTGGTCCGCAATTTGGATGTGCCCGTCCTGTCTAATCCTAATATTCATTTTACATATTTTCTCTTTATTGCATCCATTCTCTCTTCCTCTTTCCATTCCCATATTTCCGCCCCAAACTGCGCTACACTCTCTGCCAATGCTTTGACCATCCTCCTTCTTCTTACAAAATCTTCTTTAAATATCCTTTCCCCTATGCTCCATGTTTTCTTCATCGCTATTATTGCCATTCTTTTTTGTTCTGCTATGTGCTTCTCTGTACTTCCATTTTTTTCCAATATGTATTTTAAGGGGACCTTCTGGTCTAGATTTTTCGAAAAATTGATTTTTTTCTTCTTCTATATTCCGAAAGTATAGTGTCTTAAGATTATACTGTGGAAAATTGGTAATGATATTCACAGTATTTCAAGTATTATAGCCCAATAAAGGTCAGCGCCAAAGTAGGTAGAAGGGGATATTATCAACTTCAAACGCGTTTATCTCGAAACTACTTTTTTCTGTCTCACGGGAATGATTTGAAAAAAACTACTCGACCGGTTTGTCTCAAAGTTGAACACGTTATTGAGTACACTAGCAGCTATGGTCGGAACTAGAATAAAAATTTTCTGTCAAATATTTCTAATTTTTTTATAAACAAAACGTTGCAAAAATGAGGCTGTTTTCAGACTTTTCATTTTGACAACGTGTCATTTTGTCAATTTTTTTTTTTTTTTTTATTTTAGTTCCTGCCATAGATACATTCATAAAAATTAAGGATCAATTTTTATTTTTGATTTTAGATGAGTAGAAAAGCCAAAACTATTCCCGTCAGCAAGGTCGGTTTTATTTACAGGGACAACTTTGGGGCCATTTTTTTTATAATAATAATTTTGTTTTTAATTTTTTTTTTTTAATTTTTGTGGAGATCATAATTGATCGAATATATTTACAAAGTTTGAATAGCATTGTTGATTTTTTTCATAACAAAAAAAAAAGTAGAAAATCTATCGAATTTTCGTCCGCTAGACCAGAAGGTCCCCTAAGTATCTTATTTCCTTTACTTTTTCCAGTTCCTCTTCTCCCCACTTCCAATTTCTGTCCTTCTTTCCTTTTCCCAAATACCAATATTTTTGTCTTCTCTGTACTTATCTCCATACTTTTTTCTTCTGCAGCCATTTTTTGAATCGTCTCAACATCTTTCTTAATTCTTCTTTTCTGTCTGCTATCATTACTACATCATCTGCATACACTATTGTCCATATCCTCATATTTGCCATCACCACTCCCCCTGTTTTTTCCTCTTCTCATTTCCTTTTCCAAGTCTGCCATATACGCATTGAATATAGTGTCGCGCTCATTGGGCGCCCTTGCCTCACCCCTTTCTTTGTCCAGAACACCTATGAATATTTTTCTCCTATTTTTACCATGCTCATTGTTTCTTCGTGTGTTTCCATTACTCTTTCCCTTAGCCTCTTACTTATCTCCAAATTCTCCAATCTTTCCTCCATAATATCCCTATCTACTTTGTCAAACGCCGCCTTAATATCCGCGAAGCATGCAAACATTTTTCCATTCATCTTTCCCAATTCTCTATCTACAATATGATTCATCACATAAATTGCATCTATTGACCTCCCCTTCCTTTTTTAAAACCAAACTGCCCCTCTTCTAACTTGCTTCTTATTTCCTTCACATATCTCTCATTCAGCACGCTCGCGTATATCTTGTACGTCGCATTCATCAGCGTTATTCCTCTATAGTTTCTTACTTTCCTTTTTTGAATATTGGGCATATCATTTGTTTTCCTTTTTTTCCGCTCACCTGGAATTCCTCCCTCTTTCCAAATTGTTCCTATCATTCTCTATACTTCTTCTCCTATACTTACTGGCATATATTTCCATACTTCATTCTCTAACCCGTCCTCTCCTGGAGCTTTCCATATTTTCATCTTTCTTAATTGCTCTATCACTTCTTCTTTTCTTATCTCTCCTTCTTCGTTTTCTCTCTCCTCTCCTCCTCCTCTTCTTTCTTTCTTCACCTTTTCCTTGCTCCCCCCACATTGTTCCATGAAGTGGTCCATCCATTCGTTATCTTCTATCGTCTCATCTAGTTACTTCTCTTTTCTTTCTGTACTTATTTATATACCTCCATACTTGCTCCGTTTTTATTTTTTCAATTTTTCTTCCTCATGTTCTTCCCTTCTCTCTTCTTGCTATTTTTTATACTATTTTTTCTTTTTTATGAGCTCCTCTCTCGAACATTTGTTTTTTTTTAAAGTTTCTTGCGCATTTTCTTACTTCTCTTTTCCTTTTTTTTCAATTCACTATCATGTCATTCTTTTTCCTTCATTTTCCATGTTTTTATCTTTATTTTCTTCACCGGTATTGCTTCTTTCACTTTTTCCTTTATATTTTCCCACTTGCTACTTACTTCTTCATTCTCACCCTTCCAGTTCTCGCACTTTTCGTGATATTGTTTTATTTCTTCTTCATTCCATATTCTTCCTTCTATCCACTTTTCTCTCTGGCTTTTGTCCGTATAATTTCACTTCTAATGGCAAGTGGTCTGACTCTCCCCTTACTCCTCCCTTCATCTCTTCTAACTCTTCAATCGCATCCTAGTTTGATATCACGTAATCTATCAGTTATTAAGTATATTTATAACATATATACACATAATAAACACTTGTATTATGATATTTCTTTCATTTTTTTTAATAAGTTATTTTATGTATGATTGAATTATGTTAATATGTTTTTCGGAATTGTAATCAATACATATGTTTTGTTGATTGAAAAACTGCAATTTTCTAAACATACATGAATACAAAATTAAAATACAGGTGAAATGTGATGCTATTTGAACACTTCATATTAATCAATTTTCATGTATTCAACAATTGAACTTCGAGCTCAAATAACTTTTGAACTAAATAGACCTATACCGACAAATTATGAAAAACCTATTCTGTAAAGCGTTCGATTCAGCAGAAGAATATGTATGACTCATTATTCGAAATTCATTTTTCCCTGAGTTACGAAATCCTAAAAAACAAAAGGAATTTTTTCCATGTTATTTCCATGAAAAACTTTGGTTGGGTTAGGACAATCTTATAGTCAATATTAAGATCTCAAATTTTCAAGGAATTTATTGTTATCATTATGGAAGTATTTGAGCCCATCAGAGTGAAGAGATTTGAAAACACCCCAGCTGCTAAGGACCACCCTAAAGTATCATATACATTATAACGGTCACCTTTCCGTAGAAAAGCTAGAATCCGGAATTTACTATCATCAAACGGACTTACCGTTACAAATGGATTAATAATCAATTTTATCTTGCCCCAAATTTAGACAAAATAAGTCAAGGGATGCCACCCTAGTTGATAAACTTAAATTGAAAGTCACTAGATAGAACTAGGGAATTTCTCTAGTAACTTGATTTCCTGCCGGAATGCTGAAAATAAGATATTTATAGAAATAAACCTGAAAAAGAGTTATTCAAATGTTCTCAAAATCAATAATTCGGTTTATTTCGGTTTGATTGATAATAATTTATTTAAATTATATATTGTAAAAGATGAATAAAGAACTTTTTTATCGACCAACGAATTACAAGCTTAATAATACAAAGAACTTGATAATTGTCAAAAATATTTGATGCCAATTGAAAACGTTTGATAATGTTTGAAAATGTGTTATACAATTTGAAAACGTTTGATAATATTTGAAAATGTGTTATACAATTTGAAAACGTTTGATAATATTTGAAAATGTGTTATACAATTTGAAAACGTTTGATAATATTTGAAAATGTGTTATACAATTTGAAAACGTTTGATAGTATCCGAAAAAATTTTATAGAAGCAATTAACTGAATATATTCGATAATTTTATTTTATTAAGTCATATATTAGACTAATATTGTCAGCAATTCCGGCAAATTATACGAACGTAATAACAATATGAAGATTAATTATCCTTTGAAATTACTGTTAACGAAACGTCAATACGATCTTTTCTAAAGATCGTTTTTTATTGACATTTCCACAATGTTAATTAGTTTAATACGAAATTTTTTAACTAATATCATACACAAAAGTCCCTTTTTAACTCGCGTGTAGCCCGGGATGGGTCTACAAATACTGATTTTATGACACTTAAATAATGCAATAATTAATAATAATTAATTCTAAACAATGGACTTAGCCCGTATAAATATTGCTGCGCTGTCAAATCGTATGAAAAATTATGAAAAGAAAATGAACAAATATTATAAACAGAAAAGTGCCCAACAATGGCGTCACTCACCGATCACTTTAAATTCAGACAGAATTCTTATTTTGTGCCGTATTTACTCTTTCACGGCCTTCAATACTCTCTACAATTTCTCTCTGATCCTCAGTAAACTCCTCGGTATAATTATTTGACTTGTTTTTTCGCTTTCTCAATATAATTTTCTTCCTTATACAAATTTTTCCCTGTTTAACTTTGACTCACACACGCAATACAACCACACTCTATGCTCTCCCAGGGCTAAGTGAAGTCAAAAAATGGCCGGAGCGTCAGTCTTAGTGGCGTCTTCTTCTTCTGGAATTTTCGGTCGTCTTCTTCACGTCTCCATGCGGCGTTGATTGGCTGCGACAATTCACATTCAAACATCCGGATCTCTAATTGGCCGGTCGTTGACCCGACGCGGACTCCTCATAAGTATCAACCATGGTATGTCATTGTTGTGCACCATGATTGAATGTAGTGTGATTAATTCCAATAATTATTTGATGGTTAATTACTGATTATTGAATAATAATATTTCCTCCGGATATTTTTGCTTCCGTGAGTATTATTTGATAATCCTTATTATTTCCCATTTTGCAATTGACTCGATGTTCATCTCACCACATTATTTTTCAGGTTATGTTTTTGATCTTTGGTTGTTACCGAAAATGAATTGTTCCTCCTGGCCCAACACTCTGGAGAACGTCTCGTCAAATTTTCATGATAATGAATGAAGTCCGCTCCATGATTCCCAGTTGAATTTTTCATTGTAGACGTCCGGCTTTCATTTATACACACATTCATGCATTCCATTTACACTTTCATAGCCATCTACTACAATTTTATATAACAGGTATATTCAATATTATTTATCCGGAAACATCTATTATTTTATTTCAATACTCTAATATTCTTTTATTTCATTACAGCGCAGCAATATTTCGCCCTTAACAAAACCAAGGGATGATGTGTCCAAAGCACATCATCACAACATATATATCGAGATATCATACCCTAGTACATCTGGAATAATTAATTTAATTGACTATAATTCGGGTTGTATTTAGTTACGGCAAAAAACAGGTAACTTCGAAATTGTTACCTTATAATAACCAAATACGAATTTATAGTGACCGTTATTCTAGAAATTTTTATAACCAAGAAGTAACCGTAACATAATCCTTGAAATTTTATTTTCAGTAAGTGCTGAAATATTGTAAAGATGTAGATTATTTATAAAATTGGATGAAAAAAAGTTGTTCATTTACTATGGCTACTTCATATTGGAACCTGAAATCATTTTACGTTGAAAGACAACTATAAATTAGGAACTCATTCATTTTCCCGCCGTTCATTATCAATAGTATTTGTCTGCATTTGATGAAAAAGAAAAAAAAATAAACAAATGTAATTCGCAAAAAATCCTTGTATTCGCAATGATTGAACTAGTGGGGGCATCATAATAGTTAATGAGCGACTTTCTGATGATGTTTTATCAGTAATTGTTTTAAATTGGGACTACTATTTATGTAGTTAGTTACAGAAGATGTAAACGGTAAAACATTAGTTTTATGTTTCTTATTTTTATCATCTTTTTTAAATTAATCAATTTTAAATTAATCAATTAATAATTGATTAATTATTAATGGATAGAAATTAAGTTTTACTTGTTCGTTACGCAGTTTTTATTGTACCAATACAATATTACACATGAAAAACTTCAATCTATATGCTATTTTTGTACTCTCCAATTAAATTTCGTGCGGATGTCGCAGATATTGATTATTCTTGAATTTAATTTCCGATTAGTAACTGTACTCCACTCGCTCTTATTAATTTCAGAACTTTCAGTGGTATTTGTGTTTAATAAAATAACTTTATTATTTGATGATCAACGATAATATTATGTAAACGTTTCGATGATTTTGAAAGAACTTGGCGACTCAATGTTTTGCTAGAGTATTGTACGGTATTTAGAATAATTTATGAATTTATGTTTATATTTGGTTCTTTCAATTTCTCAAATTTCTATTTATGCATTTAAGGATACTTCATTATTGTTACTTGAAGATTTATGGATGGCTTAATCTTTATAGCATTCAATTATTTTGTCATAATATTAATATTTTGGCCAATGTTGATTTTTGTGCTTATATCATAATAAATTCATTAAATATTTCCGTTATATAATCGTCAAGAGACTAAAACCTACTTAGACTCACTGTTTAATAATAAATTGTCTAAATCATATATCTATTATGTAATGCTCTGAAGAGAAAATATTTCTACAAAACAATAGTAATTGTATACCTAACATCAGAACGGTCACTCAATAACTAGACTCCACCTAATTATTTCCATTGGCGAAAAACTTAAGTAAGAGGACGAACACTTACACCCACCGAGGTGACGTAAAGAGTTTTTCATTTTGAATCTAGTTAGTTATCTCTCAAGTTCAGTACGCTCAAGTTCGAAAACGTCTCTCTCGGTATTAATATTGTCTCATACTCAGAATTGCATTCTCGTACATAATTGTAGAAAAAAAAAAGGTTATTAATAGAATAAATTAGTTTAACAATTAATAAAGGTGAATTGTGCCGTGTCAACCTTATTCAACAGTACCTCAAACATCACAGTACAATTTATAAATCAAATTAATTCAATAAATTAAATTCACTGAACTAAAAAGCAGTGAAGTTGATAAAGATTTGAGTGTCCAATTTCAAAGGGTGATAAACTCTCACTCAATATTTTTGTCAAATCGAAACATGGTCCTTCGAGCCGGATTCTGAATAAAGATCCACGCCAGCCACAATACAGTCCACTATCAAAAGATCAACGCCAGTCACAATACAGTCCACTATCAAGAGAACAACGAGAGCTCCAGTCACACTACAACCCACTAGCAGAAAAACGAGCGTCTTGGTAAGTTATCATTGAATCACTTCAATTATCCTTGCATCTCACCCATCCTCAGTTAGCCTCAATAATATAAAAAATGGACAATATTGAAATCGTCAAAGCGTCATTAAAAAAACACGCCACTGCGATGAGAACGCGTATCACTAAATACCACACGTTTCTTTCAAAAAATCAGTTCGATCGCGAAGCATTGGAGGCAAAAATAAAAAATGTCACTGAAAATTATCAAATCTTTAAAAAATCTTTCGCCGAATTATCCCCACAAATGGTCGACGAAGAATCACAAGCTCGAGTCCTCAATGAAGAAATCGATATTGAAGACAATTACACGGAAATTATCGCGCAAACAAATCGAATACTGAAAAAGCTTATAGAACCTTCTCGAATGATTGAAAATAATATTGAAAATAATACTGAACATAATATTGAACAAATGAACTCACACTTCAACATTCGATTACCGGAAATTAATTTACCAACTTTCGATGGCTCATATGAAAACTGGCCAACCTTTAGAGATCAATTTTCAACGCGAATTGACAAGAATTCAAAGCTTACAGAAATAGATAAATTTCAATACTTACAATCATCAGTCACCAACCGCGCAGCTAAATTAATTGACGGAATAACGATGACTCGCGAAAATTATAAAGAAGCATGGAAAATATTACAACAAAAATATGACGACTCAAGGCGAATAATATCGCGACATTGGGAAATATTGTTCAATTTACCTCCATTCATTAAGAATACTCCACAAGCGACGGGTGATTTCGTTGATTCTCTAAGACAACATATAAGAGCGTTAAAAAATCTAGGAAGCCACATTGATGATGGGATGATTATTTACCTCATTTGCTCGAAATTAAATCAAAATATCGTGTACAGTTGGGAATTGACATTAGAAGACAAGAAGGTTCCGTCGTTCGATTCATTATTAAACTTCCTAGAAAAACGGAGCAGTTGTGCCATGAGTTATGCACAACAAAATATAACACCACAAAAATCGAATGCAACAAATCATAAAAAACAAGTATTTCAATTAAACAGCGGCGACTCGTCATATAAATTGGTATGTCATATATGTAAAGGCGAACATAAAATATATATACATGTGAAAAATTCTTATCAATGGATGCTGATACTCGACGAACACGGGCTGCAGAATTAAGATTATGTTTCAATTGCCTCGCAAAAGGGCACTTGGCAAATACTCGTAAATTGGGAAAATGTCGCACATGTAAAAGAAATCATCATTCTCTCTTACATATTGAACAACCTCCACAGACGAAAACTCCAGAAGATTGACTAATAGACAAAAATGCAAGAACAACTCCCGAATTGATATATGCCTTAGATCTTGCAACAGACGATATTTTACCTACTGCTGTAGTTTCGGTGAAAACAAATGACAATCGACAAATTACTGGTCGCACATTATTAGATTCCGGTTCTACCGCAAATTTCATAACAGAAGCATTTGCAGACTCACTCAAATTACCAAGAAAATATTGTTCAATACCAATAAGTACGATTAATGATCTTTTGACAACCGTATCACATATCGTCGAAGTTGAAATTACCTCACGTTACAAACCAATTAAAAGAACATTACAATTTCTCGTTGTCCCTTGCATTTCATCATCAATTCCACAGAATCACGTCAATCGCAAAGAAATTTTAATCCCAAAAAATATAATATTAGATGGATAGTAGGTGGATCAATAAATAAATCAACTCATATAAAACGATGTCACCACATCGATCTCATGTCGAGTTTAAATAAGTTCTGGGAAATTGAAGATATTCCCACGGTTACGGCTCGTTCAACTCCAGATAACTGTTGTGAAAATCACTATATAAAAAATGTTCAAAGAACCAAAGAAGGTCGATACATAGTGTCGCTACCCTTTAATTCAGAAAGAAAAAAATTAGGAAAATCTAGAGCAACAGCATTGAAAAGATTAATCTCGCTAGAAAAAAGATTCAGTTATCAACCTGAACTCGAAAACTTATACCGACAAGTAATTGAAGAATACAAACAACTAGGACACATGGAGTTGATTAAAAATGATGAAGAAAGCGGTTATTATTTACCTCATCACGCCGTATTCAAACAATCGAGCACAACCACAAAACTACGCGTGGTGTTCGACGGATCAGCTAAAACTTCTACGGGTATTTCTCTAAATCAGACATTATTCACGGGTCCGACGATTCAGCCAGAATTATTTACTCAACTACTCAAATTTCGCTTACATAATTATGTAATTATGGGAGATATTGAAAAAATGTATAGACAGATATATATCAAGGACGAAGACCGCAAATATCAAAAAATATTATGGAGAGAAAGGTCAGGGGAATTATCAGTCTATCAATTAAAAACAGTTACGTTTGGACTCACACCAGCCCCTTTCTTAGCGATTCGCACAATTCACCAATTGGTAGATGACGAAGGTTCGGATTATCCGTCAGCCATAAGTCCCTTAAAAAATGATTTATACGTAGATGATTTACTCTCAGGAGCTGACACATTAAAAGAAACGCTCCAAATAAGAAACCAAGTAATCGCGTTATTGAAACGAGGTGGTTTTAATCTCCGTCAATGCGCCTCTAACGACAAAAAAATATTGCAAGATCTCCCATATACAAAAATAAATTTAAATTTATTACACGAAGAAGAGCACAGTTTGAAAACCCTCGGTATATATTGGAATTCACATAAAGATACCATAGAATATACAGTTCGATCTCCGCCAACATATGCTCATTTAACAAAAAGAATAATTGCCTCAGAAACTGCCAAAATTTTCGACCCATTGGGATTGGTGAATCCATCTATAGTACAAGCAAAATTAATAATGCAAGCTCTATGGCAATTAAAATTAGATTGGGATGAGTCATTGCCCACAGAAATACAAACTCGATGGTTAAATCTATCAACACAGCTGCCGGTATTGAATAAAATGGTATTTGAACGAAAAATTAAATATGAAAACGCAAAAAGAATTGAACTTCACGGATTTCTTGACGCAAGCTTAGTAGCATATGGTGCATGCATATACATAAGATCAGAAGATCAACGGGGTAATGTATGAGTCCGTTTATATTGCTCAAAATCTCGATTAGCGCCTTTAAAGAAACCACAGACAATACCACGAAATGAATTATGCGCGGCGCTTCTCTTGTCCCAATTGTATCAGACAGTACAATCATCTATCTCAATCACATTCGATAAAGTTTACTTTTGGAGCGATTCAACAATTGCGATTCATTGGATTCACACGTCACCACAATTATTAAAACCATTTATCGCAAATAGAGTTGCAAAAATTCAAGAAATATCGGACGCGCAAAATTGGCAACATATTCGCACACATGATAACCCCGCAGAAATGCTATCTCGCGGGGAAGACCCAGAAAAACTCTATAAAAATATTTTGTGGCAACAAGGACCAAAATGGTTAGTTTTAAATGAAAGAGAATGGCCACACACTCCATTGATATTCCCTGAGGAAATTCCCGAGAGGAGGAAAATTACCTGTCTCAAACTAGAAAAATTTGACGATACAATACTTCACAAATTCTCTTCGTTTAAAAGGTTACAACGTGTATTAGCTTATTGTCTCCGATTTATTAAACGTGTTAAATGTAAAGGTCCACTTACTGTTGACGAATTGGAGACTGCACACAATAAAATAATTTTATTGATTCAAAAAATTACTTTCGCTAGTGAGATTGCAATATTAAAGGGTAATGAAGACTCTAATTTACACTCAAAGATCAAATGTCTCAATCCATTTATCGACGACAATGGTCTTCTGAGAGTAGGAGGAAGACTTAGAAATGCTGAAATTCCATTCAATGTACGACACCCGATTCTTTTGCCCAAATCACATAACATATCAACATTACTCATTAAACAATATCACGAAGACAATTTACATTCAGGGGTTCAAGCCACGCTCACTTACTTAAGACAACGCTATTGGTTAATTGATGGGAGGAATCAAGTCAAATTCATTATCCATAAATGTATCACATGTCTTTGTCACAAACCACCAAATGTTAAATATAGAATGGCAGATTTACCTAGCATAAGAGTTAATATGGATCGACCATTCTTAAATACTGGAGTCGATTACGCGGGTCCTATATTCATCAAAGAGAAAAAACATCGAAATCGAATCCAGATTAAGAGCTATTTAGCCATATTTATATGCATGTCAACCAAGGCGATTCACATTGAGCTGGTCTCTGATTTAACTAGTGAAGGTTTCATTGGAGCACTTCGACGATTTATATCTCGCCGAGGTAAATGCGCCAATATTTACTCCGATAATGGGAAAAATTTCGTTGGAGCTCATAATGAACTGAAAAGAATTTTAGATGATTTGCAATCTGAGACAGAAGATCAATCAATTCATCAATGGTTACAAACCAATCATATTAAATGACATTTTAATCCACCATACTCCCCTCACACTGGAGGAATTTGGGAAGCGGCAGTTAAATCTGTAAAACACCATCTGAATCGAGTGATGGGAAAGAATTTATTCACATTCGAACAATTAAATACATTGTTAGTTGAAATAGAGGCTATACTGAATTCCCGACCACTTACTCCATTATCAAGTGATCCCAACGACCTACAAGTCTTAACTCCCAGTCATTTCCTTATCGGTGATTCGATGATGAACTTACCCGATCACAATTTTATGCATGTCACATCCAATAGATTGTCTCTACGGCAGCATATACAAAAATTAAAGCAGGCATTCTGGGATCGATGGCAGAATGAATATTTGAGTGAACTACATGTTCGCGCAAAATGGTCCACCAGTCAACACTCAATAACAAATAATACAATGGTTATCATCCGCGAAGACAATCAACCGCCATTCTATTGGAAATTAGAGCGAATTATTGATACGATACCAGGAAGGGACGGGGTGGTACGGGTCGTCAAGATCAAAACTCAAGAAGGCATCACTACGAGGAACGTAAAATATTTGGTTCCATTACCGATTGAAGCAAACGAACCGATCAATAATCAAATAAAAAATACTAAATAATTACTTTGCTCATATATACTCGCAACCGGGGGAGACTGTTTAGAATAATTTATGAATTTATGTTTATATTTGGTTCTTTCAATTTCTCAAATTTCTAGTTATGCATTTAAGGATACTTCATTATTGTTACTTGAAGATTTATGGATGGCTTAATCTTTATAGCATTCAATTATTTTGTCATAATATTAATATTTTGGCCAATGTTGATTTTTGTGCTTACATCATAATAAATTCATTAAATATTTCCGTTATATAATCGTCAAGAGACTAAAACCTACTTAGACTCACTATTTAATAATAAATTATCTAAATCATATATCTATTATGTAATGCTCAGAAGAGAAAATATTTCTACAAAACAATAGTAATTGTATACCTAACATCAGAACGGTCACTCAATAACTAGACTCCACCTAATTATTTCCATTGGCGAAAAACTTAAGTAAGAGGACGAACACTTACACCCACCGAGGTGACGTAAAGAGTTTTTCATTTTGAATCTAGTTAGTTATCTCTCAAGTTCAGTACGCTCAAGTTCGAAAACGTCTCTCTCGGTATTAATATTGTCTCATACTCAGAATTGCATTCTCGTACATAATTGTAGAAAAAAAAGGTTATTAATAGAATAAATTAATTTAACAATTAATAAAGGTGAATTGTGCCGTGTCAACCTTATTCAACAGTACCTCAAACATCACAGTACAATTTATAAATCAAATTAATTCAATAAATTAAATTCACTGAACTAAAAAGCAGTGAAGTTGATAAAGATTTGAGTGTCCAATTTCAAAGGGTGATAAACTCTCACTCAATATTTTTGTCAAATCGAAACAACGGTTTGATAATGTTGGAAAAGCTCCTTTTCTCTGATGAGTTTTAGGTTTTTATGAGATTAAGTGGGGGGGGGGGGGGGGGGGGGGGGGTTCACCTCGCGCTCCACGTGGACTCGTTTTCAAGGTTTTCCCCTCTTAGACAATTCGATCATAAATATGTTCATGATTTACTGGTACATGATAAGTTTAAAACAAATCTCACAAGACGTTGATGTACTGGAAGCCGTGACAAAATTTCGTTTAACAGATAACGTATCGATCAAACACTACGTTGTTCTCTTATGAAACTCGTGCATTTCAATTTTATTTATTGTAACTTACGTGTTTCATGTCGAAGAGATAAATGCGTACATATGCATTTTATATGTAGATGCGTACAGAAACTTCTAAAAAGGTATTATACAGATCTACCAGGTCGTAATTTTGATCGTTGAAGTTTATTTTCAATAACTTTTCGGTCATATCAGATACGCTAGAGTATATATGTTGTGAAAAATATTCTTCGGAGTTCAACCCTTTATTAATAAATAATTTAATTAACTACGTATTGTTGTCGATTTCAGTCGTATGGGAAATTCTATGAAAGAATTAACGCGGTTGTACCGGCCTTCAAGCAGCAAAATTGCCACCAAACCAGCAGGGTTCCCACTTACTTCGGTGACAGCAATAAGAAGTTTTGAACAAGCCGACGATGAAGATTACTGCGATGTTGTAAGTATATAAATATAAATCTCCATTACTTGTCATCCTATCTTTTCTCTCTACCAAAATTAATTATACACAAATATATGAGATTTTATAAAAAACGGTATTAAGTATAATATACAGCTGGTTGAAGTTTGGAACGTTCTTGGAGGGATTTTCTGAAAATCATTTGTCGCTATTCTAATTCCGTACGCTGACACTTATAATGTTAACCAATAGTAAAAAAAATGAGGTGCGATGATACCCCTTTCGGAACACACCCTTACATACCAAAAACCGCCCTACAATTCAGTCAATCTACTGTTGCGACTACAAAAATCATTTGTTTATTTGTTTATTGACTGAGTTGTAGGGTGGTTTTTCGCATGTAAGGGTGTGTTTCGAAAGGTGTATCATCGCGCCTCATTTTTTTTACTATTGGTTAACATTATAAGTGTCAGCGTACGCAATTGAAATAGCGACAAATGATTTTTGTTGTCGCAATAGCAGATTGACTGAATTGTGGGGTGGTTTTTGGCATGTAAGGGTGTCTTCCGAAAGGTGTATCATCGTGACTATTATTTTTTACCATTGGTAATCATTATAAGTGTCAGCATACGGAATTAGAATAGCGACAAATGATTTTCAAAAAATCGCTCCAGGAACGTTCAAAACTTCAACCAGCTTAATATACAGGGTGTTAGAGAAAAATGGAAATGGAAAAAAATCCCGCAACTCACACATCAAATCTGAAAATAATCCATAAATACGTATCAAATATCATTCAGGAATCTGTTTATAAATTAGTAATTGGGCATTATTTTTTTTGTGAATGTGAATTATTCATTATCAAAATTGAATAATGAACTATAATATGCTGGCGTTTATTGTTGAGAACATACAAAATTTTCAAAACTTTCATATTCCATGACATAAATGCGGTCGACAATGTTGAAATTGTAAAAATAATGTTGAATTAATTTAATTGATAATGAAAGAATTTCAATTTGGCATAGGTCAATTATTGCGTGTGGCTGTCGGGATCAACTCCACGCGAATGCGCCAATTTATATTTTAAGCATCTATTGACGGACAGACTGGCTGATGCTATAACTTGGACTGGTTCGCATGGAGTGATGGCTTTAAAGGGCATTCGCATTGTTCAGGCATTCGAAGGTTTGTACATAATTAAATTTTTTTTGAGTTATATATACTGTAGTATTTCAGAAATGTATTGCAAACAACTTCTTGATTTCAGAGGCAATGAAACGCAATCGGAAATTCCCGAAAATTCATCAGGCGGAATTCATTAATGCGATGAAGCGAGGATTGCATTGTGCAAAAGAACGCGTTCGGAAGCTCCATGCAGCAGCTAGGAAGAATAGGAATGAGGACAGCGAAAATGACGAGGATGAAGCGATGTTTTGAATGAGCATCGTAACCTTCTGCTGCATTTCTATGACAGTCCCGTTACATCCACAGGTGTGAGTATACAAAATGTATATCTATATATGATAAACGATATTGGTGTCAATTGAGTGGTTAACATTTCGTTACTGATTGTGTTTTTCAAGCTTCTGAGAGGATCGAAAATAGATTCCCCATGAAGTTGGAAGTATGAGTAGCTGCTAACAGATGGAAGCAGGGAAACCAGCAAAAGGGCAGTATTAAATGACATATAGCTAATTTTCTTTTGAAGTGAAACTTCTTAATGGACTTCGGGAATGAAAAGCGTTAAATATTCAACAATGGGTATTTGGCGCATGCGCAGTAGCAATCTTTCAATTTCCATGATGAAATTACATAAACAGCCTAAATTTCACTAGTGCGCATGCGTCATAGATGCCTGTCTCAGGTAGGATAGATTTAAAGTAAAAATCTACTATAAAGAGGGAATGTATACTCGACGCATGCGCAGTAGCAAAATTTCCCACGCATGATCGACAGCAATGTTCCCTATGCCTTCACAGTTAGTACATTGAAATGTTACATTTTGAAGTGAAACTTCTTAATCGAATTTGGGAGCATTAAACGTTGAATTTGTGACGTCACAAAATACACACATATCTATATATATGACGTCACAAAACACACACACACACACACACACACACACACATATATTGTGACGTCACAAAATCACAAGATAGATAGATAGATAGATAGATAGATAGATATAAACAAATAAATTTAATTTATTATATTTCATTTACAAATCAAAACACAAAAAATAAAAACACAAAAATAATTAATCCAAATTAATAATAATTATTATTAAAAACGAGATATTGTGAATTTTTTCCTCTGTCGCCCCCACCACCCCGTCTCCCGCGCCGATCATTCTGCCAATAGGGACCATTTGTTTGTTTTCTCGGGCCTCATGCCCATCGTTTTGCTGAAAAAAAAATATGTTGATGTACCGAAATTGTTAATCAAAATAAATAATATTTATTGTATGTAATAATAATAATTACGTTTATCACCATGTGACATCAATGATGGTCTTGATGGTACTGATGCTGGTGGTGTTGATGGTGCTGATGCTGATGGTATTGATGGTGGTCGTGGTGCTTGTGGAAATGATGGTGGTGGTGGTGCTTGTGGTATTGATGGTGGTGGTGATGGTGCATGTGGTATTGACGGTGGATTTGAAATTGGACCAGCGTTGAACAATTCGCCTGCTGCATATAATTTATGAAATCTTTATTTTTTAAATTGTTAAAAAACACTCGCATCATCTCTAACTTCTTCATTTCAGTTTGTAATTCATTATTTTCTTCATTCATGATTGCTGAAAATATAAAATCATATATTAATCATTTGTAAATTATTCATAATCCACACCTATTATATTTAATTTATCATACACGTCATATAAAATCAGTATAATCTTCGATAATGAATATATATATATGTGACGTCACAAAATCACAATATATATATGTAATTTGTGACGTCACAAAATCACTATATATATATATTGATATTTGGACATAAATATATTCATTATCGAAGATTATACTGATTTTATATGACGTGTATGATAAATTAAATATAATAGATGTGGATCATGAATAATTTACAAATATATATATAACAATGACACTAGGTATTAAATACAAATAAATTAAGAATAAAATCATTTAAAGTAATTAAACTTACTTTTTTATCCTTGATGAGGAAAAATGACACCATACGTCAAATGAACAAATAAACAAATGATGAGAACTGTGTATACATATATATATATATATATATATATATAATGACGTGTTTGAGATTTGATATTCAGAAATACATGTAAAGATGACATTTATTGCAACAAATTATTCTAGTGAATTTTATTCTTTATATATTTCAAAACAAGCAATAACATCATAATATTTTTTCGTAGTGGTTGTGCTTAATAATTTCGAAGTTATGAAAGATCTCAGGTAAATATAAATAAATATAACTAATTATTCCAAGATATATAAAATAGAATCATTCCTATTCGAATATTAGTGTTATATAATTTAATATTTTCCTTTGAAATAAGAATTTTATTTTAATTCTTTCACAGTAATTGTGTGAGTGTGCAAATTGTCAAAAATTTTCAAAGGGTTACAAAAGAAAAAATAAATCCATTTATTCAATTTAAGGTATAATTAAATCATTCCTGCATAAATAATAAATATGATATTATTTTGAAAAAATTTTAAAGTAATATTTATACAATAAATCAATTATTTTACAGTGATTGTGTGAGTGTGTGGACTACGCAAAATTTAGTGCACGAGGAGATTCAAAAGAAGACAAATCGAGTTATTTATCTCAAGGTAGATCATTTTTATATGAATAAATAAGTAGTTTATATAAAAAAACTTATGTCTGAAACAACATATATAACTCGAATCAACAATGAAATTTCGAACAGTTTCAAATAATTAAAATATATGTTTAATTTAGATTGCATATAAAATAAGAGACAGTTGAAAATGATATTCAAATTTTACTACATTGACCTATGTGGATTACTTAGAAATTTTTAAATTCGCTCAAACGAATATAAAACATATTGAATAGAGTCGCTGGAATGAATGAATGAATTAATGAATAAATGAAAAACTACATATGCGTTAACAAAAATTAAGAATTTTTATACTTTTTCATCAAAAATATCTACATCATAAAAAATATGTTGAAAATGATAATTTTGCAAATAATGAATAATATTAAATCCAATATAAATATTAATATATGAAACGTCAATTTGAAAATATTTTAATTATGAGTATTCAACATAGTATAGGAGCCAAATCGAGTAACATGAAGAATCTAATGAATCAACATCATATTAGAATAGAATTTGAATAAAAAAAAATTTTAATACGAATTTCGAATGGATTTTTTACCCGGTATCCATTAATTAATTATAGATTATTGTATCAAAGATAATAATAAATTTTTATGATCCCCTCTACTTCCGATAACATGTCCCTAGAGACTTATAATAAATTTAATTAGTCGCGTAACGTTGAAGATAAGTTGATATATAAATGTTTATATTATAAAGGTATTCGTGGATCAAGCATCACATCACAGTGGATGCGAGCCGGAAGGGTAAGTATTTGTTTTTAATTTTCATATTTTTTCATTTTTTTTTTATTATTTTTTATTTTTTTTTATTGAAGCTGCTGTGCGCCATAAAGAGAAGGCTGCAGAGCGCCTCAAAAAATTGGCTGCTGTGCGCCATAAAGAGAAGGCTGCAGAGCGCCTCAAAAAATTGGCTGCTGTGCGCCATAAAGAAAAGGCTGCGGAGCGCCTGAAAAAATCGGCTGCTGTGCGCCAGAAAAAAAAAGGCTACAGCGTGCCTCAAAAAACTGGCTGCTGAGCGCCTGAAAAAAAGGCTGTAGAACGCCTCAATAAATTGGCTGCTGTGCGCCAGAACAAAAATCAAATTGAGCGAGAATAATCTCACAGAACACGCTGTGAATTCAGGATTATATTAAGATACATATGATTATAAATTCATCTATCTCTTGGGTATATTCCGTTTGAATAACATTTGAAATAAAATTATATACATTGTTATCAATAATTGCTGAATACGATGACTGACGATCCATCTACAGTCACAAAATCTTCAGCAGATATTAATAATTATGCAAGCAACATTGCAGGAACAAATGCATCTAAAAAGAGAAAAACAAATGCAGAATATCAAGGAGAATACCGTGCACGTAAGAAAGCGAAACGAGATAGACTTCTAGATGATTTGGCAACTGCTGGTCCATCAACTTCATTTGGAGAATCTACAACTCTACATTCATCGATGATAATTAATTCATCAATAACTGCGAGTACACATGCCGATTCTATAAATTCAAATAAAAAAAAAACAGCAGCAGAATATCAACGTGATTATAGAGCACGTGAGAAAGAAAAAAGAAAATCAGCGATGAGGACGGCATTATCTATGACTGTCGACGAAAGTTTCAGCGAGAATTTGAATGAAAATATCACTAATACCTCTATTGATAATACTACAAATAATCCACAACTCTCATACTTTCGATTTAATCAACATCAGAAGGGACATGATTATATTAGAATAAAATTTACAGAAAATAATTTCGGAATTGCTTGCTCAGTATGTGATAGATTATGGTTTAAACATGATTTAACCTCATTTTTATCGAATATTGATCACCAAATTCTGGATACAATTTTACCAAATGTTCCAAAAGAAAATCTGAAATTGTGTGCAACATGTCTTCAATCGTTGAAGCAAAAAAAAAATACCAACTTATGCAACTTACAATGGTTTCAAATATCCACCAATGCTAGAGAATCTACCAGTTTTAGATATCATAACAGAGCGAATAATTTCATCTCGAATACCGTTTATGCAAATAAAATGTTTAAGACATCTTCACGGTCAATACGGTATATATGGACAGATAATAAATGTGCCTGTAAATGTGGATACGATGGTTAAACGCTTGCCACGTAATATAAATGATGATCATGATATTATTATACATATAAAAAAACGGAAAATTCACAAATCAAGTTACATTCAAGGCTTAATTAATAAAAGGACAGTCCGAGCATGGTTAAACTACCTTAAGGATACCCCACTTTACCAGGATATCGAAATTGATAAATCATTTTTGAATGCGCCTGTAACCGATGAAGAAATACCAAATGACGAAATAAGTGAAGAGATTACAATTGAAGATAGTCTTATTGCTCAGCAACAAACGCTGTTATGGGACGAAGATAAATATTTACAACTTGCACCTGGAGAAAATCAACTTCCGAAAAGTCTGTTATTTGATCAATACGCAGAGGAATTATCATTTCCAGGTATATATCTAGGTCATATGAGAGAATACCGAGATGGACTAGTAATTACACTTTTTCAAATGGCAACTAGTGAAATAAGACGAACAGATCGACGAGGGGTTACTCCTCGTCATTTGCTGTACATGGCTGCGAAAAATATGAGACTTCGTGTTGCTTCATCTTTAACTATCGCCTTCAAATTTATAGGCAGTGATACAAGAGTGACGAAACAACAAATTCAATCAGAACAATATATCAACAATTGCCTTGAGACTAATCAAGCCTTCTTGAAATCGATACCCAATTCTGTATATTATTGGTCACAGCGCAAAAAAGATCTTTTTGCTATGATTCAGCAATTAGGTAAGCCCACACTTTTCCTCACAATGAGCGCAAACGAAATCGGATGGATCCCACTATTGCAACTGCTTCTGAGAATGAAGAATGGAAAAATTGTCTCTGAAGATGAAGCTATTGAATTACATTGGTTACAAAAAAGTACACTCATCAACGAGGACGCTGTCACATGTGCTATATATTTCGATAAATTGGTGAACACGTTAATGGCTCTTTTACAAAACAGAGAGTCTTGTCCATTTGGAAAATATAAAGTGAAAGACTTTTTTAAACGAATCGAATTTCAACATCGCGGAAGTCCTCACGCCCATATTTTACTATAGTTGGAAAACGCACCGAACAATCCATTGGCCGAAGACAAAGAATACGCGATTTCTATGATCGATACTTTAATTGCATACCATGGCGACCGCCGAGTAATAGACAACTAAGTGAGTAAAGGTTCGGACCACGAGGCGTGTGACGAAAAAAAGATGGACGTCGGTATAAAATGGTGCGTGCTATGAAGAGTGAGTTAGACAAGGGTGGTGATGAGGATAGTGGTGAAATAATGCCAAGAAGATGTCTTCAGTAAGCGGCGAATCATGTTATTGCCAACAGAACGAGCGATGCATAATATTGTCCAGTAGAAGAATCGGATTATTTTGCGTGTTCAATACGTGTTTGAGCAGACGTACTTATGGATCATCACGTGGCGAGCCTATATCATCGATCACATTGCTGCTACTCAACTATGCGAGAACCCAATAATACCAAGTTCATGGTAGTCGATTGTACATAAGTTAAAACATCCGGAACATCATAAAATTGATGAATAGTTAATGGAGACAAAGATGCTGCTGCTGTGCACGAGAATCCAGTAGAACATGTGAATAGAGACAGTGGAAAATGAGTGTTCGTAATAGTAATTGTCGGGTGAATAAATTAGGTGTTGTGTAAAAAGTATGCAGTATGGATTGAGTGAATGTTCGGTATTATTATTGTTAAAATGTTCGTTCGATATGATAAGTATGAAAGTGTTAATTAAGAAAATAATAAACCCCTCCGGATAAAATGTTCCCCATTAATTAACGCTTGAATATTCGAACGAATAGAATAATAGTAAAGAATGAATTGTGTGATAAATCGTGTGATAAGTGTGATAAGTGAAATGTATGAGTGAAAAGAAATATTGTTGTGGAGAAAATTATTGTCGCATTGCCGTAGACCCGTCAATCGTCACGGCCAAAATTTAAGAATATTTAATTTCATTATTTAGTATAAAAAAGAAACATTATTATTTCTCAAGTTATATATTATTTTTTATTTCAATTTTCATCCGGATAATATTTTTCAATATCAAATAAATTGACGTTATTATTTTCTTTAAAATTTAATTGAAGCGTGTATTATTGTAGTTTTGTTTAAATAGATTTCCCCGATAATCTTTAGCCATTTTCAGGCGATCGGGGTGGCATCCCTTGTATCAAGGACAACGATAACGGCAAGCAAAGTTTTGAGGGACAAAACCGAGCGCCGTTACAATATGCATATATTTACATTCAAGTAATAACTATGTATATGTACTGTTACGTCCTGGATGTAATTTGGACGTGGAGACGAGTTTTAAAATATTAATTTTTAATGGGATCGTTGCCGGTCACTGCTATGCGCAGCTGAGGTACAAGGATATTGATAAGTGAATTTTGGATGTTTTATTTTGGAGAACAATTACAAAGTTGATTTGTATTTATTGGTTGAATCACTTAAACTGTTACAGAAGATTACACTTCTAACTTATAGTCTATTGTTTCACTTATGAAATATGTAACTGAAGAACGTGAGAAACTTGATAACTTTCCTTATATTCTTTAATAACTGAACATTTGAATATTATTGTCTATTTTAACTTATTTGAATTCACTGAACGATTTTTGTTCACGATTGTAATGAATTGAAGAAGAGCTTGGATTATTGTTTATTGGAACTGAAAAGTGAGGAACGGCGGCTCACTGAACGGATATGGATTGTCGTAGAGATTCTAGCAAATTAAAGCAATGTGTAAAAGCGAGCAAAGGTGCATTATATGCAGTAGAACAGTACATAGGAGATGCGAAAACAGAATAAGATGCCGAAACTGCGGAGGCGAACACAAATCCACATCAAAAAGTTGTACTGAATACCAGAGAAACAGAAACATACAAACAATAATGGCATACCAAAATACCAATTATAGTAATGCGAACAGAATCCTACAAGGAAAAGAGGGGGATACAGAAGAAAGTTACGATAGATATGAAAAGCCCAACAGGTAGCCAAAAATACAAAGCAGAGGAAAAACGATGATAAGCAGCCCAAGGCAACACGAATCACGAGACAATAGGTACACAAACGGAAGAGCAGACAAAGAGATGGAACAAGGCCCAAGCAGGGCAAATACACCCCAAAGAGAAACAGAACAAGAAAAAGAGAGGAAACAAATAATAGCTAGACTAAGAGAAGAGAAAAGAGTAAGAATAATAAAAAGAGGAATGAGGACAGAGACACAGGAAGAAGACTCAACAGACGGAAGCAGCAGGGAAATGAGTGAAGAAGAGGACAAAAGGGAGATATCTCCAACGGAACTAAAGTCAAAAAAGGTAGCAGTAGATAAAACGAATAAGGAGACAATCATGAACTTGATGGCCGAACTGATGACACATATTGAACAAGATCAAGAGTTGAGAGACATGATGAGAAAAATGATGATGGTCATGTATAAGAGGAATGAAGATGAGAAAGAGTACTCAGGGCCGAAGAGAACGCTAAATAAAGAAGAAGTTCAAAGAAACAAAGAAAGAGAAATAACAAGAAACATCAAAAGTCGATTCTGGAAAAAACAAAGAGGGTCAAGATGCCAAACAACAAATAAATCAAAGAAATTATGGACAGAATCAAGATAGCGATATGGAATGCGAGAGGAATAAATAATAAGAAAGAAGAGCTAACAAATAATATACAAAACTATGACATAATGGTGATAACAGAAACTAAATACAAAGGAAAAAACGGCTTATACATAACAGGGTATAAAACAGTATTAAAAGAGAGCAGAGGCAACAGCGGTGGAGTGGCTATAGTAGTGAGAAATGAATTAGAAATAGAAATTATAAAGGAATGGGATAACATAGGAAACGGTATGGATATTACAGGGATCAGAGTGATAAACACTGACGAAAAATTCAACCTCATTGCAGTATATAGAAGACCAAACACACGAATAACTAAAAATCACCTGAAAAGAATCAACAGATTCAACCACAGACAAATGGAAACTATCATTGTAGGTGATTTTAACGCCCACAATATAATATGGAACTGTCAAAACACGGATGCAGACGGAGAAAAGTTACACGAAGCCATGGATGAAGAAGAATATATATGTATAAACACGGGCATTACATCAAGACTGGGATACGAAGGACAAAGGGACTCTAATATAGACTTGATATTTGCCTCTATAGACATATCAGATAAGATAGAAAGTTCACAAATGTATGACACATGGGGGGCGGACCATTATCCCATCATAGCGACAATAAATACAAGATATGAAATCTACAAAAAGAAAACTAATAGAATAACCACCAAAAAACGGATTGGGAGAAATATAAGAAGGCAGTTAATGAGGCTATACTTGAAGCAGAAACAGTACACAACAGGGAGAAGGAGGTCAATAAATCAGAACTCGAAGACAGATATCAAAAATTTACAGGCATAATCAAAAAAGCCATAAACACAATCACACCGGGTAAAAATAAAAACAGAGGGAAAAGATACGATGAGAGTGAAGAAAAGCTAAGAAACAGAGGACACACGAAAAAATGGTGGGATCTGGAATGCCAAGAAATAGTTGAACAGAGAGAAAGAGCTCTAAAAAATTTTACAAGGGAAAAACACTACATACGTTCGTGGAATTTAAAAAAGCTAGAGCCATGGCAAAGAAAACGATAGCAGCTAAAAAGAAAGAGAGCCTAGAAAAATTCTGTGGAACCATAAATAGATTCACCAACATGAGTTATGTATGGAACGTGATGAGAACCTTTAAAAATACAAAAAAATACATCAACTGGAACAAATGGACACATAAAAACAGAGAGGAGGAAATAAGAAAAGAGACAGAGAAACTGGCGCCTACATTCGTATCTGAAAGGCAGATCGTAGAACAGGTTCCGGAGAATATGAATGACAGTATGGAAGCAAAATTCAAAATGGAAGAAATGACAAGAGCAGTCAGAATGATTAAAAGGAATTCAGCCCCAAGACTAGACGGTATAGAATACAGGATGATTAAAGAGCTACCGGAGGAAATGCTGCATACAATGTTGAACCTATTCAATGAGATATGGATTCAAGGGACAATACCAAGAGAGTGGAATATCTACCAAGTCATGTTTATCGACAAAGCAGGAAAGGAAAGCGTCCGGCCCATAGCACTATCCTCATGTATAGGAAAAGTGATGGAAAGGATGATAAACGAAAGATTAGTCTGGTGGGCAGAACACCACAATAAGTTTGATCGAGACCAAAACGGTTTTAGAAGAGGCAGGTCATGCCAAGAAAATTTATGCAGGATAACAGCAGGCATCAGAATAGGTAATTATAAGGAAGAATACACACTAGCGGCCTACCTGGATGTAACATCGGCCTACGATAATGTAAACTACAACATTTTAATGAAGAAGCTAGAAACAATAAGGTGCCCGGTAAATATAAGGAGATTCATTAGCAGATAGCTACACTATAGAGAGACAGAATTCATCATAAATAATAGACAAACATGCCAAAGAAAAGTATATAAAGGCCTACCACAAGGAGCGGTGCTGAGCCCAACACAATACGCACTATACACCAACGAAATAACTAAAGACATAGGAGATGACATACAAACAGTACAATTTGCAGACGACATCGCCATATACACAACTAGCAGAAATATACGAAACAACAAAGCAAAGATAGAGAATGCAATTAAAAAAATAGCGGAAAATTTGGAGGGGCTAGGTCTAGAACTATCACCAAAGAAGACAGTTATAGTCGAGTACTCTAAATATGGAGCATAGGACAGAAATCTACATATAAATATAAAGGACAGCGTTGTACACAATGCAAAAGAAGCTAAGTTCCTAGAAGTATGGTTAGACAACAAATTGAACTATAATAAACAAACACAGGAAGTTAAAAGTAAAGTTCATAAGTCAAATGGACTAATGACGTACCTATGCAAAAAAACAAAAGGAATTATAGAAGTAAACACAGCATTGATGCTGTATAAAAGTATAATAAGATCGTTAACAGAATATGCAAATTTCATTTATCACCCAACTATGAAAAACCAAGCCACGAAATTAGAAAGAGCACAGTTTTTAGGAATAAGGACAGCGCTAGGGTATAGAAATTCTACACCAACAAACGTCATGGTGGCAGAGGCAAAGGTAAGACTACTCAGAGATCGAGCCGCCCTATTGGCAAGAAACTTCCTAATAAAAAATCTAAAATATGGAGAAAGAGAAATACAGGATAGAATGGAAGAGCTAATGAGAAGGGAAAACTACGAGTTATACAGACAACCCACCAACAACAGGAGTATCATCACAGAAGCATGGAGTCGAGTCAAGTGGCTGGAAAGGAGAATAGGAAGGAGAAGGAAATTCGAGATATTTGAAGAGGAATACGAGACTATAACAAACAAAATAGAAGTGAACATAAACATTGGGGAGTATAGATACAAGGTAGACAGTAGCGACTCGGGGTTAATAAGGAGGATAGAAGAGAAGTATAATATCGGAAAAAACGCCATTATTATATACACAGATGGATCAAAAAAAAAAAGGACGGCAAGTCCACAGGGGCAAGCATTGTGATAGAAGGACAGGAAACAGCTCACTTCTTCCACCTCCCAAGACAATTTACGATCTTCTCGGCAGAAGCCTTCGCAATAAAATCAGCTTTAGAAATAATGTGGAGGGATAGAAAAAAAGGAATGGACATAATCATACTAACAGATTCACAGTCAGTGCTACAAGCTGTCAATAACTACCAAATGAATGTTTACAACAATAGATACATCACTGAAATAAGGAACATATATTTTAAATTAAGTAAAGAGATGGGAAACAAAATAATGTTAATATGGATTCCAGCACATCAAGGTATAAGAGGCAATGAACTAGCGGATAAAATAGCCAAAGAAGCCACGGAAGAAAAGGAAAGTATAGAGATAGAAATACCAATAAAAGACCTCACGAAAAATTTTAAAAAAGAAACATGGATAAAGACTCGAAATACATTAACATACGAATCAAGATACAAAGGAATAGACTATACTTTGAAAAATTCTATGAAAAAGAAGAAAAAAAACCATGGTTTGCAGAGTTAAACAGAGACAGATATTATATAACTGTGATAAATAGAATTAGAGCTAACCATTATAATTTGAACGATTCCCTCGCAAGAAAGGGATACATAGAGAGCGCTAGGTGCCTTTGCGGCGCAGAAACAGAAAACATCGAGCATGTACTATGGAGGTGCAATATGTACGATGAAGAACGGGTGAAAATGGACCAAGAACTGAGGAACAGAGGAATAGAAGGGAACATAGATATTAACATAGTTATAAAACATAAAGACTGGATAACATTTAATTGTATTTTCAAATACCTCAAAAGAATAGGGAAAAAAATATAAAGGAGAACGAAAGAGAAGATAACTATAAAGATATATAAAACAAAAAAAGCTTAAAGAAAACTTGTGCTAAAATCGCCCTAGGCTAGGTGGAAGGCATACAAATATAACCTCTAAACCAGAGGCATTTAAAAAAAAATAGGTTACACTAATGTGCAACTTAAGTTGAAGAGGAACAAAAAAAATAATACTAAATAAATTTATTTTTATGCAATACAAATATTTATCTTCATCAAATATATTCATATTTTTCTTCTACTTGTATTAAAAACACCAAAATTATTTCAGGGACAGTTTGTCGTTATTTAAGATGAGAGATACGTTATTTACACTATCTGTGGCTGGATCATGCCTCTCCATTCTGAAGTTTAAAAAGCAAAGAACAAATGTTAATACACTCTTCAAATGAATGTACATCAAGTAATGATCAATTTGTAACTACTATGAACGAAGCAACATATGTGGGTTTATTACTTACGCATGTTGTGCTAAAGCAGAATTTAAACAAGATTTTTTCAAAATTTCCTGCATTTTCAATTTTTGTGCTGGTGTTATCATATATTTAATTTCCTCTTTTACGAAAACAACTATGCTCTTTTAATGGTCCTGGTATGTATGTTTCCAGTACTCTCTTATGATTTTTTTTCCAGCTGCATTTTATGTCAGTATATG
Organism: Microctonus brassicae; assembly: GCA_918226075.1. Taxonomy (NCBI): domain Eukaryota; kingdom Metazoa; phylum Arthropoda; class Insecta; order Hymenoptera; family Braconidae; genus Microctonus; species Microctonus brassicae. The sequence goes on along the minus strand of OW445484.1, from coordinate 13,280,087 downwards.
ACAGCATTGGCAGTGTATTTAAATCAATCCTGGAAAAGTGTTTTACAATTTTGCATCAATTGCAAGCAAGTTAACATTCATAGATGTAAAAATGACAGATGTCAATTGCTTTCAAAATGATCATCACATTACTCGAGTATGTGATCACAATGTGTAATAAAAAACCGTTCAAAAAATTTACTTGCACTTTATCTCAAGGCCGGCTTTGCAAGTACACACCATTGATGATATTTTTCCATCGTATGACTCTGAACAATTAATTTCATGAGGTTTATTCTTCAGATGTGATGTTTGCATGCAAAATGCAACAAACCCTACCTCATCATTATTATTTGTTTCGCTCAGTTCCCTACATTTCACTATATGTCCGACACTCGCGATTTTTTCACCTTCTATGTAATAACGTTTGCTAGGATTTGTTTCACACCAACGACAAATTTCTTGCTCGGAAATGTACATTTTAATGAAAAAAAAAAACGAAACCTTGCATGGGTATAGATTGGCTACTGCAACTTATCCTCCATATTGAATATTCCCCAGAACAGGCTCCGCCCCTGGGTAAAATCTCAATATCAAATCTTTAGAATAGTTGCAAATGAATCCTAAATATACATTAAAAATCAATACTTAATAATCAGAAAAAAAATAATTTTCATTTAAATGCAAATGATCAAATGAAAATGAATAATAAATCAAAATTAACTTTAGTCTAAAAATCTATAAAATATGTTTCACTTTGAAATAATTGTAAAATCACAATAAATCATATTAATTTTATGAAAAAGAAACTTTCATATCTCACGTAAATTTCATGGAATATACACACTTTTAATTAAATCCTGAAGGTATCATTTTTATTTATGTTCATGGAAAAGTTTATTTACAACCAAACTGGGAATAAATCAACCTTAAATGTGTTCGAAGTTCGTGTTGGAAATTATGTATATATTTGCACTTTTTTTTGCAAGCTAAAAGTTGACCTATATAATTTCAGTTTGAAGTGAAATTCGTATTTCACTAAGTGGCCCACTGTGGTGCCACAGGAGGCGACAACCTGACGTGCACCGTGCGTGAACGAGTGCATTTGGTGGAACAACCGTGGGTGATCCGTGCGATCACTTGTGCTATTGGAGTGGGGAAAAGTCACAGTAGGCGAAAGTATAAATGTCACAAAGCCGAGCAATGCAGAACCATCTAGCGGATGAATTATCATAGTCTTGATGATCCTATGTGACATGCAAATTCCCACCCTTTGCAGTTCTTTGTTAATCTGTATTCTTTGGTCTATTTTGTGACATTAGTGATTATTGTGTATAGGTAGATAAATAAGGAAGTAGTAAAGCTCGTTAAACAGAAAACGGTTAATTATGAATTATTCCTAAAATTTAATTAGCAATTCCAATGCAATTATATTCAAGTGGGCTTATTCGTTATTTTAGCACTATATTCCATTTTTTAGTTTTTCATCATGATATACAATTGTGAATGTGTATGAAAATTGTAATATCTGATATAAGATATCTTTCATATTCAACAAATGTACTTACGATTAGATATATATGAGGATTGGATTATGCAGTCGACGCAATTTCATCAATCATAAAATCAAGTTATAATAAACTGACAATATTCATCAGCACCAAACTGGGGCTCTCTGACTCAAATATCATATCTACACCGAGAAAGAAACTATGTGTACAATGGGGTGTTCTTTCTAATGTAATATGTTGAATTACATACATACATTTATAATACATGTCGATATAAAATGCTGTTTCTAATATTTAAGTATTTGAGAAGGAAAAAACACTAAAATACATCTGAAAATGGAGGAAGATCCTGATCTCAGAGAGCAACTCTTCCACAACACTGTTCGAGAAAACATTGTGAGTATTAAGATTGATTGTAGGTAAACTGAATGTTTGTTCAATTATCAATGCAGATTATGTGGTTTTCTTATGATGTGCTCATTTTGCTGATATAAGGAAAATATCTGGCACTACAATTTAGATTTATAAAACTATTATAAATAGAAATAATATCAGAGATGAAACATTTACGAAATTTTGTTTCCAGTAATAGCGGTAAAAAAATACTAAGCATTTATGATAAAACAACCACTATGATTCGAAGTGTATTTTAATCAGGAACTATTTCATCTCTGAAGTTTCGTCTTTGAGAGCATAAAAAGTCGAAAAATAATTAAAGGATTTGAACATCTAAAATTCAGGATTGTTCAGCTAGCTTCATGAGAATTTTATTATTGATATTTGAATGGGTTCTCCTCTCTAGAAGTTCTATACAAATGTCGAATTTCGATTATCTAGTTTTTTTAGTGTACGTTTTTCTTAAACAGTCTTTCTTAAAATGAAGTGATTGTAACCGTTTAGTTATTTACATCTCGAAGGAGGTGTATAAAAAAATTCAACTAATTGCATTTTCAAAACGTCATACTTTATTATCATTAGGTATTTGACTTTTGCATAAATAGTTTCAAATAACTCAATATTTATTTAACAAACTGTTGATTCTTTTATTACATCTCGAAATCCATAGTAGCAAACGTAATGATTCAGTTTGTACTTCGTCATATACGAACAATAGAAACATAAAAACATTGTTCGAAGTATACTAAATCAATTTACTATTACAGATCTTTCTGCTGCTTTTTCTCCTCTTGTACATATCGAGTTACGCGCTGTTGGCGAAATTTCGACAACGTGATCGAGAGGATTATTTCACTCTCGATGAAGACGAGGCCATGGTATATAAAATTAGCCTTTGGCTTTGTACAGTTGCTTTGAGTGTATCCATTGGAGCGACGTTATTGTTGCCTATCTCAATAGTCAGCAACGAGGTTCTCATCATTTATCCCAATAGTTATTACGTTAAGTGGCTCAATAGTTCTCTCATACAAGGTAAAGTGAATTCACTAAAAGTTACTCGATTAACATATACATATCGAATAATTGTTGTAATTTTTAGGTTTATGGAATCACGTTTTTCTTTTCTCTAATTTATCACTATTTGTTCTGTTACCGTTCGCATATCTATTCACAGAATCTGAGGGATTCGTCGGCTATAAGAAAGTGAGTACAATATCTTACATTCGCGAATTAATTGTTAGGAATATCAAGTTAATTTCTTATTGACTTCATTTCTTCATATTTTATAGGGTGTCATGGCAAGAGTTTATGAAACAATGACGGTTCTTTGTTTGGTTGGAGTTCTTGTTTTGGGCATGATATATGTTCTTTCAGCTTTAATAGATTATCAGAAATCGAATCTTCATACTATACTGAGTAAGTATGTAAAACGATCTAGATCAGTGAGTTTGTTATGCTATAACTATATTCTGAAGTGTCAATTGGTACACATCTTGTTACGCTAATGATAATGATAATTCAGTGCAGTAATTGCTTTCTTATGCGAAAATCACTATAATATGACTTATAAAAATTGACCTAAGGTTCTGTCACATTTCCTTATTTTTATTAGCTTTTAATATGATGAATATATAATTTGAGAGAAATTTCCGATCATATCAGTAGATGATTCATGTCTGTGCCAGATGGTAACGATTCGGTCTGAGAGATTATATTAGTAGTTACTGACAGCAACTTCTCCCAAATTAACATATAAACATCCGAGTTTCAATTTACGATTGGTTGTGATTTCTATCGAAATGGATTGGAATTTTTTGAAGGTATTGAAAATGAAAACACGGATTGCAAAAACTCTGGTTTTTCGAAAATTCTCAAAAATTTTCATAGTCTGTTACTCTCATGACCTCTTATGTTATGTTACTTATGGTCTTGAAATTAAAAAAAAATAAGTTTCATACTTCGCAATCATACTTTTGATTATTGCTAAGAGTTCACATATTGTTAAATCACGATAGGATATTTTATATATTGATGAGTGTTTTATAAATATTACTGATTATATTCGAAATGTTTATACAAAGCATCAAAACTCGAGATGACACAATACGTTCACATATTGTTCATAAGGTCCACAAGTGTTTATTAAATTAGTGTATACAGTACCTCCCACCATTAAAATATTACCCGGAGGATATTGACAACGGGGTTTCGAAATCAGGTGGCAGAATGGACAAACATCTTTTTCACCCTCTAAATTTACCTCACAGATGATTAAGTGAATGAAAGTATTTTATTTATTAAAAAAAAATAGAAGAAAATGGAAGAGACAAAATTTTCACAGCATTCCAAATCTAATTCTGAAAAATATTGTGTAGTTTTTCAGTGGTTGCTAGAAGCATTCGTACTTTTCCAAAGAAACAGCTATGTATCCAGTTAAAATTTGATTGTGCAGGACTTTTTTCCACTTGCTTGAAGTTTACGAACTTACCTTGATTAGTAAAGAAAAGTTCCAATCACATGTTTACATTTTTTTTCTATACCAGCTTTACATCAATATCTCATGGACACTGTCTCATCATTTTTGCGAATATCACTTGTTACTTCATACAGTGAACTCTTTAAATGGGGTATTTGTAAATAGTGCTATCACACCAGCATAACACCGTTCGACTTTTTCATGTTTTTCTTAGTTTTTATTTATGATTCGCCTTCAAGACACGTTTGCCTTTTATATAATTGCTACCGAAAGGGTTTGTCTCTGCCCAAGAACTAATATTCCCTATAGTTGACATGATTTTTTATTTCAATATTAAAATTCTATGCATTTCACTATGGGACTAGATGGTATGCTGCGTCACTTTGGATTAAATGCCACTACCATGTCAGTATCCAATTAGAACTCTTATGGACGAGTCCTTTTCTTTGAAACAAATTACAAATATCAATGTCTTGACATACAATGATGTCTGGAAAGTGTCATTCTTTTCATGTGTCAGTTTAGATTTTGACGTTTCTGGAAAGTCAATAACTATTATACATGTATGTTGATTGAAAACGACACGAAGGCGAGGCTCGGTGCAAAATTTGTACACAATTTCCCTTCTTGGAGGGGAAGTGCGACACTCGTGAAGTGACACGAAAAGGGACTCAACTGTATTACAAGATTAGATTTGTAAATATAATCTACGATTGCATTCAATATCAACTAATGAATAAAAGTGTAATTACACGTGACTTTTTCCCTATGGGATTATCTGATGGATTTACATTGTAAAAGATTTTTTGTAAAAATCCACTCATTATTTGTGTCAAAATTTTTTTCACAAAAATTTAACTTAAAAATGATGTTAGACAACACATTATTCATTTGTTTATTATCATGTGATTCGATTCAGTTCTGGTACTGTGAAAACACTTTGAGAAAATGGAAAAATATGTTGACTCCAAATGTATAGCCTGAAAGCCAAGAATTCGTGTGAGATTTAACATGAAATATTATTCATTTTACGCAAAATTATTTTTCTGCTTCAACACAAATTCTCGTGTTAAAAATTAATACAAAATCTGCGTAAAGAACAGACGACAAAAAATTTCGCGTGGTCTTTTACGAAAAATTATTTGCTGTGTAGATACTATTTTTCAGACGTACTGTGGCACTAGATGTGATGGTTTTTTCAGCAATCGGATTTACATGATGTGCGTTCCAAAATTGGATTTTAAGCTAATATATAGTTGGTTATGTTGCGTGCGCAATCGACAAACGTTATACGTATGTGACTCATGTGATAAAATACTGGTTCCCGGTTTATTCACTCAAATCCAGCAGAGAATTAAGCACTGAAAATAAGACGTGTCCCGTTTGTAGAATGCAGTATTCGTTCACACAACACAGCCCTTAGTGATGTTATTTTCCGCCTCCGCAGTCAGCAAAGGTCTCGTCAGACAATACAGCAGGGAAAAAAAGCGCCTTGAGATTATATCTTAAGACAACTATACATGTAATTTTGTATAATACGTAAAAATAATTATAGATGCTTAAATATATTCACGAACAAAAATAAAACAGAATAAATTGGATTGTACCTGGATATTTATGTGAAAGTCAATACTCTCTTCTGAGTTTTCCTCATGAAATTGAAATTGAGTTTATGTTGAAAATGTATAATTAATGAACTTCACGTTACTAAATTGTTTATCCATAGACTCATATTATTTCCAGACTTATGGAGTTATTACTTGCCGTTCCTGTATTCTTGCATATCATTTGTCGGAGTGGTATTGTTATTACGTAAGGATTTTATCAATCAAAATTTTTTTCAAGATGTAAGGCCTGTGAATATAATTATTCAACGGTTCTGTATCATTATAGTGTGTACTCCCGTTGGATTCGTCAGACTGTATGGTGTGGTCGGCTCATTTCTTGTCAAACCACAGTTTTTAAAGAATTTAGACGAAGAATTCTTTGCGTACAGACTGGAAGAAGATTGCATTAATAGAAGGTCAGCTTGAGCGGTGTTACAGCTTATTTTTATCTGCAAGAAGGATATTATTTTCTTAAACTATTAATTATGTTGAAGGATCCAACATGCAAAAAATACAGGTAATTATTATCTTTCACCCATGCCGATGTCATCGCCAACATATGCTACTTTCGACGCTGATGAACAACTACTCAGCCCGAGTCCGGGCTTAATGTGCCTTAGGAATGGAGCACTCCAGCGCGGCCTACAACATAGGTTAGAAGATATTCAAGTGCGCAGAAAAGTTCTGGATCAACAGCGGATGACGTGGTGGGTCAGAAGAACAGTGGTGTATCCTATCGCAATGTTAATTCTCTTCATGTTATCGACAACGACGGCTTTACTAGCTGTTCAAAATACGCTAGAATTACTCATTGGAATAAAAGCTCTTCCATTGAGTACAAGGGTAAGTGTTTCAGTTCATGAATATTGTTATACTTTTGCGACTGTAGAACATAAAACATAATTGATCAAAAAATATAATACGATGTTGCAGCAATTCACCCTTGGAATTAGTTCACTATCTAAGCTGGGTCCGATAGGAGCGATTATCGAAGTAGTTGTAATTCTTTATTTAGCAACCACCAGTGGTATTGGGCTATATGGACTTCCAGGTGTAAGAAAAGTAAAGCCTCAGTTTCATTCGACGCCACTTACGCATCTCATTGCCAATTGTGCACTGTTTCTAGTTCTTAGTTCAGCATTACCTCTTCTTTCAAGAATATTAGGTGTGTATTATAAAGAATTATCTTGCTCATATTCTGCAGTCTGTAACATATGTAATATTTTTAGGTATGACGAATTTCGATTTGCTGGGCGACTTCGGACAAATTGAGTGGCTCGGCAATTTCAAACTGGTGTTGTTCTATAATCTTACTTTTGCTACAGTCGCCATTGCTTGTCTGACTACGAAATTTACTGCTACTGTACGAAAAGAAATATATAATAGGCTTTGCAGCAGTGTAATAGATATATTTAAATTGCATGATACATATTGTGTCAGGATGTTTTCAACTAAAACAGAGTAGACTGATATTTCTATTGATGATTACATAATTGAAAAAATTGACACGTAAATTATGGCATCAACTAAACCTCACTAAGTTTTCATTGTTCAAACATCATGGTTCTCTTAATTTCGTGTTTTTGATGCACTGTTTTAATTCAACCATCGAGCAAATAATGTTTGATCATTATGTTCCATGGAATTATAAATGGCATTTTTTGTTTGTTATTTCAACAGAATAATGCATTTCCTGACTTTTTTTAATCATTTCTTGACAGACTATCGTTACTTATTTCATACACTCTGGTAAAATATCTTATCGATCATTATTATTGAGTTTTATTATTGACCGCAAAAATTCGATGAATATCATGATTGATTCCGATTTGTTATGTGTTATTTTTTTGGGTTATCAATCGGATATTCTAACCGAGGTCTTATAGTAACAATTATTCTTTACATAAATTATAATAGTTTATTTTATGTAATTTTCATTTGAAATTCAGGTGTTTATACAATTTGCATATTCAAATTTTTTTCCACACTTTTTTAGCTTCATAATTCCTAAGAAAATTCAACTCAGCAGGTTCAACCAATCATTGGTAAATTATAGCTGCGTATTTTTCGTGCTTTTATACTATCAAGGTTGTTATTTATGTTGCTCTGTAAATAAAAAAAGATTCAATTTTCAAGTGTTGTTGAATGCGGATGTTTTTACTGCTGCAAATATATTGATTTTATCATCATATTAATTTTAATGTTTTATTGTGCGATTCAATGACACTGAGTGATAGAAATGAATAAAAAAAATGTGTCCACATACATATATATTTGAGAATGACGTCGAATAGTCCACAGGAGAGAGAAGCATTCGGCAAGAGGCTGTTGGAGCAAAACGATGAGACGAATAATATCGAAGAGGTTCAAAGATGTATGAGCGCAAGATGTATGTAGCGTAATGAAATGAAGAATTGATGTGGGATTTAATTTAAATTATAGTTATTTATTGATCAAACATTAAATATAATTTTTGTAATATAAAATGAAATTAGTTTAAATATTGACTGAATAAGTCCTCTGTATTTCTAATTATACTTCTGCACTCGAAGACGCTATAGATGAAACACTCTTTATCTTCTTCTATTAGAAAAAGACAATTACTGTTATAGTTCGTTCTATACTCTTCGGCGTCGCGTTCAGAACTCTCTTCTGGGCCTGGTCAACTGCACGCATGTTTTTTCCCGTTGACATCACGCATATCCCATATTGATGTCAATGATTCTCCCTATCGACGTCAAGGGTTTTTGCCAGGATGTGTATATAGGTTGTTACTACATTAACATTGTAAGAATGCTCATGATTAAAAATTACGTTATGAGAGGATAATGAGTCATTATTGAAGTGGACACAATTGGCTTGTAGTCAAAATAATTATCGTGACGATCGCCAATGATAAATTAGATTATAATAATAAATTTATGAGATATTGACTGTAAGAAGTTATCATCACTGACTGTAAGAGTACATTTCAATACACTATATCAGCAGTACGCGGGCCTAACAAGGGGCTAATAGTAATGCTAATTTTAGTTGTGAAGAAAGAGCCCTGAGACACGATTTCTCTACGATCTGATCCTCAAGTGAAACATTGGGAGCATATAAAGAATCGCTGCAAGCTACGTACCACACATTTTGATCTGTCTAACACTGCCCATGAAGATAGCCACTACCACGCGTAAATGCACGTGATAGAACTGCATGCTGTCAAAATTAAAACAGAAAATAATTCCATCGAGAAACAATTTAGAAGTCAATTAACCAACACCCCAGCCAGCATGGAATGTTGCAGGAACGTTGCAGGAATGTTATATCCGCAACGTTAAATATTGCAGGGAACATTCCTGCAACGTTCCTATGTCCGCCTCTCTGCAACGTTTAGAATGTTGCAGGAACGTTGCACGGAACGTTGCAGGAATGTATTGAGGATTGAAAAATTATATTTTGGATTTTATTCTGTTTTATTAATAATAATACCTTTCACTTATTATTATTTTTTTCTCTTTTTTTCGATTATATGAACAGACATCAAATAACTAAAAATTATGTACAGTTAAAAAACACTTCTCAGTTAAATTTTTCAGGTTATCTAAACGACGGACGTAGATGAATATTAACTGACAATTATGAACACTCGAAATTTTAAGAATATTAATTGGTATTTAAAATATTTCAATTTCAAGTAAAAATTATACTTAACTTTTCAATAATCAGGCATAAAATTCGACACAAAGATTCCACAATTTTCACAGTACACATGCTCTGAGAGTATAAACTTGATTGTGACGTGCCAGCACAATAAAATGCCATGGTGCCAAATGTTGACACATACGCACATCCATTTTGCCTATATTGGAATGTTGAAAATGTAACATTCTAATAATTATGAAACAATGCTGCAATATTCATGCAAATATATTTCAGAAAAAAATTCCTTCAATATTCATCATATATAACCAGTTCGCAAAACTGTACTAAAACTCAAATGGCAAACTTATAACCATCATCAAATTTAATATACATATAGTCCAAAGAACTCGATGCAATTGCATCATTAATTATAATAAGTGATCATTTAATTAGGAAATGGCCATAGTCCGCAATGTTGCCGCTGCAATGTTCCAGCAACATTCCTGCAACATTGATATTGCAACGTTGCCACTGGAATGTTGCAGAAATGTTGCAACAACGTTCGGAATGTTGCGCAAGGTTCGGAACATTGCTGCAACATTCCACGTACGCTGACTGGGACTATTTCGGATCGTCGAGATCAGGCATTTTGATGTAGATTCAACACTCATATATTGAGATTAATGGAACAGCGAAATTTTCTGGAAGCTAAGTTGGTGAGCGAACCCATACTACTGTTACGTCCTGGATGTAATTTAGACGTGGAGACGAGTTTTAAAATATTTATTTTTAATGGGATCGTTGCCCGCCACTACTATATGCGCAGCTGAAGTGCAAGGATGATGAAAGTGAATGAGGATGTTTTATTCTGGAGAACAATTATAAATTTAATTTGTATTTATTGCTTGAATCACTTAAACTATTACAGAAAATTACACTTTTAACTTATTGTCTATTGTTTCACTTATGGAATATGAAACGGAAGAACGTGAGAAACTTGATTAATATATTATTGTCTAATTAATTCTTATTTGAATTCACTGAACGATTTTTGTTCACAATTGTAATGAATTGAAGAAGGGCTTGGATTATGATTTATTGGAATCGAGAAGTGAGGAACGGCAGCTCACTGAACGGATATTGATTGTCGTAGAGATTCTGGATTCTTCGTAGGAATAGTGTCGTTGATTGATTATTTGTAGATTTGCCCTTGATTAGCGATATTTGCGTCGTTGAATTATGATTGATAATGAACTGGTAATTGTCGTTATGGATGTAGACAGTGAACTGACGTGATCGTTGAAAATGGTAAAAGTGAACTGAAGAGACTCGTTGTGCGTTAGTTTTCATAGACTAAATTTTCCTTAGGTTTGAATATTTTCATCAGCAGTTTTGAAACGTTATTTTTGATTGGTTGATTTTAGTTAACAATTTTACAGTTTGTTGGAAGTTATGAAAAAATGAATTCTATTGGTCAAAAGATTCGATAAGTAGGGGTTTTCGCAATTCGCTGATGCTTTAAACAATATTTCTTGGAAACGGCCAAAAATCGAATTAATAAAAGTATTTGACTAAGTTTCAATTTCGCGCATTTAACAAAATAAGCATTTCATTGAGGAATTTCTCGATGTATATTTTATGGAAGTTCTCACACGTAGCTTCGTTTCTCATATTTGGTTAAAAATAGATATTTCTAGAATACACTTTTACATTGAATAGCTGGTGAAATTCTATATTATTCGATTTTATACTAAAATAAAGACAAATTTCAAAATGCGAGATAATTTTATTTAAAGGATGCGCTACGACTAATGCGTAGACGTCATGAAGATGGCGAAAAGGCCCCCTAGGACCTAACACTACGATCAAAATTGCTGAGAGAAAAACGACCCAGTAAAAATTTTTTTTGTAAAAGTCTACTCATAATTTATGTCGTCTGTTCTTTACGCAGATTTTGTATCAATTTTTAACATGAGAATTTATATTGAAACAGAAAAAAAATTTTGCGTGAAACGAATAATATTTCATGTCGAATTTCACACGAAATTTTTGTTTCTCAGACTATGTACATTTGAAATCAACATATTTCAAAATTTTTTGAGATAGTGTTTAACACACCATTGGAGTTAAATCGAATTGCATGAATAATATGTTGTTCTAGTGTCATTTTTAGGTTGAATTTTTGTGAAATGATTTCAACACAAATTTTGAGTGGACTTTTACAAAAAATTTTTTACTCTGTGTACTAGTATATATAAGCTTTGCACATTTAACAGGCGCGTAAACATTTTCTTTGTAATTATATTTATGTTGTTGTGTTTGATTCCCGCATTGGCAATCGTTCAAATTCAGTTATTTCATTATTCTGTATAAATATTATTCCATACGTTGAGTTATGAGAAATTGAACGATCAGAAATAATAATTATTATTATTTGAATTAAATGAATAATCAATTGTTGTTCTATTTTCTTTTCTTCTATTTCATGTTTCATGAATTTTTCTTTTTAATTCCTTGTATTATTTTGGAAAACCATTATTTTTCTTGACAGTCATAAAATTGTGTTTAATATTGATAAAACGTGTGCAAATATCTTGCTTAAATTGGATTGATTCGTGTAATAGCAATATTGTATATTGAAATTATTTATATTGATCAACGCAACGCTCGATATGTAGAACAACACGCCGCAACCCTAAAGAGTCGTGCAGGATTCTTTTTCGCGTATTTCGGACATTCTTCTGAGGCGAAAAGTCATTTTTGTTATAGAAAATTTAGTTATATAGGTAATCAGTAGATTGGTTCCTTTAAGCGCCCCACATTTTGTTTACGTTGGCGCTTGTGTGACGCTAAAGATGGTTTTTACGTTACGGTTGCATCCGCTGCAATTTTTGATTTCGTTTAATATGAAGTATGTATATATTTGGGCCCAACAATTTGGTTTTAATTTTTGACCATCTTTAACCTTGAATAACTTTTTAGCAGATATAGGATCGATGAGGGTTCCTCATATTTTATTTTTAATGGCGTATTTGAGGCCTATGTAATTCAGCTCTATGCGAATTAATGCGATTTAAAATGTCCATTTTGACTGGATTATATCAAGGGACACGATCCCATGTAGAAATTGCCCGGCATCTGCTGATGGTACCATTGACCTTGTATAAACTCTATCGTAAAAGCCCATATATATTTGTGACCATAGACACTACATGGGCCCGATGTGTATGAAGTGAACATGCCCAATATAAACCCAATGGTACCGGCTATGCTCGCCCCTATACGTGTTGTTTGCAGTATTAGCCCAATGATTGGCCAACGGTCTGCTCATCTATAGTTTTATACCGGCGTGATAGACGATGGGCTCTGTGTAGTGTCGATAGTATGGCCTATGATCGGCCCTATTCGTGTTGCCTACATTATAGCCCAATGATCGGTCGATGGTCTATTATTTCAACTAAAATTTATTTATATCTTCAAATGAAATATTTTTTATTCTACGCAAAAAGATTTTCGTATTTTGAGAGAAAACTAAGATTTGAAATATATTACACAAAATTATTGTGGAAATTTTTTAACACAAATTAGGAGCGGATTTTCACACAAAATTTTTTATCGTAAATATATATATATGTATAGTACAAAATTTTTTGTGAAAGTCCACTCCAAATTTATATTAAAATATTTCCACAATAATTTTGTATCATATTTCAACTTCAGTTTTTGTGTTGAAACAAAAGATTTATTTTGCGTAAAATAAATCGTATTTCATGTCAAGTAAAACATAAAATTTTAGTTTAAATTATAAATCAACAAAGGATGTGTAAAGTTTACAAGCTCTTTCTGAATTTTTTCGTTATTGTAATGTTTATATTACACCTTCAAGTATGTGAGCTGTGCAGTTCATGAGCACCGAGATTATTATGTCTTGATAATAGTGGTGTCGATTGCATTCAAATGGTCACAATTGAAAGCCCAAACGCAAACTATCCACAGAGTAAAATTCATTTCGTTTTTATCTCATATGCCTTGTAACAACGAACAATGATTAGCTATTGACGTTAAAATATTGAAATGTTCACGACAAAAGCTAAGTCTAGCTTGTCGACATCTGCTCATCCTTTTATTATGCTTGCATATTGCAATATGACGATCTTTACTCAGGGTCAAAGGCCATCGAGAATGTTCTACTCTATCTTTCACTAACATCAAGTGTTTTCTACTCTGACATGAATTAGATATACCCCATTAGCCAAATGCACGTTAGGTGCCTACCTCGTGTGACAGCACAATGGGACACTGAGTGGAATTCAAATGTCATTTCTGGCCAGATGTATGATATAGAATTAGAAATTAACTTTTAATACAATACAAACTTTGCAAACACATGAGATCAATTTATTAAGGTTATTAATAGGCATAATGAAAGTAATGTCTTTTGAATTAAATCAATAACTGTAAGTATAAATCATAAAATTCACGTGAGATATGAATAAAACTTTTGAAAATTAATAGACAAAGTGAAAAAAATTGGGATTTTCAGCCTAAAAAGTTCATGGAATACTAGATTGCTGCAACAGTATTGTTCCAATAACAACGTTATCTGGATGGTTTCTATTCGATAAATATATTCAATGCATCAGCTAAGTTTCACTTCTTTTTATATTAATTGGAGGTAATGTAGTTTCGCTAGATATTTTTTCATTCAAACTGTGCATTGATAAAAAATATAAGTGAAATATTAATTTTAGTTGAACCACAAACTGACTACGTTTTAAAGCCTGTTTTTTTTATTCATCAGAATTAACTATGAGCAAAGAAATATTCCAAAAGGCTTGAAAAAATAGTGCACAATATTCGTTGAACGTGTATTTCAGAATATAAACACTCGTCTCAATTCTGGCATTTTTTGGCACCACAGGAAGGTATTAGGAGTAATTTCGATTATGTTCATTATTATAGGTCCCAAGTGATCTTTTTCCCTTACCCCGCAATTGTCGATTCCGCTTTTATCTTATTTTCGTCTTTTACAATTATTATATTAGAGAATCAACTCCATCGCGCATCGTTTCTGCGCACTCAATTATTATGGCTGCTCAATTTTGCAAGCGCCAGAATTTAAATTAAATACGCAGCATCGCATCTCGGATTATGTTAACTTTTTATTCATATAAAATTTATATTATTATTTTATTATAATACCAACTAAGATCGTTTTTAACCTATGCTTTCACATCCGTTTGAAATTCTAACTCTTCATTGTTCTTGATCGACACCTAAACCGATCTTTTATATTTTTATTTCTTCCAAAGAAATATCTCACTTCAACTCTCTATCTTATCGTTTCGAATGCACACCCAGATGCTGACATTACAAATCTGAACCATGAGAACGCATCAATTTGCTTACCAAAAAAAATTTACCTCAAGACTTTTCTCATCACTAAAAAGTTAGTTCTCGTTCAAACCTCAAAGCATCAACTTCAATTTAATTATCGGATCTAAAATCAAGTGAATACCAATCCAGTCAGAATTCAAATGTTAATTCATAATCGCTATGTCTTATTTTATTCTTAAATCTCTCCTCCGATCTTTTCTCTAACATCGTGCAGTGCAGTGCTTTTGAGAGGTTAAAATTTACAGTTTATAATTATTTTAATTACTAGTAATATAATTTTACTTCTATACCATAGTGTAAGTGAAATATAATGCGTAAATGAGTGAACAAAAAGGTGAATAGGCAATATCGCTATCTATGAGATACGAAATAAGAACATTTAACGAGTAATCCATAAATGCAAAATAGTGTATTTCTCTTGTTTTATTGATTATCGCTCATTAAATCCATCATTATCCATTCACAGCACTTCAACTACGCATAGTTGTGGTGAGTGCAATCCTCTACCAAAATAATGAATAAACCAAAAAAAAAAAAAAAAATACGTCCAATACTAACTGGGACGTAACATCATATTTGATCAATTAATTTGCTTGATGCGTGTAATGTTAAACTATGAAATATTTATTATAGATGCTGCAGTATTACAAAATAATAGGATTGATATAACCAATCCCGGGAAACGAAGATGATGTTGAATAAGAAACAGTCATGAATGAAATGAGATTTGCTCCGGATAATATAAACAATTTAGACGATATGTTTCATAAGCAATTGCTCATTAATGAATCAATGCCAAGCTCTTCATCCCGATCCTCAAGATAGTTCTTATGTGTAATTAAGGTAGATTTAATCTTCTTGTTATCTCATACATTATTTCCGATTATATTTCTTACTTACAAACAAAGTAAACGTACATCTAAACAAACCATGAGCTTACAAGTAAACAAATACCATTACGCTACCGTTTAATGAAGCACTCAAAATTTTATTTATATTCATTTTGTACATGCCAATAATCTTTTAGCAGAAAGTCGAAGATGAAATTATAAGCAATTATTGAATTATTGAGGAATTATAACAATTATTTTCCTTAATAAATATTGATAATGCAGTTTGCAAATGAATTCATGCATTAGTAGACGTTGTTATTTTACCAATCCACCCGTAAACTTTGGTGGATTTACATAATGATCACAAGAATTTTCTATTATTGAAACATAACGGGAGTCCAATCCATCAGTCACACCTTTTTTTCGCATTATTTGTTCCAGATAAATTTTCGTCCATTAATTGACGAGAATCTGATGAACATAAAAGATATCTTCCAAATGTTTCTAACAAATTTCACGTTATTTTTATACAATGAGCTAAATTATGGAGCAATACTTTTAAACAATAGAGCGCTTAACCTTTTCGAATAAAGTTTCGAAAGTTTTCAAAAGTATTTAAAAGTTTGATATAAAGTTTTAAAAAGTTTCATATGGATATTCCAAGAGTTTCTAAACGTTTTTGAAAGTTTTTAAAACTCTTCGAACGTTTTTGACAGTTTTTGAAAGTTTTCAAAAGTTTTCGGAGGTTTTCAAGAGTTTTCAAGAGTTATCAACAGTTTTCAAAAGTTTGATATGAAGTTTCAATAAGTATTATATGATGATTTCAAGAGTTTTTGAACCTTTTTGAGAGCTTTTGAAGTTTTTAAGAGTTTTTAAGAGTTTTTGAAAGTTATTAAAAGTTTCCAAAAGTTTTTAAGAGTTTTCGAAAGTTTTTAGAACTGGTTTTATTTTTTGTCCAAAAGTAAAATCCCAATACACCCATGGAAGGTTTCTTTTTTTTCAATTGAAATGTACATTTCCCAGCATGAAATTCGTATTTAGGGACTAAATAGAGTCTCTAAAATGATACTTTTTTAATTTTTTACTTCACGGCCGCATTTGTTACTTCACGATACTGGCAGAAACAACGTTTCTTATTGAACTGTGTATAGCAATGCAACCTTTTATTTTATTTATCCATAAAACAAAAGACAAAGTTGCGCGATCTCAGCGGATGCTGTATACGTATACCTATATTATACTAATATATATATAGGTTTACAGCGCCATAATATATTTACAAATATTAATTTTGTCATTTTAGGGACTATTTAATCCCTAAAACATCATTTTTTGAGGTACTCGCCAAAAAAATATTGTGTGTATCAAGGCCGAGTGATCATTTTTAGCCTCATCTGAAATATTCTGGGCCTTGGCTTCGCCTCGGCCACATATTTTAGATTTGGCTAAAAATGATCAACTTCTCGGTCTAGACCCGAGTCGAAATTTAAGTTCTACTTCCAGCTTCGAAGTCCTCCAGTATGGAGCAGTTAGAAGTAGAAAAGCAGGCCCTAACGTAACGTTGCTTCCAATGTGATTTAAATACTCCTTTACGCCTGCAAGTGGAAGAAATTTGGATTTTCCCCACTTGCAGGCGTGAAAGAGGATGTGCTGCAATGCCACGTTCCCTACTCTTTTTTTTCCTTTCCTTTAATCCTTCGTAATTTTTTTTTTTTCAATATACATCCAAGTTGAATATTCTGAAACTACACAAATTAATGAAAAAGTAAGGTTGTAATTAGGCATCAAGAAATTGAATGAAAATTTTTTTTTTCAATTTATTCACATCAAAACCACCTTTACACTTTTTTGATAATTTTTCAACTTATAGTACTCATTGAGAAAGACCTTCATGATTTTTTGGAATTTTTTTCGTCCATCCATTTTCGAGATATCGATTTTCGAAAAAAATGACTTATTTTTCTTCAAATACCTGTAACTTTGCGAAAAATGGGCCGATTGGGACGATTTCTTTCTTAAATTTCCTTTTTTACAGCACTTTTAGAATATAAAATCGAAAAAATTTCCAAAATCGTATTTCTATAAAATTTTTGAGTTTGAATTATAAAATTTTAATTTTCAAAAAACACGTAGCGATCGATTTTTTTAAAAATTTTTCATAAAATACTGTTACCCATCCCACAATTTTTCCCCCTAGAAAAGTGATGTTTTTTTTTCAATTTTCGTCTTTAGACGCACAATTAAGTAATTTGTCACTACGTTGCTGTTGTGCAATGGTCGAAAATTACCGATGATTTTACGGAATTGGCCGCCCGATAGTTCTTTCGGGGAGTAAACAAAAGTAGGCTTGAGAAAAAAATACACAACTTGAACTTTTATTTTTTGAAGAGATGATCAAGGTGTAAAGAAGGACTTCATAGGACTGGAGTATCACATGAGGTCAAAATAACTCTAAGAAGCATGGAAATAGGATATGAATTTCGACTCGGAGATACACAAATAATTATTTTAACTTTTTATTTACCGTTAAAATACTACAAAAAAGTGAATTATTGATTATACGTATTACATTTATGATAAATATAAAAAAAATGTTTGAGACATAATGATTTTTTGCACTATGAATCACGAATAATAGCAATATTCTTACATTCTGGAATATCGCAGTGAGACTTATATTCATCCCCAAATATAAATTTTGTAGGATTTTCAAATGTACCTGGTTTAACCTCTGTATAACCTTCTTTAAACCAAAATATCGAAAAAGATCAACAAAGAGATGAAAGTTTATTATGAATGAGTGATTGTAAGTTGATAATATTATTTGTCAAGTGTAAATTTAAATTATCACCATGTATTATAACACTGTCCAAGATATGTTTTACGAAATTTTTCCTCACTCTAAATCCAAACACATCGAAGGGCTGAATATTTCAGATTTTCATACTTGAATATATACATCATCTGCTCTAATTAATATTAACTTCCATTTGCAAAAACTAACCTATATTTCAGGATTGAAATTTTTTCTTTCGAAAAATGCAAAAACATGTATTTAATAATTATTTACGCTCTGTCGATTAAAATTGGTCCCATAAAAAAATATAACTGATACATTTTTCTTTATGGATTTTTTTTTATTTTCAATGGTTCAAAATTATTTTTTTTTTGTTTTTTAAATGTGACACTACAAGCATTTTTTATCGTTTTCCATGTAGATTTCTATCCATTTGGTCGTTTTTGAAAATATCAATTGGAAATATGTGAAACCTGAAAACTACCCTTGCGGGTATCAACTTCGGCGGTCCTTTTCACCCCTTAAAAATGTTTTTCCACAGAAAAAAAAATATACGTATCTCATCATTTTCGATGCAGATTAACATATAATAACCGCAACTAAATCGGCGGGGACGCTTCGGGAGGTTTCCTTGTTAAATGGATACACTTATTTATTTGAAATTTCGTCGAATGAACATACATCTACACATATAAACAAATACAAATACATATAAATACAAAAATACACATACATACATTACGAAGACCTTGTACAAAGTATATATGAATTGTAAAAAAAAAAATATTCACAAAAAATATGAAATCGATGAAATTACGAATTTTTTTGCTCTAAATTTATAAGATACATGATAGTGTTCTGTGTTAGAAGGAAGAATTTCTAGCCCAAAAATATGGAGAAAATCATGAGTCTTTCGATATGTAGTTTTCGATAAGATAGTCACATAATTGGCTTACACTTTGTCATGAATATAAATTATTTTCATGATGATAATGTTCGGAATGTTTATATTTAATAATTTAGCTGGCAACACATTTCTATTTGAAGGAAGCGGAAGGTAATTTCGTTATATGCCGTGGAGGAAATTCATGTGTCTAAAAATTGACCCGATCAAACCGGGAAAGAATTCAGGAAGCCGTCAGAAAGGAGGATCACCAATTGACATATCATTTGTTCATTAGTTTTTTTTTCATTGACCAATATATTGAATGCTGATGATGTGCTTAATACAAATACATTCATATAATATGTATGATATACATATATATGAGTGAAAACAAATGTATATAATACACACATGAGTGAAAACAAATATATATATAATATGCATATATGTATGCATGTATAGAGCTGTATATGTATAGGCATAGCTGTTCACGCCGAGACGGCCGCCTTCGACCTTCCTCCTCCATGATGTTTTTTGAACACTTTCACCGAGTCCCGTGATTCGAATCCTCGTGACTTCAAGTCCCGTGACTTCCTCTCTCGCCAACGGAACGCAGCTTTATATTCATATTATACCATTGATGTATATATAGTTAATAAAATATATATTTATGAATGCACATATATATTTTTATTATTGTATATATATTCATATATACATATGTACACATACGTGAATGCCTGTATGGATTTTAGATGTATGCATGCATGTATGTATGTTTATATGCATATTCACACTCAGGGACTTGCACATAGAGGGGCAGGATTTAAAAAATCATATCATGAATAATTAGAATCAGCATGTAGTTGAAAATCTTTCCCAAATATACATATATATAATGCCACTTTTATATATGTGTATGTATATGTACGCGAATGACATGTGACATGATACGAGTTCTCCATCCGATGGTGATGCATATGAGAGGGGAGTAATATATATACTTAAACTGCCGCGCACCATGAAATATCCCGAAAGGCTCAGCGAGAGTGGTAGGTAAATAGAGAACTCGCAGACTCGCCGCGTATTACATTCATTCTTTCATGCATCTTTCGTACAAGCGCTTTGTGTGTGAACGTGTGAACGTGTTTGTGTACCTCTTCGTATATAAAATCATTATCAGTTTTGATACTCACCCTTCAATTTCAACGCAAACTAAGAAGACACGAATGAGATCAAGGGGCGTTTCTATATTCTTCATAATCTAAATCAAATTTACTTCGAGGATTCACCTGTTTCACAGTTTGAAGGGTTTCAATCAAAATATGAAATGAAAATAATTCAAACTTCAATCATCGCATAATATTCTCCCTTGAATCACACCGATATAGGAATAAAAGGAAAATAAGAGGAATAAGAGAGAGGGAATACTACATCACAGCCACCTATAACTCCCTTCTTTCAAATTACTGGTGACACGTATGACTTGTCATCAAGTTTCTAACATCGAAACCACGCTTGGCCAGTTTAGTTTGTTAGGTGACAATCATCAGCTCAACATATAAAAATCTGTGGCTGAATAATTGAATGTTTTGTATAACAAACGGCATTAATTATTGTCATCTATGATTTATTGATATCGCGACCATCATTTGAATCGAGGCAACGGTGGAGGTTTATCATCGTAACGAATCAACAATGATCAAGATTTGGTTGTTATTACGGTGATTATAAAAACATTTATTTTTATGCTTATAATAATTGAAATATATTTATGCTATTTAGTGCATATCCCTGGGTCTTAACACTTTATACTCAGTAATCACTTACAAACATGCGTCAATACTAAACGAATTTCGTAGAGTTTTAATCAACATTGCCCTTTTTGACATTTTTCATTACATATATTTAATATAACTGTCAAGATATATGTGAATATTATGATATAATAGGTAGGCATCATGCCATCATGAGAAGACGCACCAAGTCAAGGAGAACCGCATCTCAATCCCATTATTCTCACTTGTCTTAATCGCACAATATCGGCACGATCATGTTAGTTGTGTAAACAATCTCTTCTTCTAGGCATATCCATCATGTTGTAGATTTCTAACACGAAATTAATCTCAATATTATATGATTTTTCTTCATATTATTCTATATAATATCGTGATAATGATTAACATTTAAACATTTGTATAATGTGACGAGAGCAATTGCAGGTTACAAATATATATGTTCGTACCACTTTCACTGTGGAATAACCGAGTCTTATTATAAACTTAAAAAATAATATACATATAAATACACTTTGTTCTATACTAGCATGCGGGTATTATGTACTATTATATTAAATAATTTTTTCCGGATGATGACTGGGAAATTTTTGTTATTCATTTATATTTTTCGTGGAGTCTTTTACACTATGTTATTTTTCTGCCTTATTATTATTATTATTAGGCGTATACATATGGATGGACAGATATAAGATGTATGTTTAATATATATAGTATGTACAATAGTATATATATGGGCTGTAGTGTCGAAGCAAGACGAAAAAAAAAAGTGTTGGCCCAACCACGTGCGGCGCGATTTCTCTTTCCGATGTCTCGTTCATGTTGACCCACTAACACCCAATCTGCAAAAGAACTACTCTCAGTGAATCCAAGTGAATTTTCAACCATATGATCACTATTCCCGAAAATTTTCATGATCTAGTAAAACGAATGTTTCTTTTATAATATTGTATAAGTTACATTTATAAAAACTGTATCAGCAGTTTGTAACGATGAATTAACATTTGTATTACTTGGGCGATTTTTTTTTGCGATAAAAGCTTTATTTATATAAAAAATAACTGTAGGTAATTCGAATAAACAAAAGAGAGAGTAGTGAATGACCGCTGCTGCACACCATATATACGGAGTGTATGTGGCCCTGCCCCTGACTGATATCCGTAAACGTCATGATATATATGAAGTCGTCAGTCTTTTCCACTTAAAAAAATCATTTTTCTAACGAAATAACAATGAATCCGGATAATTTTATGCAAAACAAAACACAATGGTACATTCAAAGCGTGTTTGAATCTTCTCTCAATGATTACTTTAGGATGTATTTTGTCAATGATTTCCAATTATGTCAAGTTCAATATATAATGAGTTGTATGCACCCGGTATTCCAGAAAATTTGAAAAAAATCTGGATTATAACTATACAGAGCATAGAGTATCGCGTAATGTATATATATCGCAATTTCAAATCAATTTGTTGTTTTATAGTACCCGTATTATTGCGATGGTGCAAGTGAATGTAAGAACACAAAGTGAGGTGAAAGTACATTTGTTTGACACATACATACGCACACAATATGTACACACATACCACGGCCTACACAGCAGTATTTATGTATTTAATATTAAAAATATTCATTCATTTTCTAGGATTTATGCAGCGCTATTACATGTTATACCAGTTATATTGACCCATGATGTTATTCCTCCATCAAGAGTGCGCCAATTTGATATATCAGGTGAATCAGATAAATAATTTGTTAAAAATAAATACATACACATTTTATCATATATTCAAATTCCATACTTTATTATTACATCAACCCCAAATTTAGCTTATCCTTCTATACAATAATGACTTATTAACTTTATTTTACTACAGAATATATATATGGAATTGATGATGACCTTCAAGCGAGAGCACGTGTGGCAATTGAGGCTGAGCAATATGCATATTCAATAAAGGCCTGGTAAGCTATTATATATCGAGATTGAATATGGATATAAAAAACATAGAGAAAAGCGGGCTAAATAACGTGTATATATTTTTTTGAGCTCATATAGTATCCACTCATAGTAGACCGGTTATTGTGTTGTCATGGCCGTGAAAGTAAAACCCGTCAGAACCAAGTGATGACGCAAGTTATCATGATGGCCGCAAGAATGTAAAAGTTTTCTAGACAACAAGGACAGAAAATCAATATTTCTCATGGGATGATGTTTTCACCTCATATGGTCATCAGAATTTCCATATGAAAATCTTTTAATATCTGTGTATTTTTTTATTTATCAGGCAAGAAAAAGCAACGAATCAAACTGCTACTGCATGTGAAGACACGTGGGAGAGTCCTTGTCCACCGAGCAAATATCGAACACCATCAGGTGGCTGCAATAATATACGACATCCATCGTGGGGCGCTCGTGGTTCACCATATCTCCAATTTCTCAAACCTGCCTACACCGATGGTAAATTTATATCGATTCATTCATCTACAATTTTCGATTATACTTCAAAACAGCTTTCATGCAAAATAAGAGTATATGAAGCAGTTGAAGGAAGTAAAGATCACAAGAAAGAAAGCATGTGCTGATACACGCATGCATTCATATCAAAACTTCTTAACATATATACGGCGATACTTAACACACGCATGTATATTGGGTCAAGAATAGAAAGTGAAAATGGGAGCATAACTTACACGTAGCTCATACATATCTCGTATGTCTTCAGTCATGACAGAATTTTTACAAATGAATTTGATATAATCCATGCACATAGTATGTGAATTCTCTCTTTTTCTCTCTCTTCTGGTTAAATTCAATCGATCAATTTCTCTCTCTTTCTCTCTCCCTCCCTCTCTCTGTGCTTCTTTTTTGATCTTACTACTGAATTCACTGCATTCACTCTGATGTTCAAACTATTATCAACCAGCCAATTTGTCATTCATGCCCACGGTAAACTTTCTCATATTTTACTTGCTACTTATTTACTTTTGGTTAGCTTCAAACAATAAACTTTCATATCTCCTTTTCCCTCTCTTTCTTGTGATAGTGAAAATTTTTCACCGATTTTTCTTAAATTTTTCGATTCTGCAGTATAAATATGAGATAATTGAAAATAATCAGTAATAATTTACTGATGTTTATATGACTTTTTTATAAAAGCTCATTTCCTTTCCGTAAATTTCATATTCTTCCATTATTTTTATATAAATTCTGGATTCCTCATAATATTTCTTGAATGTCTGGTGGGTTGCGATCAGCCATCGAGCGTTGAAAATATGCTCTAACAGGATGCAATCGACTTTATAGCGAACAACACAACCCTGAAAAGATCAACTTTGTACGGTCTGCCGATTTTTTAGTGATATATTTTTCAGTCGACTATTGAATATCTATACAAAATAGCTCCTATCGCCATTTATGGAGAAAGAAGTCTCAAACGTAAAGTTCTTTCATATAGTGTACTATTAACCTAAATGCAAAATATGCTGTGTTGAACTCAACAATATAGTTAATAGTATAGTTCTAAAGCAAATAAGTCCAATTATTGAATGCGCCGTGGGTTGAGGAATACAAACAAATTATCCGATGGTGTGTAAAACACTCACAAAAATTAAGAAATATGTTGATTCCAAATGTATAGGTATGGTATGTGAGACTGTATTTAGTATGAGATTCGAGATATAATATTACACAGTAAGAAATTTTTTGTAAAAGTCCACTCAGAATTTGTGTTAAAATCATTTCACAAAAATTTAATCTAAAACTGATACTAGAACAACACATTATTCATGAAACTCAAATTAAGTACAATGGTGTGTTGGACATACTCAAAAAATTTAAAAATATGTTAACTCCGAATGTATATAGTCTGAGGAACAAAAATTTCGTGTGAAATTCGACATGAAATATTATTCATTTCACGCAAAATTATTTTTCTGTTTCAACATAAATACTCGTATTAAAAATTGATACAAAATCTTCGTAAGAAACAGACGACACAAATTATGAGTGGACTTTCACAAAAAAATTTTTACTGTATATTCATTTTATACAGAATTATTTTTCTGCTTTAATACAAATTTTCGTGTTGAAAACTGATACTAAAGTTGCATTAAGAACAATTGATATAATTTTTGAGTAGATTTTTACATACATTTTTTTACTATGTAGAAGTACAAAAGTTATTGATAACTGTTCAATAATTTCTGCAAATTCTTTGAGAACTTTGAAGTCTTGAGGTATTTTCCATATTCGTAAAAGTATAATTCAGTATTGACACATCAATCACAAAGTTTCTATAAATTCCCTTCGATTTTTTAAAAGCATAATATTGCGTAAAGAATCGAACAAAGTTATTTCGAGTTCTTCAAAGGCAAAATGAAAAATCAGATGTGTACTGTAAAATTTTTTACATACCTTTGTAGAGTTTTTACAAGAATATATTGCAGAAATAAATTCTGCAATATAGTATTTCCATCAGTAATAATTTTGTAAACTAAAATTTCTTTGCAACAATCTGAAAATTAAAATTTCCTGATGTAATTGGAATAATCGAAAATTTCCATAAGTTATGTGCGAATTGACCGATCACGTTCAGGATTTGACATTTGAAGGGCATGTTTACTTTATCTCATAAACAATTTCATAATTGAAGTGGAGGACGTTTTGACCGATTTTCCTCTGCTCACATGGAGAAGGGGAACCCAAGCAGCCGAAACTAGTCAGATTCGATTTTATTAATTTAAGAACTGTCATGTATAAGAAGTATAAAAAACATAGCGCAAATGATGGAAGAATATACATAATTTGTGCATTAGATCTTAATTAAAAATAAATCCCACAAAAATTATAGTTTGTAACAAATTCCTTCGAAAATTGTTCTCATACTATTTTTTCCTACGAATCACCATCTTTAAAATATAGTGATTCCAAAAATTGGAACAGGCATATTCTGCATGATATGCACTCTGGCTGTATACGTTATTAGACGTTCAATAAAAGTAAAAATGTGAAAGTGTTGGCTTGTGTAACTGCAAGTGAATCATGTGTGAAAAAAGATATTGAAGATATTTGAAAACTTCTTGAGTGATTTTCATCAAAAGATCTTTTCCCTGAAATTAAAAAAATTATCAAGTGCTATTCTGTCTTCCTTCAACATCTGTTCTTGCTTATCAAAACTTACATCATGAATATTACCAAGTTTGATTGTGGCTAAGCAACCAACCGCTCAGAAGAAGATTGAAATTGGAAATTAATTGACAACAGTTTGGAATCAATTCAAACTCTAGTCTCATCTGCCCCAGAAAAATTCAAGTATTTATTTGCAATTACAAGAAAGGTTGCAGGGAAAATTGTATCTGTAAAAAAGTCGAATTATTTTGTTCATCAGTATGTACCAACTGTCAAGGTCTTGGTTCAAAGTTGAACCAAGTTCAGCAGATGAAGGATCTTATGGTATCAATGAGACTATTGATACATCTTTCTTCTTAGAACAATATATAGAAATATGGCGAAGAAGAAAGCAAGAAAGATATAAATATAAGAGCAACATTTGAAGATTATCAAACAGACTAAACTTTTCGCATAATCAATAATAACCTATCCCATTTTTTTTTCATTATCAATAGTCTCATTCATTCAATTTTTAAAATACTGTTCAATGAAACTCAATCAGAATAAATCGTGGAGTATGTTTATCGGGGAAATCACATTGAAGATAAAACGCCACATACACTACCTTATAGGTGATACGGAAATGTGTGCATATTATGTAGAATACGATTATGTCAACTTTTGGAATCACCATATCTTAAAATGATGATTTAAAGGAGAAAAACTATGAGAACAATTTTCGAACGAAATTGTACGATCTACAATTTATGTTCAATTTATTTTCCGATGTCATTCACCGTTTATGAGAAAAATGCGAAAAATCGACGTTCGCGATATTTGACCTTGAATAACTTTTTTTTGCAGACATACGATCTGTGGGGACTTTCCACATCTTATCTGTATTAACGTATTTGAGATCTATACCAATTTTTAGCTCTATACGAATTATTGCGAACTGAAATGTATATTTTGACGGCAGTACAACAACCATATATATACTCTTCAGATCTCTACTTTTCACGATTCCAGCCAAAATTCAAACTTTCATTACTACTTCGATATCACTATACTCCTGAATACATGTATTCCCATAAATTTCTACACTCCTCATCTCCACTCCCCAAATTCTTACTCCTGATTTTTCATGTAATTCACGTGAAAAGTAGTGATCTGAAGAGTAAACTCGTTGTACTGTCATTTCGACTGGACTTATTATCTTCGGCTATTCAATATCAACCAATATGATATTTATGTAGGGACAAATGGTTATTTATGTATCAAGAAAATTATAAAGGGCTTAATTATTCAGGGCAAAGTTCGTGGCCCGAAGGAGAGCAATTATCCGAGGCAATTAAGACCGAATAATTCTCTCTTGATACATAGATAATTTTTTTTCAAATGTACGATAATATCGCTACTATTGTACTGAGGCGACACTGTAGAAATTCAACTTTATCCACATCCACAGTTATACTTTTTCCTCCCTCCGCCGGAGGGAAAAGTGTTATTGCCATGAAAACGCATGCATTTCTAAAACTGATAGGTTAATGTTAGTATATTTATCTGTCAAAAATTTATTTGCCAACAACCATAACCATCAAATTTATAATTATTTCTTCGCAGCCACCTCAGTACAATTATGACCTCATTATTTGTTTATACGTTTGTATTGTACGTTTGAAAAAAAATAGCATATTTTATTTGGAGGAGAAATGACTTTTCATGGCTTGCCTTCTATTGCCCGCCTCACTTCGTTCGGCGAACGAACTCAGGCACGCTTGGAAAGTAACATTTCTCCTCCTTATGAAATAATATACTATTATTGAGGACCGAATTTCATAATATTTCAGTTGTTTTTAAAATGGAATGAATGTTTAAATTTATTTTTTCCAGTTGTTTATGATCTTATCAAACTAAAATTATTTATTCCTGGATATAGGTTGTTAAATCATGTAAAGTATCAATGAAGATATGACTCCCAAGTTTAAATAACAGTTATTAGTTTATTATATCATGAATGCTTAATTTTCATACAACTGTAATAATGAGATGAATGAATTTTTTTTCTCGAGAAATTCGAAGAGATGCTCAGAATTGGGAAGATTGTTCATAATTCATCCCCAATGTTTTTGAGATATTCAGAGTAATTCGGAGGGAATTGCAGAAAAACTCTACATTATTTATGCATTGCTCAATTCATAGTAAAATAGGAGAAAAAACAGAACTATTCACAATAAATTTGGAATTTTGTTGGAAAATTGGAAAAAAGTATTCACCGAAATCTCCCTTTGTTTCACTTTTTTCTTTCACCCATATTTACATGAATACACAATAGAATTAGTATTATATGTAGTGAATAAATTAAATTCTGTACTCATTTCGATAGGTATATCGCAACCAAGATCATCTGTGGGTCGTCATGCGCTATTATCACCAACAGATGTTATCGCAAAGCTTGAATTGTCAAGTTTGCCAAATGCACTACAACAAGAACGGAAATCATTGACGCGTTTAACAGGTATATGGGCTCAACTTGTACTTCGAGATATCGCATCAACAATTGTACCAAATATCGATTTTTCGAGATGCTGTCAAAACGATCATCAGCCTAATCATAAAGAGTGTTTCCCAAGTTATAGTAATGACGGAAAATGCAGGCCGTACATGAGAACTGTACCAACAAGGAATGCTTATGCTTGTAAATTTGTCAATAGGCAACAAATGAATGGAGCATCAAGTTATCTCGATGGATCGGATATTTATGGTGGCACTGACAGTCAAATGTATCATTTAAGGAGCCATATTGGTGGTCGCGTTAATATAACATTTTGTAAGATATGCAATGGAGTGAATATCAGTCCTCTAGGTCATCTGTATACAATAATTCTAAATGAGCACAACAGAATAGCTAATCATTTGAATCAAATTAATCGACATTGGGATGATACGAAACTTTTCCTTGAAGCGCGTCGTGCAGTCGTCGCTCAAATTCAACATATCACACTTAAAGAATTCGCACCAAGTGTACTAGGCGAAGTTCTTGCCAGTAAAGTACACCAATATGATACACAAAGTTCAAGTAACCCTCATCATCAATACTCATCAACTAATAAACCTGGCACTTTCGATGCTGTTGCACTTGCGGTTTTACCTGTGCTCACCTCTCTTGCGCAATCATCGTCATCATATCATAATATAAATGAGAATGATAGTGTGAATAATCATACCGCGGATGATATCGCATATCATGAAACGCCGCTCAATCTCGACATCAGTCGACTTGCCTCACCATCAATCAACAGCGATACAAATTATTCTGATACTTGGAATTACAGTGCTTTATTAATCCATACGGCCCGTGATCATGGCATTCCTGGGTACAAAGCTCACCTTGAACACTGCACGAATATCTCAGTTGATTTTAACGTGACAAATTTAATTAAACTTCAAAACACATTGGCTTTGAAAAATATTTATAGCCATTATGATGATATTGATTTAATCATAGGTGGTTTATTAGAAACACCGAATGCCGGCGCTGTATTTGGACCAACATTCTCTTGCATTCTTATGCGCCAATTCACAATTATTCGGAATTCTGACCGTTTTTGGTATGAAAATGACTTGCCACCATCTAGTTTTACGAAATATCAACTCGAAGCAATCAGACAGGTGACTATAGCTGGTTTATTGTGTGCCAATTCTAATATACATATTATTCAACCAATGGCATTTATCCCAAGTGACGCATATTTAAATGCTAAAATTGATTGTGCAAGACATCAGAAACTCGATCTCACGGCATGGACCGAGACTATCAACGATTCTAATGATAGTGAAAATTATAATGAAAATGTGATGAACGTGAATCAAGAAAATAATTATGGTAGAACTTCTAAAAAAATATTTCAAGATACATTATCATATCGAAAAGCATACCATGTATTAAATAAAAATCCATCAATTGATGATGATCAAGAATCAGTAATAAATATTGGAATAATAACGTCAGCTGTTGCGAAGGCTAAAAATGACTTAATGAAACGTAAGCAACTTGAATATCATTCGTGGCTTGAGCGAAGAATAGCTGATCCTAAATCACCAGCTGGCACTGCCGCCAGTTTCTCTAAAGCCAATAAAGATGCTTTAATTCTGGCTAATGCTTCTATATTTTATGAGCTTGCAACAAATGAAATATTAAATGGGCCACGAGGATTGCTGCGACGTCGAAGAAGGCAAGTATTCGAGAATTCCGATAATGTCCTTGGCTTTCCAAACAGTGGCGATCTCTCGGATATTTTGCATAATGTAGATTTATCTAATTTCTTATCAAATACAAAAGCAGCTACCAATCATGATGAAGTTGATTGTCCACCCGAGGATGGAATTTGTGATCCAACTAACCCTTATCGTACGTTCACTGGTCACTGCAATAATCTTCGCAATCCAACTCTTGCCAAATCGCTGACGACATTCGCAAGGCTTCTGCCACCAGTTTATGATGATGGTGTTTCAAAACCACGGATGAGGTCAGTTACAGGTGGTATGCTACCAAATCCAAGGCTCATATCAACTACGATTCATCCAGATATATCAAATCTTCATAATCGTTATACGCTCATGGTAATGCAATTCGCCCAATTTGTGGATCACGACTTAACAATGACGCCGATTCATAAAGGATTCGCGGAATCGATTCCCAGCTGTCGATCATGTGACTCTGCTCGTACCGTTCATCCCGAATGTAATCCATTTCCAATACCTCCTGGTGATCACTTCTATCCAGCAATAAATGAAACAACTGGTGAGCCACTGTGCATACCTTCAATGAGGTCATTACCAGGGCAACAACATCTCGGTCCTCGCGAGCAAGTTAATCAAAATACCGGTTTCCTTGATGCTTCCGTTGTTTATGGTGAAAATATTTGTATTGCCAATATTTTACGTGGTTTTAGTGGACGAATGAATATAACTGTTCATCCAACTCGTGCCAAAGACTTATTACCACAATCAGCAACTCATCCTGAATGTAAATCGCCTTCAGGTTTGTGTTTCATAGGTGGCGATGGGCGGGCATCAGAACAACCCGCTTTAACGGTAATGCACACAATGTGGGTGCGTGAGCACAATCGAATAATGGACGGTTTAAGACGTGTTAATCCACATTGGGATGCAGAAAAGCTGTATCAGGAGACAAGAAGAATTGTTAGTGCAATGCTACAGCATATAACGTACAATGAATTTTTACCTAGAATACTTGGTTGGAATGCTATTAGTCTTTATGGACTTAAACTCCTTCCACATGGTTATTATAGAGAATATTCGCCTACATGTAATCCAAGTATTCTCACAGAGTTTGCAAGTGCCGCTTATAGAATTGGCCACTCACTATTGCGCCCGCATTTACCACGTATGGATCAAAATTATCGACCTGTTGATCCACCAATATTATTACGTGATGGGTTTTTCAACACGGACATGCTCTACAGGCCTGGGATGATAGATGAGATGATTCGTGGTCTGGTTGCTACACCAATGGAGACAATGGATCAATTCATTACAGGAGAAGTGACAAATCATTTATTTGAAAATCGTCAGATAAAACATTCTGGTGTCGATCTCATTGCTCTCAATGTTCAACGTGCTCGAGATCATGGTATACCATCTTACAATAACTATCGTGCACTCTGTAACTTGAAGCGTGCCACGACCTTCGAGGATCTATCAAGGGAAATGGCACCAGAGGTAATAATGAGACTAAAAAGAATTTACGCAACAGTGGATGATATTGATCTATTTCCTGGTGGTATGAGTGAAAGACCACTCCAAGGTGGACTCGTCGGTCCCACATTTGGTTGTATTATTGCTATACAATTTAGACAATTACGTAAATGCGATCGCTTTTGGTATGAGACCGATGATCCAAACATTCGTTTTACTGAAACACAACTTGGTGAAATTAGAAAGAATACACTTGCAAAAGTGATTTGCGAAAACATGGATTCACATATTGAAATGCAAAGAGCAGCCTTCGACCTTCCGTCAAACTTTCTAAATCCACGAGTCCCTTGTAGTTCAATGGCTGCAATGGATTTTTCATCATGGCGTGAAATGAAATATGGCTGTCATATTGGTGGTAGGAGTGTTGCTATTGGTGAATCTGGCTTTCCTACACCATGTACAAGTTGTGTTTGTAGTAATGAAGGCACTCAATGTGCTTCACTCAGAATCACTGATTGTGATCGATTACTACGTGAAGCATCACGGGAAGCTATTTTACGCGATGATGTATGCACAGCTCAGTGTGGTTTCGCACTGGCTACCTCAGAACAACTAGTTCGCAGTAAATCATCGGACTCATCATCCAATTCTGCCACTACATTTTCATCTACTTTTTCTTCAACATCAACTAATTCTTTCAATGGTTTCAAATTTCCTGATCTCTCACAATTTTTGGGATAAATTTGCGTATTGCTCATTGCTAACGATAGCCTTCATCCTTGTTCGTAGAGGCAATCAAGATAAATTATCATTTATTTTTGTTATTTGTTTTTTTCTGATATTTGTTATGCAGCTGGTCTCTGATATGAGATTATCTGCAATGCTATAAATGTACATACACCGTTTGTTATTGGGTATATGATGAATCAGTAACTGTAATAATTATCTATTATATTTAGTTCACATTCATTTATACTAATCCGTATTGCACATTAAATATAGTATCTAATAATTCTCTCTACATCATAAAATATGATTATTAACTTGGCCAGATCACAGAAATATTAGTTTGCAAAATTAAATATTGTAATGATTGCGATTTTGCGTTTGTGTGTGTGTGTGTGTGTGTGTGTGTGTGTGTGTCTCCTCGGATGATTTAACTTTATATCATACACATCATTATTTTAAGCATGTAGGCACTTATTGGTATATGGTTCCAATGTACATAATAGCGTCGTAACCATGTATGGTGTGTATCATTTGCCATTGTTATATAAGTATCAACAAATAGAAAGTTATTTCTTTAGCAATACTCGAAAAATTATTCTCTTACTATTCATTTACTTGAGTTTTTAAGTTTTTAAATTTTTTTTTCATGTTTTAGTGGGAGTTATATCAATATTTTTTTTCTTGTTAAATGTATACTTATTATATGTTATTTTTTTGTTTTAATAATATGTATGTTATACTTACTTCTCTACATTCAATAGACTATTTGATCATAAAATTATTCGCTAAATAACCATTTGAATGTGTAAATGCAAATAATTCTATGTTTACGCATGTCGCGTAAATTTTAAAAAATTTGAAATTATATACCTATTATGGGAATGAGCAGCATAATAAATACCAAATATGTGTATATGCGTCGTTGATAACTAACTTGTATTATTAAACTATAAAAATTCTATAGATACATGTAGACGTCTAATTTGCAGACACTTCCTGCTTATTATTAATAGCTGAAGAATTATCCTGATTTGTAGATGTTTGTTCTGTGCAACGCCACAATCCATACGTTTTTCCTACCGTTGTTTGCCAGAGCCTCAGTGTACCATCCTCAGATCCGCTAGCGTATAATTCACCGTCAGGCGAGAAACGGACACAATGTACAGGTCCGAAATGCCCCTTGAAAGATTCTATAAATTGAAGAACATGATGGTAATATTCGTTACAAAAAATGATTTGATAATCAACGACGAAATTTAACTATAAATAACTTACCTATTTCCACGCCAGAAGCATAATCGAATTTATACATTTTCAAATCTTCTCCACTACAAACAAACATGGTGCAATCTGGATGCACGCTGACGCTGTTTACTTGGGTAGGTATAATAAATTCGCGAATTTTTACAAGACTTGAAAAATAAATGAAATAACAAAAGTTATTAATACAGTAATACATAGTTGATTTGAGTGGTTGATATATTTTTTACATAATACTTACTCTTTGCTATTCCAAAATGTAACGATATTTGAATGTGTTGTGGTAATCATAGAGCCGTCTTGAGAAACTTCCATTGAGCTTGGAATCGCTGGAAAATCTAATCGCCGTGCCTCCTGGCCACTGTTTCGATCCCAAATTCGTAATGTTTTATCATCCGCACAGCTTACTAACAATTTATTGTCATGGAAAAATGTTACTTGTTTAATGTAGCTCGTGTGGCCGGAAAATTCCTAAAATTTATAAAAAATTTACAGATAATGTATTTTTTTTCAAACGTACGATAATGTGGCCATTATCGTACTTAGGCGACACTGGAGAAATTCAACTTTATCTACATCGGCAGTATGATTTTTATTTTCCCTCCACCGGAGGGAAAAGTGTTATTGCCATGGAAACGCTACATAAAACGCATACATTTCTAAAACTGACAGGTTCATGTTAGTACATTTATCTGTCAAAAATTTTTTTTGCCAACAACCATAATCAACAAATTTATAATTATTTTTTCGTAGCTACCTCAGTACAATTATGACCTTATTATTTTATTGTATGTTTGAAAAAAAAACATATTTCATTTGGAGAAGAAATGACTTTTCATGGCTTGCCTTCTGTTACCCGCCGAACGAAGTGAGGCACGCCCGAAAAGTAACATTTCTCCTCCTTATGAAATAATATATAATTATTTTTCCCCTACGTTCACGAATATGATAACTTTTCTCACTTTATTCGCGGTGGTAATATGGTCTTTTTTCATACCGTCAGAATGACTGACGTTATCTTATTTCCGAACTCTGGTACAAAATAACATAACGTTAGTAGGTTAGGAAATCGACCAATAAGAGAACGCGAATTTCTCATATGCGTTCATTCATTTTTACCGTGTTATGTTTCAAACTGGAGAGAAGACTTAGCATCAGTTTTTCTGTTGGTGGAAAAATAAACATATTATTACCACAAATGACACTCAAAAAGTTGCCATTTTCGTATACTTATTGAAAAAAATATGATGTGCTTTTCGGGAGAAACGGGTGTTTTTGTCTCGTGTGGTTGTCGTCCTTCCCTTGGGTCGACAAACTTCACACTTGTCGAAAAACACAGTTATTCCTCTCTCGATGTACAATATACTATTATATGTACATTATGCATACATGATTTTAAAACTACATTATTATTGCTGTTTTTATAATCATAACCAGTATTATTTATTTACTACTATTTACCTGGGGCAACGCATCAGTTCTATTCAGATCAAAAATTCTAAGTAATTTTTCATTAGACCCTGTACCAAGATGATTTGAGTCGGTGCTAAAGGTGACAGACTTCACTATATGATTATGTTGAAATGAATGGATTTCTTCTCCTTTTATGGCATCCCAAACCTTAGCATTGAAATCAGCAGCTCCAGAAGCTGCTCTGGTTGCTTGACGATTTAAATCAACGCCCCATACAGCTCCTTTATGTCCTTCAAATGTTCCAATCCAATCACCAGTATCTCCTTGTCGAAGCATAGGGTTACCATCTAGAATAGGTAATTACGATATCATCTAAAGTAATTGAAACGTGAACTCTATAATCAAATATAAATTGTCATTTTTGAATAACATCAAGTGTATAAGAATCAGTCACCACAGTATCGAAATGAAACATGGCCTTTAATTGTCAGCATATAATGAAACTTGTAAACATACCACCACACACGCATTAATGGGGCCAAGGTAAGCAAGAGGAGAGACACATACAATACTGTACATGGTCTACATATCAGTACAAAAATAGAAAACAAAAAAAGATTTATGACACTAAACAGTGAATAATATACAGAAATGATAAAATAAAATTTGCAATAATAGATACGAACCTTTGCACGCAGAAATAAGATAATAACCAGTATCTGTAATATCAGAAAAAGCTAAATGAACGACAGGTCTTGTATGTCCACTACAGGTTAAAGGTGTTTGTCGTAAATTTGCCATTTCTCCTAAAATTTTCCGTTTTCTTGAGCTATTTAAGAGTTAAAATATTCAAAATAGAATAACGATATATATAATCGCGTAACGAACTTGTAAGTAAGAATCGTGAATACTCCAGAGTAATTGATTATGTTTATTAATTAATCACTCTTATTGGACGTGTATACAAAACAGTTGGTATATATAT
Organism: Microctonus brassicae; assembly: GCA_918226075.1. Classification (NCBI taxonomy): domain Eukaryota; kingdom Metazoa; phylum Arthropoda; class Insecta; order Hymenoptera; family Braconidae; genus Microctonus; species Microctonus brassicae. The sequence goes on along the minus strand of OW445484.1, from coordinate 13,243,557 downwards.
TGGGGCAAACCAAATATAATCTTGTTTTTCTTGTTGTGCTATGGCAGCACCGTCGTTGAACACCATCACTTATACATTAGTCCCTATAGTCACCACAGCTGATCAAATGTACCCTATGGCTATAATGGGGTAGCTTTTCAGTGCACGCCACGAAATTCCACTCCGTGCTGTCAGAAATTATTACCATTGTGCGGCCAGAGTACTTCACGACGTGTAATATGTCGGAATCATGTGAATTTCATATGATAATTATATTTTGTATACGCCCCATTAGCCAAGTACGCGCACCGATCGTACACCGTGCGTGCACCACCTAGTGCATTCTCATGTAAATCCCTGTATAGCCTTCAGTGGATTGTGGAGTGCACCAAATGCTATTGGGCCCCATGAACAATTTCGCGATCTGAGCTCTCTAATAGAGAGTCTCTATTGGGATTTTACCTAGGGGCGGAGCCTAATATCTGTATCTTAGGAATAGTTCGCCGAAATGCCGCCAGTGCCGCATGACCGAAGTAAAGTTTCAATATTAGCTATATTATGTTGGAATTTGCGTTAGTTGAAAAAATTGATAAACGAAAATCGTAATAAATGTGCATAAAATGGATAAATCGTATGTAACAAATTCAATAATATTGTTATAATATTCTTTTTTGGAAAGATGATCAACCATTGATTAATGAGATTTTTTAAGAATTGATTTGACGTATAGTTCATGACTACATTTTATATATTAATTATATATGCATACAATCATATGCAGCAATTTTATAAACTGTTTTATTATTAAGAATCATTAAAAAAAAAACGTTTAAAAAAATATATTAATAATAGCACTTTGCACTTTTTTTGGTTTCAGATACAGGAATAAGATGAATACAAATATTTATTAATTTTGTATGGAAGCTGAGTAGTCTGGACATCAACAATTTGCCATATGAAAAGAATACACTGAATAATACAGCGATTATTTTGAAATAATATACCGTTCATAATAGTCGAAATTGTTTGATGGAAAAGACAAAAGTGGTATTGAGTTCGTATCAAATATGTTTTCAAGTATCAGAAAATTTATTTCTCGAAACGGTCGTAAATTTGCGATTGGTGGTGCAATTGTTGGTGGATTGGTTTTTATATTAAAATACAATCAGTATAAATTGAATGAATGGAGAAGACAAGAGGTTCAACAAGTTTTACAGCGAACTAGACGAAATCAACATTTTGAAAGTACAGAAAGATCATGTGCTCAAACAATAATGAATCTTGCAGGATCAATAAAATCATCTGTTTTAAAATTATTAGACAGTGATACAGTCATAAATAACCTTAAAAATGATAGCTGTGATAAAATAACTGCTTGGAATCATTTAAAAATTCTTTCTGTTTCAAAATCAGTCGCAATAATTTATGCTAATATTATGTTTGTTTTCACATTAAAAATCCAACTGAATTTGATAAGTGCAAATATGTTCAAGAACTCTCAGAAAACAGAGGAAATACTTGAATTCAATGAAACAGTTCAAGAAAAGTACTTGACATTGTGCTCTCATTTCATGGAGGAAGGAATACATACATTGACAATATATATTAAACAAAAAGTAGAAGAAGTTGTTAATTCTATATCGCTAACAGACAAATTAAGCATAAGAGATTTAGAATTATTGCATTGGTCCATCATGTCAAGCATAATAGCTGATGAAACAAATAATCCTATAAAGAATTTAACCAAGTATATGTTACTAACGACTGTTGATGATGATTCCAGCGAATCACTTAACAAGATAATGACCGTCACTGTTGATTTATTGGAAAGTGACGAAGCACAATCACTTATGCAATCTAGTGTAAGAAGTGGGTTTGTTCTACTCATTGATCGTATATCAAAATTTTTTACACAAAAATTTGACAATAGTGGCGTGGCTCATTCATCAGGTTCAAATGTAAAGACTATTTTGAATGGTGATGTTAATACAATTAATTGTAGCCAGGTTGAACCATATTTTAATTTACACGAAATAAAAATTCCAATGGCGAAATTAATACCAATATTGAATGGTCAAGTGCAAAATTTACCTTCATCTCATGATATTCATTCTAACTGGTTGCAAATCTTAATTTCAGATGAGAAGCTACAAACATTTTCGGCAAATATTTACGAAGCGTTTAGTTTTTAATTAATATTGTAAGTCAAAAATTTTTTCAATTCATTTACGGTTATTAATGAAGAATCTGTACTTGGATACAATTGTTATCTATAATGATTTAAAATCCTGTAGATATCTATTTTATAATAATTAATTGAATAAATTTATGAAAAGTTGATTTACGTACAACAATTTTTTATAAACCTAGATATGCTTGAATTCGATTTACTACTTGAAAAATTGCATAGAGAATTTTCAATGATAAGGATTTTCACGAAAAATTATTTTAAACTAATAATAATAATTTAAAAAGTTCATAATACAATGTATAATAAAGCATTGTAAATGTATACTGAGTTAATTCTTTAAATAAAACTTTCAATATTAACGAATTCTCGTTTTACTATTCATCTATTTTTATACCTATTAATGAATGAAATATTTCACGAACGATATATATAATTTTTTTGTCACCATAATTAACCAAATTGTACAAATTTCAGATCATTGATACAAATACCTCGATATTCGAACTAAAAATAATCTAATATCAAATTATTGGTTTCTCATACCTTCATAAATATATTCTTTCTCAGTAATTTGAATTTTCCCGCGATACAAGAGGTTTCATATGTATACATATATATCTAATGCGGCCATATTGACTAATGAGTCTGTTTCTTTTTAGTTTACACTGACTGACTGCAGATTGAGTTCAGACAGAATTCAAGATGGTGCTCGAGAGTACGATGATATGGTAAATTTTTTATAACAAATAATATTCTATATATCATATAAAAAATCTTTTATTAGTATATGTATAATTGATATTTAATTTTCATAAGTCCATTATTATTTCATGTCCGTAAAATTTAGCTCCCTATAATTGATAATGTCAAAGTCAATGATACTAACCTTGTTTATCAATCTGACAATGCAAATATGAATAGCTACGTACATCTACCTCAAATCACTTATTATCTTTTTTGTTAATAATTCTAATGATATCAGTATCATCATGAATTAATAGTAATATATACTTTTGTTTAATTGAGAAACTCTGAACAATGGGAAAAGTCATTTTTATTTTTATTAATTATTCTATCGCTGCATATCTGTAGTCTATATATTATGAACAGATATATTTGAATCTGTTGGAAAAATATGATTAATTATCAGATGAAATTAATTTGTTTGTTTCTATGTTTATTAATGGATTGTTAAATTTCAGTGTTGATAACAGCGATTATATGAGAAATGGTGATTTTTTACCTACTCGTCTTCAAGCGCAACAAGATGCTGTTAATTTAGTGTGCCATTCAAAAACTCGCTCAAATCCAGAGAATAATGTTGGTCTTATTACACTCGCTAAGTATGTACTATTACTTTAAACCCAGAAAACGAAAAATCAAATTTTTTATATTCATATCTTGATTTTTATTAAATTTATTTTGTAGTGTTGAAGTACTTGCCACTTTGACGAGCGATGTTGGACGAATTTTGTCAAAATTACATCAAGTTCAACCTAATGGTGACCTCAGTCTGATAACTGGCATCAGAATTGCTCACGTAAGAGTTAGCGATTATCGAAATTATTTAATATTTCAATTATAAACAAAGGAATTTCCATTTTACATAACTGCATACTCTACTTTTCTGTTATTTATCCAGTTGGCACTTAAACATCGTCAAGGAAAAAATCATAAAATGCGAATTGTTGCATTCGTTGGTAGTCCTATTCAACTTGATGAAAAAGAACTCGTTAAATTAGCAAAACGTTTGAAGAAAGAGAAAGTTAATGTTGATATCATTAGTTTTGGCGAGGAAGCTGTCAATAATGATGTTTTAACTGCATTCATAAACGGACTGAATGGTAAAGAAGGTACAGGTAGTCATTTGGTTACTGTACCTCCCGGCCCACATTTGTCGGATGCTATTATTTCTTCACCAATAATTCAAGGGGAGGATGGTATGGGTGGGCCAGGAATGAGTGGGGCTGCATTTGAATTTGGCGTAGATCCTAATGAAGATCCTGAGCTAGCATTGGTCTGTAGTTATTTTTTAATTAAAGAATTTTTCCTTTATTCAATTATTCATGTATAATATCATTGTGTTTATTTATGTACGGACATGTATATTACAGGCTTTACGAGTCTCAATGGAGGAGCAAAGACAACGACAGGAAGATGAAGCTCGTCGCGTTCAAACGAAAGAAACTACAGCAGCTAAACCTGAAACGGTGAAAGAGGGGCCCAATGAGGAAGCCATGCTTAAACGTGCTTTAGCAATGTCTTTAGAAGGCGGTGAAGAAATGGCGGCGGTTGTTGAGCCACCTCCTACTTCAGTCAATACTCCAGATTTTACACGCATGTCAGAAGAAGAACAGATTGCTTTCGCTATGCAAATGTCCATGCAAGATCAACGTGAGTTCAGATGCAATCATTTTAATAATAGCAATTTCGTTAAATTACACGATAGAAAATACAACGAAATAATAGAATATCAATTCATATATCAATGATATTATTTGATGAGTTTAATAAGCTAAATTTTAACTTTTTTCAGAACATTTTAGTGTATAAAAAAGTATAAAATAGTTATTGTGGCTAAATGAAACTCAAAAATAAATGTTTTCGACCGAAACTAGAAACTTTTATCAATAATACTGCCAAAATATATTATTTGAATGTAAAATATTGATCAATTTGAATACATATGTTTGCAGAGGAGTCTGTGCCACCAAAGGAGGAGGCAATGGAAGTGGAAGAGGATTATGCAGCCGTCATGTCTGATCCCACATTTTTACAAACTGTACTGGAGAGTCTACCGGGAGTGGATCCACAATCAGAAGCCGTGCGTCAAGCTGTAGATTCCCTTCAACAGAATACTCTTCAATATAAGGACAAATCATTGGATAAAGATAAGGACAAGGACTCGGAAAAAAAATGAATGATTCATCGTGTGGTTTATGAATATTTTTTTCGTTACATGTATTTGATATGTGCAAATACTATATCAGCTTATAAAATTAAAGCATTAATGAAATGAAACAATCATACGCCTAGTATAATCATAAGTGTTGTTTCAATTCAATTTATATATTGCCTTTATTCAATTTCAAGTATACTTCAATTATATTTTTCATGTCAACCTTAAAAATAATATTAAATTTGCACCAAAAATTTATTTACTTTGATAATTTTGTGTTCAAACAGGCGATTTTATATATTGAGATTGTAATTTTGCAGATTCAAAAATAGATCTTGTCAATATCGTAATTTTGACTGAATTATTGAAGGTATATTGGTAAAAATATATAGCGTCTTGATGAATTTCTTCTCTTTGATCATGTTAAGCTTACCGAATTTGTGTTTTTCCAGTATGTTTTATATCATCTGAAATTTGATAATTATTCACTTCGAAATTAATTTTTTTTATTGCAATCTATTGAATATACCAATACTCACCGGTATTCAGCATTGGAATTATATAAATCCAATTCGTCGATATTCCAGATAACGGTCATCATAATATTTGCCATAAAGCAAATAAACCTTTATCATTTGCGAAATTCTTCCATCATTCTCTAACTTCATGCATAGTCTCAATATCATACAAATTGTACTTTAGGCTGACTTATTTTTTCCTTGTCAATGGCATCATTTCCGTCATATAGAAATGTGTCAATGCTATTTAGTGTTCTTGAAATACACCAAATAACTTATTATCAGGACATGATAACCGCCGAGACTAATTTAATTCTTGTCATTGAATTTTATATGAAAAAGGAAAAGAGACAACAGACACATTCATAATTGAATATAATAATAGCACTATGCAATAAGAAGAACTGATTAGTACTCATGTGAGGTAATCCTTGACGACCTGAAAAATGATGAACAAATATGAGTTTAGATATACGAATTTATCGTGTATCATGTATAGCATTATACCAGCTATGATAAGATTACATTTAAAACTCGACAACCATCATTTCACTATCAGTACTTCTACGATATTGTTTTGATGTCAATGGAAAAGTCAGTGAAACATCAGTTGCCGACTAGAACGGTAACGTGCACTCAACTTGTCCTTAGCCAGTAGGTCAATTAATATTATACCAAAAACCGTATTATATATTTTAATTATCAGATAAATGAATGCACTCTTGTTGACAGTGCGGATTACGATAGTTTTGTGAGTTTTAAAATAGCAAGAGTGATATTAAATTGTGTACAATATTATTCATAAATTACGATTTAAATTGAAGGTGATAAATCACACCGAATTCGCTGTTTGTTATATTCTACACGCTGTGATTCAATCAAATACATGTTATTTGATATTTAAAATTAATTTTACTCACTCTATAGTGAAAGAATCAAGTGACTGATACGATTATCAATTAATACTTTGACCAATATTTCATTGAAATATTTTGCAGATGTCATTGCAATATGATGAAAATAATTCTTATTATTGCAAATGTTGAAGTTTTCGAATGGAACCGTCATTTTTCATTGATATGAAATTAAAAAGATTCCCACAAGTATCATTATGTGGACAATGATCGTGAAAAACTACTGTCACATTGTTTAATTATCTAGTTGATAGCTTTGTAATATAAAATCGACATCGCTGATCTAATTATTATTATTTTTATGTAAAAAATTGGAGATGAATACTACTAGTTTCATAGCTAGCCAAGTCGATCGCAGTTTTTTATATTTGATGGCAATTTATGCAATTCATGGTATTTTACTTCATGTTTTTTTGATGCATCCTAAAGTTGATAATACAAAAATGAACTGGGATATTGTTGCTGTTCGGTTAACAAACGGATTGAAACATTCAGTTGGACGACATAATTCAAATATTATTGAAAATGAAAAAAACAATTTCAATTTTGAAGCAAGAGATAAAACAGGAAAGTGGAGTGACTTTAGTAATTTGAATTATGCTAGTGAAAACTTGATGTTGAGTGGAAAATTGGTGTACCAGGTGAGGATTTTAAGAGTATAAATTATTCTTAAGAAAAATTCAATATGATGGGTAGATAAACTTGGAAAAATTTTCGATATTAACCACGTACAGTCATTAATGAATTATTGATTTGTTCACAGTAAAATTTTATTTCGAAATCTTTAATAGAAGCTAATTATATTTCTGAACATCTGGCCAGACAATGATTATTATTGTGAAGTTATTTAGTCTTCGTATAGTAATGGTATGAGAATATCAAGAATAAAATTTATTCACGCTAAAATAATTTTTATTTGAGAATGTAACTGAAACTCAAAAATATTTGCATGGCTTAAATAATCATCTACATAATACAATAGATTCATAGATCAGTTTATCGTTTTTTTTGTGTATTTTTTCAAGTATTTATGGTGTATTTAATATAATTTCTAGTATTGAATAGAAATATTGATCTTTTCGCTCATACAATATAAAAATATTCTTAACTAAATTCTAATTTTCGATTTTCTAATATATATTTCATGTGCCGCATATATACATAGCTAAAGTATGATTGATTTCAAAAAGGTGGAGCTGACATTCTTCAGTTGATTATCAACTATAAAGTATGGGTGCAAACAAACATGTACCGACTCATTAGTACTTTATCGTCTCCTATTCTATTAATGTTCACTTTGATACTTAATTTATATTTATTACTATAAAATCCATTATATGCGTGTACAAACTTAATTTAAAAAAATCTAAATTTAGGAATTAGAGCATCAGAAACCAAAGACATTTCCACAAAAATAAAAAACGGAAATTATTTTTGTAGCATGAACATATTTGATATTTTGAGTCAAATCAGATTTTAGGAATAACAATTTACCTTATCACTTTATAATGATAATAAGTGAAGAAAGTGACTACGTCATGATTATTTTTAATAACACAATATAACTTTAATGTTTGATTGAAATGCGGTTCAGTCCGTGAAGTAAATTTAGAAACTAAATGAGAATTAAATTGCAAATTAATTAGAGCAATATGACTCATCCATAGATATGGACAGAATAGCTTAAATTCAATAAATATTTCGAATCGTTCATTTTTATATGAAATCAATGTACAATAATTTGCTTTTATTTTGTACAAATTATTATCCATTTAATATTTTAATTTGAATCAAAATAATTGCTGTATAAATATGTATTAAAATACACAAGTTATTCTATAATTTGATTTCGTCAATGGAAGGTGTTTGTACGATTTTTAAAATGTTTTCAATATTTGATTATGAATATCAAAGAAGCTGATTCTCTCATAGATATAATAATTATATTTTTTTTTTTTGCTCTTAGTTACAATTTTCTGAAAAGTTTGTTTCTATATATATTAATTAATCTTCTCTAACATGTTTCAGCCAAAATTTACTGGTGCTACCACTAGCGATTTTTTTCTGTCCCAAATTGAGGGGATGTACGCAATGGTAATATCATGCAGTTCTACAATTTTGAAAGCTGTTACTCCAGCATGCTTGGGTGTTATATTAGGATGCATAGTTTTTCTTTTAACATGTACGGATAATATAAATATATCATGAAAGCAAATTCACTACGTATAATATAATAGTATACTTATAATTTATAAAAAATATTTTTTGTATTTTTCGTCAAGAAAATTTACTATTCATGTATTTGCGAGAGTAATTTTGAAAAATTTTGCTTGATTTTGATATTATATGTATGTCTGAAATATTTTAGATTGCATTTACAGTTAATATTGATAATAATAATTTATTTTAATGATATTTCACATCTTCAATTTTTTTATGCTTAATCTTCCTCTCTTCTTCCTATATTTTACGTGATACTCATGATATCACATTATCTTATCAGTCTCTTTTACATTCTACCATTTTTCGCCACTGATCTTATCCGCATTATTTCATTATATTTACTAAAATCTCTTCCATAATCACGCCTTTTCGTAATATAATATCTTTCTGCAATATTTCATCAATTTTTTTTTACATTGTATCCGCTCTTCAAATAATTTTTTAATTTCTTTCTGTATAAAATTTTTTTATTCTCACATATTATCAAGCTTCTCAATGATATTCCTTTTTTTCTGCTTATATTTTTGAACTTTATATCTCTCTTCCCCCCTTATCGTCTTGATGTCAGTACATCTTTCATTCTTGCCTATTATAAGTAAGAACAGAGTACGACAATATAGTCAAAATGATTTAGTTAATTTTCGCATCAAGAGATGAAAGAGAAAAATAAATAAAAAACTATGTCAAGGTCATTTTTTTATTGACCTTGGTAAGTTATATTCAATGTCTGGATAATTAAAAAAACTGAAAACAAATTTAGCTGTCGAAATTGATATAAGTCGATATTTTTTGATTGCTTTACAATAAAGAGTAATAATGTTTCTATTGTTACAGTATAGTTTTTATTCATGATAAATATGACCAATTAATAATTATTGCTATTGATATATTGCGACGTGCAAAAGATCAGCAAATATTTCTTGTATGTATTAGGGTGGCCCAAAAAAAAAAATTTTTTTTTTTTGAGCTGCTCTTCCAGAATATGTTAAAGGATACCAAATAAACAATTTCTGAATTTTTTTAAGCAAATCTGATGATATTTAAAGGTCGCGCAAGTTTAATATATGATTTTTGATGCATTTTTCATGTTTTTCAGCATATTTTATGCTGAATCGTACGAATTGATCATTACTTATTCAAAATTTTGTTTCACTATTGAAACACTATTTTCACATATTTCGTCATACTTTGTAAGCATGGCGATGAGCAAATTTCATATGTTTTTAATATGAAGCGTAATTAAGTGATAACAAGAGTTAATAATTATAATTTTTGTATTCAAAACTGTTTGTGGTTACATAAATATCGTTATTTTTGCGCAGTAGTGTTTACTGGCTTTAATTATCTGTTATACAGCCTTGTAACGTTATTTTGAAACATTAGACTACCTTGAAAATTTATATGTTTTTAAAAGTAGTTCAAATTAACTAAAAAAGAAACAGATGGGTTGTCTGCCATTAATATTTTCATTGTAAAATTCCATTTGAAAGCGTGGTTCACTGCTCCCGATGCTACTTCGAGTCCAAATAACGATCTCAGATCTGTAAAAGATTTATTTAGTTATAAAAATAAAAATCGATTAATATAGCTGAAGCTGCTCTTTCGAAAATTACTAATCATTTATGGAACTTGAATGATGAAAATGTAGCATTGGCATTTTTTCAACCTGGTGTGCCATATCAGAACAAAAAAAAATGATTTATTCTTATTAAAAAATGTAATAAATCCTAACGAACCAGTCAAGAGCGTTGTGATAAATATGAATTCAGAATCTGAATTAAACACGTGAAAAGAGCGCGAACTCCACAATTTTATTTCACAAAATACCATGTCTTTTTTTAGAAGATTTGATATCAGTATTGAATTTATCGATATCGATCCATCATTGTGAGATTTAAATTGTAATTTTTTAAATACAAGACGTCTTGTTTCATTTTTAAGGTTGTGAACGATCCTGATGAAAGGGGAATTCCCCTCGTGAGCACATTTAATTTTAATCTGACAAAAAATGAGAAGCAAAAACAATATTTGCTCCAAGTTGTTCAACAAACCCGACGACTAAATGATTAGTTTTCATTTGCAAATAATGCCTTTCATGCATCAATAAATAATCAGTAAAGTTTTTAGTTGTATATTCTGATGTTTGAAATGAAAAATAATAATTATAAACTCTTATTATTACTTAATTACGCTTCAAATTAAAAAAATATTAAATTCGCTCTTTGACATATTTACAAAGTATGACGAAATATGTGAAAATAGTGTTTCAAACTGTATTTCACACACATTCACGAATTTAATATTATGTATTTGAGTGTAGAGAAACCAAATTTTGAGTAAGTTATGATCAATTCGTACGAATCGGCATAAAGTATGCTAAAAAACATGAAAAATGCATCAAAAATCATATTTTTGACTTGTTCGACCTCTAAATATCGTTCGATTTGCTTAAAAAAAATTCAGAAATTTTTTATTTTGTATCCTTCAACATATACTGGAAGAGCAGCTCAAAATAAAAAAAATTTTTTTTTGGGCCACCCTAGTATGTATAGAATTATATATTACTCAAAATTGTAGACTGGAAACGTGGGTGAAATTGAATGAAATCAAAAATATTTAAGTTAATTTCAAAATATATATAATTGATTGGTTTCCAGACTTTTGCACTCGGTTAATGAGGGAACGATGAGTCTTTGTTACAATTATATCATTCAACTTATTGATTTTTATTGCTCATGATTATATATATATATATGTATATTCTAGAAAAATTAATTCACTTACGTTATAAATTATTAATCGTTTAATTATAGTTTAATTTATGTCACACTATCTCTCTTGATTAGAATTACGAAACCCCTAATTTTACACATTTAATCACTTAAAATTTTGGCAGCGTTTTGCTGTATTTAATTGAATGATACAGAGAATAGATTCACCATTGAATTTACAATTATGAATTAATAATTTCATAATAGCAAAATACATATTTTGGTATTGATTGGCAGCATCAAATGCTTAAAATTATAAATTATAAAATTGTAATTGAGTAATCAAAAATAAAATTTTATGTTGTTTTTTACGAATTGGCTAATAAATTTATTTGTTTGTATATTAAATGACGATTTCACCAAAACTCATGTGACCCGTCTCTTTTGCATGTTGGCTTGCAGCCACTTGTCCACTCAAGTGAATATTACATTCCATACATTTGACAGTGAATGTTTGTACATCAGTGTACTGACGACTGCTATTTGCATCTTTCGCTAATTGAGCTGCTTCAATCAGTATTCTATCATCATCCGTTGGGAACATTGTTTGAATTGGCCCACCCTGAAATTTCATATTTCAAATAAAAAAATTTTATTTATGAAATATTGATAACTCATTAAATCATTGAAATGTTAATAATATGAACTTACGTCAAGTGGCTCAATATAAAGTGGATCGTAATGAATACCATCAAATAATAGAAAAACTCTATGAGAATAACATTGATCCTCACCAAATCTATTTATATTTCCATGCACACTATTAACAACTGCTATTTCTATACCATAGAATTTTGATAATATCGATAGTTCGATCGCACCACCCCAAGAATCTGATTTCAAAATCCATTCGCAATAAACATCATTCGGTTTATCCAATAATGCTTCAGTGTATTCACTTTGATCTGCTGCCACAGCATTTGCTATTATTTGCCTCATAAAACTCGAACAATCTGGATTTATTTGGCCTAAAAAAGAAATATAATTACAATTTATTGTGATATTACTTTTAAACAATTTATCATCAGCTCTTACCACTTATAACGTATCCAACGCTTGTAAAAAGGCACGAATTATCAGCTGGAACAATTTTCTTCATAAGTATACCAGGACTGTTTGAAAAATTTTCCGTATCAGAAATATGGGGTCGTGATTTTATTTCATTTTTTTCTGACCCATTGCAACAAATAGTTGGCTTCTCTTCAACAATCAATGTACTTCCTGAACTTATACCAATTTCTTTTAGTGTTACATTTTCATTATCCAATTCTAAGACTTTAGGAGGAAACCCACTTAGAATATGTAGTGCATCAGATTCAATACCAGTTAGCTCAGTTAATTTAGCTTTAAGGTCAAATACACTATCAGTTGTTGACAAACCATCTACAACTTGCTGTCCCAATTTAGTCTTTACTCGCAACACAAAATTCTCCATTGCGTTTAAATATTTCCGGAGCAAAATCAAAAGGTAATTATGATTTATGTTTATAAATTCCGCTGAAATTCCTAACCTCAGAAAAATAACTTCATACCTATAAATCTATACACATAGATAGAAATGTATGTTGCAGTGTCCAAAATAGTCTGGACATTTTTTATATTAACTCCTATTTTATCAAATCATTATACGGTTTGTAATATCAGCTGGATTATTGTCATTGATCCAAAAAATAGTCCACTATGATTACAACTCTATTAGTGCAATATCACAAATAAATAATCAAAATAAGTTATTGCAATAATAACATTTAACCTGTCCTGCATGTGTACACAATATGGAACCTAAAGTTTAATGAAATTTCTTATATGCCTGTAAATAAGTATGTATGTATGTATGTATGCATATATCTATGTATATAATATGGAGCAAGGATGGTAAATGGTTAACTAGGTCACTTGGCACAGGAAAACTTGATCAAGATTGCAATGATATATATTATTCAGACACAGAGCACTAATAGTAGATGAATTATGTTATACTAAACTTCACAACTGTGTTGTCTGCTGATTGCTCCATTCTATGAAAGGACATTTTTATCACGACAATCACGACTAGACATATTTACACCAGACCAGACCAGTTACCAGCAAATTATGCAAACATTGCAAACCATGAAAAATATAAAGATGCAGAGAATAATGTGAGATCAAAGGACTATTTTTACGTGAAATTGTAAAAAATTTATTGAGAGATAATCTAATCAAATGATGATAATGCAGAAATGATATCTAAAGTCGAAAAAGTAAATTACTTCTATATAAATGGGAACTGCATTATCGATATTGCGGTTTTAGTTTGATGGTTAAGGCTCGGTAGAACTGAATTGTAGGAGGCACTTTTTCGATCTTTTTATACATTGAAATTTTTGACAATAACGGCTATGCCAAAATACCAATTTGATAATTTTTTTTTTTTAAATTAAAGATAAAAATGTTCTGCGTGGCGCTATGATTTCCAAATTTTGATTTAATCGATCATGAGCATTATATTGACACAAGTAATTAGGAAAATTCATCATTTGAATCTCGCGGGCCACAATTCTATGGAAAAAAGTAAATTAAAGCGAATGCAAGGGTTTTTTGGCAAATTCTAAAAACATAGCGCCACAGTATTTTTCATCCCGAATCTGAAAATGATTTGTTTATTGCACAATTCTTTATAAATTATAAATAAAATTTAAAATTATTTCTTGTCTTAAACATATGCAGTATATAAAATTTTGATACAAATAAAATAACAGAAATATGTTTTTCGAATTACATTGAAAAAATAATTTATAAAATTTACATACGATATAAATCAAATTTCAAAAAATTTTAAATAAATGTAATAGAAAAAATTATTTTTAAGAACAATTTTTTTTCTTTTTTTCATACACTGAAAACACATTATCATGGAAAATTGATGAAAATTATTATAATATGCTCACTGTTTCGTATAAAAGTAACAAAAATGTGGTTGAATATTATAGACAATGTAAAAATAATGTATACCATCATTAAGGACGTTCGGTAGAGATAGAACCCTCCCATGAATTTTTTTGAAATTTCGACTAGACGTTCTTATTCTTGTTACAATAACCCTGTCAAAATTTCAAGAGGTTCATCTGTTTGGTTTTCGAGATATTGAATTTCAAAGTTCAGTCATTTTAACACGGTCGCTTGTGGGAAAAGATATAAAAACTCAATTTTAAGAAAATTGGCCCAATTAATTTCGCCAATTTTTTTATATGTCACAGATAATGCTATTCATTTCATGTATACCAATTTTCGTGACGATCATCTGATTCGTTTATTAATAAAAAAATAAATAAGAGTTCGACAGAAACGCAACGGCAACGTCGCTTGTGGCGGGAAATTCAAAATGTTCCGGGACATCATACCGACGCAGCAGACGAACAGCAGTGCAGATACTGATGCGTGTTCATGAACACTCACACATTGAAGACCCGGTACGGCGTTGTCAAGTCATCACTTATCGCTAGTTTCCCCTTGCCCCGTAAATGTTTCCCCTCGCTAACGCAGCCGAACGTTCTTTTAGATCTTAACGTCTTTTTCACGGTGGAATAACCGTCTTGCTCAGTATCATTCTCGTAATTTTTGCGGAACTTTTGAATGGTCTCGCTCCGGTTATCAACTACTATTCGTCTTCATTCCAACACACTCTGTTTTTCTAATCACATCTCAAGATTTTGCTTGACCTCTTTTCCAACGTTTTAATTAAATAAAAAAAATTATCAAATGGACAATATAACACACGTACACTTCTAAACAAAAATACAAGAAAACAATATATCAAAACCAAAAATCCTACAGCTCTACTAAAATATTAATCATACAATTAATTACAAATTTTATCAATTCGAAAAAAAATCCAGTCTTCAATTACCAGCTCGAATTTTTACCCAAATTAAATCCTATTTATTTTTCTTCAATTTACTCTTGCTAAACATAACCTCAAAAAAAAAAAAAAAAAAAAAATTAAATGAGTGAAGTTGAATTAAATAATATTTTTTTTTTATTTATACATTTCCCTGAGTCATCATTATATATTATTCATTGTATATTACAGATTGTATTTTTCTTTTTTATTTTCCATTTGGAAATATATATCGTGCTTGATGTCTAAATTTAGCGGAGCAAATCTTCACTTGGTATAGCTATAAAAAAATATCGTTTAAAATTTTTCTCAACAATTTTTATTATTTTTATCGATATAAGATTTATATCTGTGTACAGTGTTGGACATTATATTATATCAAGAAGATCTCAAGTATGTCTATAAATATAAATAAGAGGCGCGTTAGACTTGCGGAACTTGCATATCAAATCATTTACTAGCAAACCACAAAGGGTGGTAATAATAATCTCATTCATCGGCGATTTCAACTCATCTCTATAAAAACAGAAAAGCTAAATAAAAAAAAGATATAAAAATAAAAGAAAATAATCTGAAAAAAAAAAAAAAAAAATTTATGTTGTATCTACTTTGTTTGTGGTCAGTCGATAAAAGGTTAAAAATATAATACATAAAATGAAATATAAAAATAATATTCGTTTCATCAACAATAAAAATATAGTCACGTAATAATTATGATAGTTAAACGTTTTATTTAATTTTTATTTGTACTACATTGTTATTATTTCTTAAAAATAAAAACATGTGATAAAAACTTGTCTATTGAGTGTTAAATTGTTGTAGATAATTATTACACGTTGATGAGCTGAAGAATTCGTCACAGTTGAATCTTGATATTAACGGCAATATATTATTACTACTGTTTTGTTATTATTATTATTAATATTATTGTTGTTAGTGTTGTTAGTGTTGTTATTATTGGTGGGAGACGCCCAGAAGCTGGTGAAGATGGATAAGAAATAAGTAATTAATCAAGGATAAGAAAAAATTTATATCGCTTTCTTGACGGGTTGGAATTCAGTTATTTTTTATTTTTATCTTTGAAAGCCTGTTTATGTTTATTTATTTTTTGTTTATTATTTAAAGTAGTTGCTGGTCTCGGTAATCAAATGGAGAAATGAATTAAACTTGAAGTGAGAGCAAGTTGTATCATCAGAATAAAATAATATGTTTATGATTTAGAGGTATCTTTCACTCAATGATTAACATTATAAACTGATAAAATAACTTTCTGTATCGAGTGAAAATACGAAATTAATTAGTAATTTAGAAAAATTATAATTTATAATGACTTTATTTATACATCAAGATCATGTGAGTATTTATTTAGTTCTTGGGTTTACTTTTTTTTATTTAATTTTATTTATTTCTCTTTGTTCCTTTTTTTTTTATTTTACACTGAGAATAAAGTAAAAGATATTGATCGGAAGACGTGATAGAATTCGGCTTGATTGAAGTATGTCGAGTTGAATTGAAATACCTTTTGTGTTTTATTTTCCTTCAGTTGTTAAATCTTTTTTTTTTTTTATATAAACTGTTCTGTTTTAATTCGACGTTGCTTTAACTTCTTTCAAATCATTCTGTGCCAATATATCCAGTATCAATAATAGTCTTTTCATTAGCTTTATAATAATTATTAGCCATGATGACTTTGTCAAATAGAGAAAATGAAAGACTACTCTGTGTGAAATTTATGTGTACACATATTTTATTTTTATTTTTCATTCTCCATCTATTATTTATATATTTATTTATATATTTTTTTCTTTCTCGAGTGACAGGACAAATATCGCAAGAACTTACGAACGATTTTAAAATACATATTGACTTATTGAACATTTAGTGATGTGTTCAAGGTTTTAGTCAGGTGAAGGACGTTCGAAATGAATTCTCCTTTGTCAAAATTAAAAATATTTGTTCTATACATATATAGATCAATTGAAAGGAAAACAATTTAATATTCAATTCTGCATTTTCCCCAATGCATTTGTCGATTCTCAAAGCATATTTTCTTCATGAATATAATGTGCAATCGAAAATATTTATGTACATGAAAAGTTTAGTTCAAGTGGTATTCCATCTGACATTGAAATGAAATTTTTCAAATAGGCGTGAACGAATAACTTTGAAAGTAATTGACCCACTGACTCACTTTGAATTCAATTCGAAGTAAATGTTAAAAAGTAAATAATATATCTTGACGTTTTCAATCCACCCGAGTATGAAAAACTCGAATGGAATTTTTTTTTTACACAGTACAGTATAATTTGACATGGAATAACAGAATTAATTGCCACATATTTTATTCACATCCAACTTTTCATTCAGTCAGACATGATTTAGATATTTTTTAAACAATTTATGATTACTACTTAATAATTAAAATTGTTTCTCACTTGACTTCATTACATTCCCCCAAAATAATCTTGCTACTATTGTTATACAAGTAAGTGAAAATATATTGTTATTCAAATATATATAATACGTATAATTTTATTATTCTATACATATTTTTATTAAAATTCATATCTACAATATGCACTTTAATTCACTGATGTTCTCAAGCAATTGGTACAGTATAAAGGAATGTCTGATGTGTAATTGTTGAAGACTATTTTTTCTTAATGAAAAAAAAAAAAATAATATCAAATAAATATTTAAGGGAAATTGGCCTAAAATGGCATACCCTTTTTTCTATTGAGTGTAACTTTCACGTTCCTCCATACATACATACATACATACATACATACATACATACATACATACATACATACATACATACATACATACATACATACATACATACATACATACATACATACATACATACATACATCTATAATCCTCAATAAATCTGGATTTGATAGAACTTCATTGATACCACCAGAAAAAATTTTTATACTTGATAACACAATGAAAAATCATAAATTCACACAATTATAAATATATAAAAAGCTTACACGAAATTAAGAGTTGTTCAGTGTATGTATATAAAATTTACAATAGTTCAATCATAATTAATGATTTATTTCACGAATAAAAAGCATAAAAAAAAATCTTTTACATATACACGAGTGAAGTAATAAATAATATCATTTGTATTTCTATTTATTATTTTTTATTCTCTTATTCAATTAGTATAGCAGTAGTTTAAGAATTATGTACGTATACTCAACATGATTTATTCGATAAAAATTGTCATAGTATATTATTTTAAACTATACAGTAACAAAGTATATAATATTAACTGTAATATTCATTTACAGATATACATCAATGACTTTTGTTTCTTTAAAAATAATCTCATTCGATTGATCGTAAACACATTGATATTAACTGTCGTCAATCATCACAAACAAGAAAAAAAAATAGATGAATAAAACATAAATCAAACTATTACCTGAAACATAAATTTATCTTGCATTTTAATAATCAAAATTATTTTATCAATTATTATTTTTGCTTTATTTTATTTACATTATCATCAATGTTTATTTTTTCCCTCTGCAGAAAATTACAATACATACTGTTACATATCTCGATGCTAAATAAATAAATTTCAATAAAAAAAAAAAATAAAAATAAAAAATCAAACACTAAATTTTTTCATACATTCATAGAATTAATTTTTGAAGATATAATAATAATAAAAATAAATATTTCTGAAATTATTACGTGACATAAACAAAACCAATTTGTTAAAATATACATTTATTTATATAAATAGCATGTATACATATATGTATTTGTTTATATATATACATCTACAATATTCAATAGTTTTAAAATTAAATCTCTCAACGCATCAAAGATCATGACCAGTTGTAAAATTCCCACGCTTTTATTCACCACCCTATTTGATATGTATATGTGTATATGTATATACATGAGGTATATAAAGTCAGTGTGAATTAAGTTGCTCGAAATGCAGTGTATTTACAGTTATAAACCAACACGTTTAGATGACATCGTTTGATTTTTAGATTGCGAACTCGTGTATGAACGTGACGAGTATCTATTACATATTTATATACATAGTCTTGCATATATGTATATTTGTTTATTTGTTTTTATCTACTCGAATAAGATTATGATAGACATGAACACAATATGAGAAAAAAGGAAAACATATAATTATTAAGGGGACATCTCTAGACTTTCGCACATTTTTTGAAGAATTTTTTTTTTGCAAGAAAATTTATTGAAACATTCTGATTTTTTTTTACATAAAAAAGTACATGCCAGAGTATGTAAAAACATTTTTTTTTTCAATTATTTATATCAATATGGCTGAAATATGGCAGCCCGAAAGGAACCTCCTTTTTGAAATTTTTGTTTCCGATATCCCTGAGTCGAGAAATCATGTTAACCAAAAAAAAAAAAAAGGAGGTTCCCTTAGAGCTGCCATATCTTATCTATATTGATTTATAAAAACTCCAAAAATAATTTTTTATATACTTCGACATGTACATTTTTATGTATAAAAAAATCAGAATGTTTCAATAAATTTTACTGCAAAAAATATTCTTGAAAAAATGTGTGAAACACGAGGTGCCCCTTCAATTATTACTAGAAGAGAAACACCTAGAAGATCAATAAATTATAAAAGCTACGAACTTTACACTAAATTTTATTAAAAACAGTGATCAAATTAGTGTATTAAAAAAGATATTTCAAAGATTCATTCATGTATAAACGAGAATGGAGGAAAATTTATCAATAAAATTTACGAGTTCATTCATGCAATAATAAATTGTGATTTGAATTTTATTTTTCTTTCTGAAAAATCTTATCATCTTTTTATATAAACCTAGTGTCATAACTTGATGCTAAATAAAGATGTTCAAATAAATCTACATAAATAACATATCTATAAATAATATGTACATTATCTACTCTTAGATATGAAATAAATTGTAAACGATCATCAAGTCCAATATCAACCTCATTAATTCATAAATAAAATCTACGATCTAAAAATCAACAAAAAATATTATCATCACATAGAAATAATTATATTCAAATATGTATGCATGTATATTTGTTTACATATGTATGAATATTATCAGGATTATCACAACGACTTCATATGAGACTAAAAAATTTATTGAAAGTTTAAAAGACTGATGACTAAGAGCAGCAATTTATACTTGAATACAATTTTTGATTAAACGTAGATGAATTATATCTATAAAATATCATACACATATATATGTATATATATATATTTTGAAGATATGTATGTGATATATCATAGCAAGTTTAGCCTCCCACGATGTGAAATATGTAGTATATACCGTTTCCAAAAGTATTCTCTCACTCTTGCTATATTTTTTCTTATTTTTTTTTTTTTTTTCATGTTCGCTCCGTTAAGTGGCCACGCGTTATGCTAATTTTCCGTTTCGTTAATTATTCTCACCTTTTGCTCGTACAATGGATAACACTCTCAATTGACTAAAACATGTACAATCATACACGTTTGTAATAATTTTTTTTTCTTCATTCTTTTAATCAGTTTAATTGTGCTGAAAGGAAAAAATGTGAAGAAGAAAAAGAAAATGAGGACGGATGTCATAGCTTTTCACTAGTTTTTGGTTTATATATATAAATTTAAATTGTTATAACAGTTATAAATGTTGAGTGATGTTTGGGGGATAATACAAAGATAATAATTATTTAAAAAATAAAGAGATGATCGAGACTTCTTTCATGGCTAGAAAAAGGCGTTACTTATTTCCATCAGATTTATTACATTCATTTTATTTTATTATTATTATTTTTTTTTGTATTTAGATGGTCAGTTTTGATTTATTGTGATGCAATATATAGTGTGAATGATTGTTAATTTATGGGCGTGTAAGTTGTCGCAATAGTTGGAAGATATATCAAATTTTTATTGATTATAATTTATTTTAGATGTTGATTGATTCAAATGAATTCGAATGATACTTTCTTTTTTTAATTATTATTAATTTTTTTCTTTCATTTATCTATGGCGGTGTATTACTACCCTTTCAATTAATTGTTCAGCTTCTGTAAAAAAAAGAAAAAAATACTTAGAAAGTCGGCAGTCAGAGTAACGGTTATTTTTTTTTTTATTTCTTCATTTGATGAAGATAAAAAGAAAATCGAGAGAGACTGAAGAAACAAAAAATGATAAATAAATAAAATTGGGCATTTATGTAAATTTAATTTCGATCAATTTCACTCATGGACTGTAATAATAAATGTCAATTTGACAATTATTAAATATACTTATTACAAGCTCATTAAATAATATAAAATTTAATGTAATATAATTGAACGTTTGTTCGTAGTTTGTAAGTGGATTAATAATGTTTTAAAAAAATTATACGATGTATATGAATATTTAAACCGATATATTATTACATATATAAGTGATAATAAAAATAAGAATTTTTTTTAATGTATAATTCTTCAAGTTTTTTTTTTTTTTTTATTTATTCATTTTCTTTTTTACGATTCACTCGAATCTTTTTGAATTTATTTCATTGTGCAATGCACATTAATGTTTAAATGTATTCAAATTGTCTCTAATAAAAGCACAGTCATCATTAAAATTCCACTGTTCATCTAATTAACTCGAAGAAAAGAAAATGTCTGAACTTTCACATGTGACAAAATAAAATAAAGCGGAAAAAATTTTACAAAATAATTTACTTTTTCTCCTCAATTATAAATCCGCAATTTACGAGTAACTTTTACAGTGTGAATTAATTTTCACATTATGTAAACTCCACTTGTACATAAATAATTCTAATGCGACAATTGTCCGTCAATGAGAAAAAAAATATGTCGGAATATATAACGAGAATATTTCACAGTGGAGTTTTTATGAATTTTATTGGAATAATTTTGCTCATGTAATATCATAATTCTTAACTATATTTATGTATCTACATTTGTGTAAATGTGTGTGGTGTACACACATGTATATAAAATATAAATAATTTATTTGTTTCCATAAATGTCTTGTGTTTTTAGTAAATATTTTACACTTGTTACATTTAATATTCAAGAATGATTTATAATTATTCCTTTTCCAGATTAAAATTTAATTATTACATAGTTAAAAGTTTGTATGCATTGTTAGGTCCTAGGGGACCTTTCGCCATCTTCATGACGTCTGCGCTTTAGTCGCAGCGCATTCCTTCAAATAAAATTATCTCGCACTTCGAAATTTGTCTTTATTTTTAATATAAAATCGAATAATATAGAATTTCACCTATTCAATGTAAAAGTAACTTCATATTCTAGAAATATCTATTTTTAACCAATTATGAGAAACGAAGCTACGTGAGAACTTCCATAAAACATACATCGAGAAATTCCTCAATGAAATGCTTATTTTGTTAAATGCGCGAAATTGAAACTTAGTCAAATACTTTTATTAATTAGATTTTTGGCGGTTTCCAAGAAATATTGTTTAAAGCATCAGCGAATTGCAAAAATCCCTACATATCGAATCTTACGCCCAATAGAATTCATTTTTTCTTAACTTCCAACAAACTGTAAAATTGTTAACTAAAATCAACCAATCAAAAATAACGTTCCAAAACTGCTGATGAAAATATTCAAACCTAAGGAAAATTTAGTCTATAAAAACTAACGCACAACGAGTCTCGTCAGTTCACTGTCTACATCAATTACGACGACTACAAGTTCACTTGTACCACCACCTACGACAACTACAGTTCAGTTCTAACATCATCAACGATCATATCAGTTCACGAAGATAACCAATACACTATCAATCATAATTCAACGACGCAAATATTGCAAATCAAAGGCAAATCTACGAATAATCAATCAACAATACTATTCCTACGACGAATCCAGAATCTCTACGACAATCCATATCCGTTCAGTGAGCCGCCGTTCCTCACTTCCCAGTTCTAATAAACCATAATCCAAGCCCTTCTTCAACTCATTACAATCGTGAATAAAACCGTTCAGTGAATTCAAATAAGTTTAAATAGACAATAATATTCAAAAGTTCAGTTAATAAAGAAAAAAAAGAAAGTAATCAAGTTTCTCACGTTCTTCGGTTTCTAGTCTCATAAGTGAAACAATAGACTATAAGTTAAAAGTGTAATCTTCAGTAACAATTTAAGTGATTCAACCGATAAATACAAATTAAAATTATAATCATTCTCCAAAACACAACATCCTCGTTCACTTTCTTCATCCTTGCACTTCAGCTGCGCATAGCAGTGACCGGCAACGATCCCATTGAAAATAAATATTTTAAAACTCGTCTCCACGTCTAAATTACATCCAGGTCGTAACAGCATATACATATTTTTTGTATTATTTTTATGTACATGTGTGTTTATTTTTTTTTTTAATTTAAAATTTGTTTAATTTTACTTTGCACTCTTGAGTTTTTTCTTTTTCTTTCTTATTAATTATTGCCAGGGTGTAATTTATATTTTTCATCTTTTATCATAATATTTTGTTTTTTGTTGATATCGTTATGCAATTGTATCTGTTTTATGTATTTGTGGATTTTATTTTTTGAATTTATGTTGATTCGCACTTGATGTTTTGCAATTAAAAATATTTTGTTGTGAATTTTTACACAAATTTTCGCTCTGGATTATAATATAAAATTGGCATTTTAGTAATAAACTCTGCAAGCAATTTTGAGCTTTTTTCATAAATTTCATCTCCATTTAATATTTAATTATTTTAAAATCATAATAATTTATACAAAATAATCATAAACTATATTTGATAATTTTTCAATTTAATATTAATGAAACATATTCTTATTCGATGAAATAATTATTTTTATAAGAAACAATTGAATTTAGGAGTAAATCAAATATTTCATCATTTGGAAATATTTAAATAGATAAATAAACAACAATATTTGTCGATATTAAAAATAAATTCAACATTTTTTCTTAATTAAATTCACTTTTACAGATAATTCGCAATTTTATTAAAATCAAAATATATCTAAAATATAAATGAATTAATATATTTCTTCTTCATCCTAAAAAATTTTCAAACATTCGAATAAATAAATAAATAAATAAATAAATAAATAACAATATTTTTTATTGAAAATAAATTCAACACTTTTTTTAAATCAAATTAATTTCCCCAGATAATTAGCAATTTGATTAAAATTAAAATATCTCAAATATAAATTATTTAATACATTTTATCTTCGTCTTAAAAAATTTTCGAACATTCAAATAAATAAACAAATATCAATATATTTATATCAAAAATAAATTCCACACTTTTATTGAATTAAGTAAACTTTTCCAGGTGATTAGTAATATTATAAAAATTTAAATATTCTATATAAAACCTAAACTATTAATTTCTTCCATGGTAAAATATTTTCATTCAAGAATATAAAAATAACTCCAAGTGAAAATTACACATTTATAAACTGCTGTGAAATTCCCGTGTGAACTCATTTGATAGACCTTATCCATGTTGCGACGCCAATAATAAAATAAGGTGGCGGTTGATGTGTTCATATACTCACATACATTCGACTGACGAGTTAAGACCGCGCGTCTATTTCCGCCGGTCCTGAAAGAACGCGCGACTGAAGATTCCGCGCCGCTACGTAACACAGTAGTGGGGATCCTGCCATAAATACAAGACATCCTTAAGAAAATCTTCCATTCTGATACCTGCTCGTGATCTATTCAGTAACATAAACAATAAACAGTTTCATTCTTTCCATAAAATTATTATTTTCATTTTATTTCAAACAACTTTTCCATGGAAAGAAAAAAATAAAACAAATCAATCAAAATTATTTAGTTTAGTTTTAATTTATTTTAACTGTCGAGTTTTTTTTTAATATTTTTGTTTATGTGAAAAATTAATATTGTGATTATTTGTGAGAATTATTTATTGGAGACAACTTATCAGGAATTAATTTAAAGAAAAATAGTGAATTGAAAACAAGTGGAGATTAAAAATAATTTTATTTACAATTGAATTTATATATTTGGAAATATAAATTTTTTTATATATTTATTTTTTTCACGTTCCTGTCACATCTATTTGAAATTCATCAAAGGCGACATTTTACTGTACAGCAAGGTGTGTGTGACCTAAGAAACTATTTTGTAATTATATGTTTGTAATAACTCGTTTTATTTTAAATAATATGTTGTTGAAGTAACACGATCGGTTTAAACGTTCGAAGACATTATTAACGTTCATTGACATTAATCCAATGAAATTTAATTGTAAATTCTATCATTGACTTTATTAAATTTCGTAATAATTAAAAATAAAAAAAATATTAATTTCTATTCAAAATAAAAAATATCACTTAACATAATTTTGCATTTGACGAAAAATCCAGTTTGAAAGTTAATTATAATACAACTCGGAATAATTTAAATCACCTCGTTTATACATATGTATTTACGTCTACACAAATTATTAACAAAGTCAGCATTCCACAGACAAATTATATACATATATATATGTACATAAATATATATATGGAATACTCGAGCAAAAGATGAAAACACTTCAACAAAAATATGTAAAGTCACATTTTTAACAAATATAAAATAATGAAAAAGTACAAAGTTTATTTCAGTATTATACAAAATTTAGTTTTAAAAAATGTCAGCTTATTAACTTGCTTCATATTCCATAATACTTTATTTAAAAAAAATTTTTTTATTTATACTTACATAAAATACAAAGTCGAGATTAAAAAGATTTATCATTATCTTAAATTGAATAATTCAACGTTGAATATTGGATGATAAATTAATTTTAATATCAAATTCAATTTGTTATAAAAAATTTGGCTGTGTTTGAAATTGTAAAAAAATATTTTTGAAGTTGAGAATTAAATTAAATAAAAATTATGTAAAGTGATTTGTATGAGAGCAATTTGAATATTATTTATAAGTGGATTTTTCTGACAACAGATTTTTGAACAGACGTACATGTATACATAAGGGTTACTCAAGTAAGACTTTGTCTACTTGAGTTTATACTTGAGGACTTTTGACAGCCGTATACCAATTAACGTTAACTATACACAAAAAAAAAAAGTAAAAATAAAAGAAAAAAGAGAAAGCAGAAAATGTTGACAATGAATAAAAATTAAAAATCGTTTGCAAATCGTAAACAAATGATTTAATTCAATACACTTGACTTTTCAACTAAAATTCACATGAATAACAACAAAAAAATATATTTATTGATGCAAATTAAAATAAATATTCCAATAAAAAATTCACTTTATATAAAATTAAAATCAATTCATCACAGTTATATTTTTTCACATTATGTTTCATGATAATAACCATGAAAGTATTATTAATTATCATTTAATTTCAAGTTAATAATATTCATAATAAACAGAATAATATTTATTCGATAAAATCAATAATAAGAAATATAATTTGTCTAAATAAACAAAAATTCAAGTGCAAAATATTTTGATTTTTCCGTAGTGATTCAATTAAATAATTCAAGTCATTAAAAATAAACCACAAAAAAAAAAACCCCCCACAAATATTAATTAAAATTTTCTTTATCAATATAAAATTTCTTTTAAATCTTCTCGCACTAAATTGGTCTCAAAACTTTCATCACACAGTTCAATGAACTCGATATATTTATAATAAAAAAAAAAATATATATTTATTATATTTCAATATCACGAAAAAAGAAAAAAAAATTTTTTTTTCTTATATATTTTAATTTTTTATCTTGATAAATATTTTAATTTCGATGTATACTTATTCCATCAGCAAGAGTATAAGACAGTGTATATTTATTTATATTCACTTGCTTCATCAAGGCTTAATAATTGTTTTAAGAACTTCCGCCCATTTTTTTGTTCACATAGACAAATTTGCATTCATCTCTCAGACAATTAAAATCTCATTGGGGTCATCATATATTTCTTATCGTACATACCGATTATATACACACATAAATAAATATTTTTTTCAATATATTATGTACATATACTCATACATATATACATATAAACTTGAATTTGAAAGTTTAAAACGAAAGTATGCGCGCAATTCGTTCCCGTCAAATCAAAAGCTGCGGCAAAATATTTTACAGGTGAATAAAAATGTATACACATGTGTATCGAAATTGATGTGAGTTGAATACTGAAGCAAAAAAGAGAAACGAGCAATCTATTATCTAGTCACAGGATAAAATAAATAAAACTAAAAAAAAAAGATAAAATAAATACAGAAAGAAAAATAAAAAATAAACGCAGTATATCAATAAATTCTTCATACAAAAAAAAATGTAACTTTAAATTAATTATAATTCGAAATTAATTCAAGATAAATCACAATCTAAATCGTCGATTTTACAAATAAAGATTCACCCTTAAACTAAAAATAATCCAAAAAAAAAAAAAAAATTAAATTCTATTTAATTTCTTATAAGTTTAATTTTCTATTTTATTCATCTAATTTTATTTGTATTTCAATTCTTTATCATATACATTCTTTAATTTTTCTTTAATCAAATGTATAAATTAAATTATTAATAGTGCAATGTTTATAGTTAGTAGTGATCTAATTGTTTAAAATGTGCGTTGTGGCTTTTAATAAGGAAGTAACAAGTAGAAAAATGTATATGATTTGGTACGTACCCAAGCTCTACTGATTGAAATAGTAATGTGAGATTTTAGTAACATGAAAGAAAATAAAATTACATAGATGTATATACAAATGTATGTGTAGAAAAAATATATATAAGAGAAGATAATACATGAGGAGGGCGAGAGAAAACGGAGCGAATAGCTCGTTGGTATTCCGCATAAAATATTTATTATATATGCGGTGCGATATAGCGTAAACGTTATTCGAGCACGCGGGTTTGGTATGCTTGAAGACTAACGAAGATACTTTATGTATTTTATTTTACTTTATTCGCGTTTTGCATCGTTGCTTGGCCTGGGAAAAACGTTGCGTCTTTTATATACATAAAACTCTGTTAAAACATATCATGTCCTTCGATTCGATAAAATATTTCCGCAATTATATCATTATTAACTGTATATGTACGTAGATTATGCAATTAATTATTATGGTATCACGTCACATCCGCAGTGTAATATACTATTCAAAATTATTTATTTATTCATTCAATTATTTTTCTTTTTTTTTTTTTTTTAATTTTCTACAGTTTTTAAATAGGTTTGGAAAATTTTTCTTTTCACTAAGTTCACTTGGATTTATTTTTATAATTAGATTCATGATGAAAATATACTTTACACAATTATTTATATTTTTTATTTAATTTTTTTTTCTTTTGATTTTTTATAGTTTCTTAATAGATTTGAAAAATTTATCTTTTTACTAAATTTACTGGATTTATTTTTACAATTGCAAATACTTTCATGATAAAAATATACTTTCCAAAATTGTTTATTTATCTATTATATATTTTTTTTCTATTGATTTAAAATTTTTTTATTGAATTTTTTTACTCACTAATTTGATTGAATTTATTTTAACAATAGCATTCATGATAAAAATATACTATTCATAATTATTTATTTATCCATACAATTTTTTTTTTATTAATTTTCTACAGTTTTCAAATAGATTTAGAAAATTTTCCTTTTCACTTAATTCACCGGGTTGAATTTCGCAATTGGATTCGTGATGAAAATATACTTTTAAAAATTATTTATTCATTGAATTTTTTTTTTTTCTACTAATTTTCTACAATTTTTTAATTGATTTATAAAATTGTCGTTTTTGCTAAAATCACTGGATTAATTTTCTAAATTAGTTTGATGATAAGTCTTAATGATAAAAATAAACTTACCGAGATTGTTTATTTATCTATTATATTTTTTTTTCTATTGATTTAAAATTTTTCTATCTACCAAATTCATCGAATGGATTTTAACAATTAGTTAATTAGTTAACAGTTTTTAAATAGATTTAGAAAATTTTCCTTTTTACTAAATTCACTGGATTAAATTTTGCAATTGAATTCGTGATAAAAATATACTTTTAAAAATTATTTATTCATTGAATTATTTTTTTTTCGACTAATTTTCTACAATTCCTTATTGATTTATAAAATTTTTGCTTTTGCTAAATTCACTGGATTTATTTCTATTATTAGATTCATGATAAAAATATCCCATTAAAAATTATTCATTCATTCATCCAGCTATTTTTATTTCCACTAATCTCCTACAATGTCTAATCAGACATATAAATTTAATTTTCCTATACTAAATTCACTGGATCATTTTTTACAAATACATATCCACATTCATGATAAAAGTTAACAAATAACGTTTTAACGTGACGTAAAATCGTTAATTAATCGATAGTTTTATCCTGATGCGTGCATTATCGCAGAATGCATGCAGCCAATTAATAGCAAGAAAATCGTGTTGTAACTATATACTTGTATGTCCTCGTATATATAATAAACAAATACATGTAAGATGTTTGTATTGAACTCGCGAAAGCGACTCCCTCTGTAACTTATTTCCCAATTGCAATGTAAAAGCAACCACCACTGTAGCTACTACAATTGCAATTGCATACTGCCACCTTGGTTAACGCACAAGTACAATATGTATACGATATAGTGTTAGGAGTATAGTATTCTTATATGGTTAAATTTTCGCACGCCTCTATCTTAACAACAACACAACTGTCCGGTTAGAATTTCACTTCCTTGTGATGTCGTATACAAATAGAAGCCTCCCACCGAGAAAAATATAAATACCTTGGTATGAAAATAAATTTCTTTACTAACATATCGATGAATATACATTTAATGCGATAACACAGGTGAGAAAATTTTCCCCGACAATATTTATATGCAATGTACATGCATGTGTTTGTATATGAAAATATTTGTAGGTATTTGAAAGAGATATGAAAGATTTTGTATTTAATATTGGTGTATTTTTATTTTTTTTTTATTTTATTTGACAATAGTTTTGGTGAGATGATTTTTAATTATTTAATATAAATGATAAATTTGAAATTGATATATTAAATAAATTTGTGATAGAATTAAAATTGAGATATTAGATAAGATTGACAATGATTTCAGTTAGATAATTAATAATTATTTAATATAAAAAATAAAATTAAAATTGAAATATTAAATAAACTTGACAAATAATTAGATGAAATGGTTAGTAATTATTTAACATAAATAATAAAATTAAAATTAAAATATTAAATAAATTTGACAATAATATAGGTGAGATGATTATTAATAATGTAATATAAATAATATAAAAGAAAAATTAGTATGAATAATTTAAGCGATTATTAAAATTGAAATATTTTTAAATATAAGAAATCAAGTTATTATATTTTACTATGTACATTAATGTTCATTATATATCTCACGTTGTTTATTATTTCTATATTTTCTATATCCAATTATTATTATTCCACTTGTTTTTTTATTCATTTGAAATTTGTAGGAATTTGAAAGAAATATGAAAGATTTTATATTTGATATTTGTGTATTTTTATTTTTTTCATTTGATTTTACTGCGAGGAAGGAATAAAATTATGAATGGATGTCGGAAAAAATTATTTTTCATTCAGGTTAATAGACTCGTTTAATCTTTTTTCCACACTTACACCTCTGTATTTCTATTTCGATTCACCTCGTATCACTCATGCATGTATGTACGTGTTTAGCACAGAATTTCTTTTTTTTTTTTTTTTTATGTAATGGATTCAACCACTTGACACGCGAACATATTTTATATAGGATTGTTAAAGTTTTTTTTTTCAGTAGGAAAAATCGTCAGCGTGAATTATTTTTTCGGAGATTATTTTGATTCATTGATTTAGTAAACTTACTATTCATTATGGTACTACATAAAATCAAAGTGAAAAATTTAAGTTTAAAGCTGGGAGTAATATAAAATATACAGTTATCAAGAGTTTAATAAATTAGAATTATAAAAAGTTTGATAAACTAAATCGTATAATAATTAACTGCATGGGATCCATTTTAATTTTTTAACTTAGAAATTGATTTGAAAAAAATAGAAACCACCAAAGTTTTTCAAAATTATTGTCAAATTTATTTAATATCTCAATTTTAATTTTATCATTTATATTAAATAATTAATAATCATCTTACCAAAATTATTATCAAATTTATTTAATATAAATGATAAAATTAAAATTGTGGTATTAAATATGAGGGGATTGTTGTAAAAATTTAATGTAATGTTATTTGATTATTTTTCGTGATAGTTCAAATGTCAAATGTATTAAATATTAATTATTAATTATTAATTAGAAACTTTCAATGTGAGAAAATTGATAATTTTGTTCTGGTGTTTGTAAAAAAAATTATTTGAGCCAATAATATTTTTTTAAACTAATGAATTAATTTATTTAAAGTAATTTTAAGTATCTCATTTTTTCCTTGAACATTAACAGTTAACAAACAATTATTCCTATCATAATACAATTATTGTGGAATTTTTTTCCCTTCTTTTGCTTCTTTATGATTTTTTTTTCTCAGATTATTATTCAATTCACTTGTATGTACTTGCATGGGAGTTGTGCTTCAGCGTCACCATTAAATTTATAATCAGTCGGACAACAACAATTTTCCCTTGTACATTTGTACAATCCATTTTGTACCGTCAGATTTTTTTTTATTTTCACTTCAGAAAGTTTATAAACGAGTTTATGAAAAGTCTCGACATGTTTGCCAATTTTCATATTGATTTGTTTAAATTGAATACAAATTTCTTGTTCTCGTTTTGATTTGGCTTGTGAGAATACAAACACATATTTATAATACAAATACAATAATACAAAACTGTTGACAGATTCAGATAAATGCTGAATTTATTTTTCTCTTTTTCTCTTTATCATCCTGTAACACTTGCATTGGAGTGCTTTATTTTTATTATAATTATTGTCATAATTTATTTTATCTTCTCTTTCTATATGTCAACTTAACGGTTTTTATTTTCACTTATCATAGCCCAGATGAAACTAGTTAATAATAAATGATAGTGAATGTAAATTCACAATATCAAGTGATAAATTTCACGACATTATCAACATATTAATAAATAATTCATTTCATTGATTATGTTGACATGAATATTAACTCAATATGTAAAATGGAAAGTATAAAAAATTCCAAAGATAAAAAAAATTTTAGGTAAATAGAGGAAAAATTGTCGTTAAAAATAATTTGAGTTATTTCAATGTGAATTCAGATTTGTTACTTTATTTTTATTTTATTCATTTCTCGTGATGAATTATTCATGAATATTATTTTTGTAAATTATGTATGGATATCTTATGAAGTTTTAGTATCAGTTTATTTACACTCTGACGCAATGTTTGAATTTATAGATTTATTTAAATTGTTCACGATACAATTGCAGATATCGGTGCGTTGAATTTTTTATTATTTTTCTACTCTTCTATTTTAACAGTTGAAGTGAAAGGAATCTTTGTTACTACACACAGTGTGCCAGGTATTCAGGTGTATTTCATATTAACTCGGGTACTTCATTCAATGAATAGATGGCAGTTGAATCCATTCCCTATAAATAATTTTTTTCATTATTAATAAACCAAATTAGAGCAAATTTTATAAGGTAATTATCAAAACAAATATAAATTTCTTCAATAAATTTGTTTACATATCATAAATTAATATAAATTAATGTAAATCAATATGAAAAAAGAGCTTTCACTCAATTCAAGTTATTTATTAATATTATTAAAAAAATTAAATAGCAATTGAAATTTTTTTTTATTCAATTTTTAATTAATTAAAATTCTCGATCGAAAAACCGAATTTATTTTATATTATTTTCATAATGTTTCATGTAGTGTTGCATATACAATCGGGAATATTGCTTATTAAAAATTCAAAAACGAGCCTTTTTTAATTATTTTTGAAAATTAAGTTTAGAGTAAAATAATGTTTTTATTGGATTCAGAAGTTTTGAATGGAATAATTGAAATAGGAATGTCACTTTGCAACTAACAAAAACGATCGAGAATAAAAAAAGAAAAAATAAAAAAAAAAATACTTACACACGCGAGTACACACGAGAAAGCCGACGCGACGAGAATACAAAAAGATTGAATATAAAAAAGCAAATGATAGGAAAAAAAGCAAGACATCTACGTGATAAAGGGGAAAGCAGAGAAAAACGAATAAAAAATAAAAATAATATTCAAAAAAAAAAATTGCGACAAACGACAGAATCACGTTTATAAAATAAAATCTATTTTTAGTTTTAATAAAAAAAATATAGTTTATTTTTATTAAATAAACTTAACAATAATTTTGGTAAAATGATTATTTATTATTTATTATAAATAATAAAATCAAAATTCAGACATTAAATGAACTTAACAATAATTTTGGTAAGATGATTATTAATTATTTAATATAAATGATAAAATTCAAATTCAAATATTAAATAAATTCAACAATTATTTTGGAAAGATGATTATTAATTGTATCATATAAATAATATATGAAAGAAAAATTAGTGTAAAAAATTTAAGCGATTATTGAAGTTAAAATATTTATAAACAGAAATCAAGCTATATTTTACTATAAACGTTAATATTTGTTATACATATATACCCCACGTTGTTTATTATTCCTATATCCAATTATTATCATTCCACCTGTTTTTCTTTTCATTCGAATTTTTATTTTAAACATGAGTTATATTTAACTTATCAATCATGATGTACTTGATTTTTTTATCTTAAAATTTCTCTCGTCCTTCATGGATATTTCACAAGGTCTTTTCTATTGTACATTTATAAATATATACAAATGTCCATATGTATATTTTCTACTCTTTAATCGCATGACACATCACTTTAGATAAATTTTTTCACATACCTTTTTTTTCTTTTCGTTTTTTCATTTGAAATAATCATTTAATTAGAGATCGAGTTTTACATTAGTATTAAACCCTTTTTTTATTTTTATTTTCATTTCTTAACTTGTTCGAATTCCAGATAGCATGATGATGACACCATTGATGAAACTAATGCTATTGATGATTGCTGCGGTTTCCGTTATTGCAGCTCCACATTGGGAAAATGCATCAGTGACCGATGGAACTTCTTTGGAAAATTCTTCGAATGATGAAACTTCACACGAAGAAAATTATTCAAAAAGACATATAAAAAAACTACACGACACCAAAGAGATAAAAACAATAAAAGAAGAATTTAATCCAGTGAATTCTCAAGAATTTATTAAGACACAAAAATTTTCAAAACTATCAAAAAAATCAAGAAAGCATAAAAATTATTTTTTCAATAATCCCTACATATCACAAATAAATAAATATGCAAATACATTATCATCGAGTTTAATAAAAAATCCCAATGATTTTATTCATGAAAAATCAATTGGCCACAGAAAAAAGCAACAAGAAAGTAATATTTTTTACGTACGTTTACCACCAACGCCTTATTATTTTGTCCCAGGTTTGGGTTACATTTCAAATCCACCAACATTTTCAACATCAAGTCTACGACCGCACAATTCGCAATCAATTTATTCACAGCAAACTAATTCATTTATTAATTTACCAATTGATTTTGTGAGCAATGGTAAACCAACGTCGGTTTATCAATGGGAAAATAATAATCGTAAATCAGGTAAAAGGCCAAACACAACAATAAATAAATTAAAAAAAGGACCATATGGATTTAATGGAAAACCCACTAGTCTTTATCTAC
The DNA here is from genome assembly GCA_918226075.1 of Microctonus brassicae. Lineage (NCBI taxonomy): Eukaryota > Metazoa > Arthropoda > Insecta > Hymenoptera > Braconidae > Microctonus > Microctonus brassicae. Next base: position 13,208,380 of record OW445484.1, on the reverse strand, counting down.
TTACTTCTAATGGAAAAGCAACAATGCATCAGCCAATTAGATATAACAATATCAATGACAATAATATTTATTAAAATAAATACTAAACTTAAAATGTGAATGAATCAAATGGGTAATATAAAAAGAGTTATAAATTTATTTTTAATTATGTGATGATGTTGACATTGATGATGGTGATGAAGTCGATGCAGTGATATAGAAAAATTAAATATATGTGCGTGACCATGACCGTGACCACGTGGTTAGAAAGGCGCCAGTATAATAATCTTTGTTCGTCCTTGAAGATAAGAAACTCAAGCAGAATAAATGCGTCATGTAATTGTCCAGTCATTTGTGTGGAGCTTCCATGACACATACTTAAAATTGACAAGACAGGATGAAAGCTGTTCCGCTGTTTCCATGAAGAATCCAGTCATCATTCACTACTTTGTAGAAAAAAAAAACAAAGCTCACTCTGTGCAATTTAAAAATAGACAGAAAAATAAAATGATTAAAAATTTGATCGTTTAATCATTTTTTATTTTTTGTGAAGTGATTTATTTTTTATTTCCTCTCAGTGATACTTCATTGAATTAAAGTCCACGTAATTGTGTTACATATGTACAATAGAACATTATAAAACACTCAAAATGTGCATTGTATTTTTTTTTATTCGCTCAAAAATATATATTACGACATTATTCAACTAGCAAGAAATAAAATTAGCTTTCAAATTATAATAGTAATTATTTTTTGAATTGTTATATGTGTTTATTATTGCAGTTTCATATTAATTATTATTTCCAATCAATTGTCTATTGTAAATAATTAATTTATATAAATATGACAAGGGCGTAAAATTAAATGATTTTCTTTTTTTAATTATATCACTAGACATTTGGATAATTTATATTCACCGTGTGTATTTGTTCATTTAAAATTCAAATTTATTTACTGATTGTTTATAACAATGAGGAATTATTTACAAAAGTGATGGAATAAAAAAAACAAATTAAAGTGATAAAAATAAAATAAAAATAGCGTGACGAGTTACATGAAAGTTTAAACTCGAATTTCTCTCTTTTTTTTTTATTTCTTTCTTCCTTTCTTTTTTGTACTTTATTAATCGTATATATTTATTATTATAGTATTTAACTTTATTACTTCAGACACAACAGATTACGGTAATTCTCGCGATAAATGCACAAGTTTATTTGAATATGTGTACTGATGTGTATAATGTGAATAACAAGGCCAACTATAATTATTTGTTTATATTAAATAGCCTTCATACATCAACAAAAAAAATAAAACATCATTATATCAGTAGCATTAATTACAAGGCTAGTGAATATGCAATAATAAATAATGATTATTATAAATCTCTCAACACCTCAAGTAATTTAATGCAATTGACTACACTGCCATTTGCCTGTGGTTATAATAATTAATTATTAGAGTGGAAAAAGAAAGAAATTATTATTAAAGTCATCAATGAAATTTTAAAAATAAAAATATAGTTATATAAAAGAAAATATTGAATAAAATTTTTGTTATATTATCAGATCGTTCCTCGACAATTTTAATACAAATTTCTTTTCGTTTATCTCTTTTATTATTTATATCGATCGTATTGAATATTAAAGTATTATTATATGTTTGATAATGATATATAGTTGGGTGATTTTTATGATTTGAATATTCTCAGCTTTTGCTTGTTGGGGAAATTAAAGGTTTCCAGGAATACATGAAGGAAATAAGGAAACAAGAGAGGGATTTTATTACATATTATCACGCAAATTCGCAGTTAAATAAAAAAATTGTTCATGTATATACATGAAATTATTTAAAGGTGTAATAGTTTTATTTTTAAATAAAAAATATTTTATGATGGATTTTTTTAAGACAATATTTAGCATTGATTTAATTTTGGATTTAAAAAAATATTAATTGAAAATAGATATTGTATTATTAAATTACTTTGATGTGGAATATAAATAAATAAAAATATTTCTCGTGATAATAATTAATTTTGGAAACTTTAAGAAACTTTCAAAAAATATTTGCATGGTGAAAAATATAATTATTTTATCTGGGTTGATTAATATTAAAAAAAATTTTATTTTTATTTTTCTAACATAATTAAAAAGCTAATTTATTCTGAATGTAAATGAATTAAAATTAGAAGACAATAATAATATTGCACAAGAGTTATAAATATTTTTTATTGATTACACTGATCATTTTTTTATTTATTCGCTTACAAGATATTAAGAGCATATAAAATATATTATATACCTACTGATATAAAGAGATCAAAAATTAATGTATTTTAAAAAGTATAATATATTTATATCAAAAAGAGTAATATGAGCCTGATGAAAATGAAGTCATATTTTATTATTACATATAAGCATTTTTTTTTCTTCATTATTATTTCCATTTTCTCATTGACTACATTATTATGTTATTAAATAAAAATAAAACAGACAATTTCATGATATTTCACTACGTTCAATTAAGCTGAACGATAAAATATAAAATCTCATTTCGACGATCGATAGAGATATACTCAAATTAAACTATACAATTCTTATAATAATTATGTTCGTATGTCTGGTAAATTTATCGTAATAATGGTTATTGAATATAAAAATAGCCATAAAATTATATCGTATATAAGTATAATGCCGATGAAATATTTGTTACGCGATTTATCGATTTGATGATGGAAGATTTCTATCTGTCAAATATTATATTATTAAATGAATAATATACTGAACTAGCCTTAGACATAAAAATATAAATCCATACTAAAAATGGAATATAAAAATATAAAAGAATAATATATCTAAATATTAATTGACAATCAATGAAGCTCAATTACAAAATATCAAAAAAACAATTCTGAATTTACTAATTATTTTCTTGTAAAAGAATTGTTTTTTTTTATTCAGTCTGCAGTGAAAGAACAAATTCGTCCCTTCATTATCTTAATATCAGATCATAATTATTGTAAGTCAAAATACAGGAAGTAAATCTTCCTGTATTTGTTTTATTAATTTATTACTTCTTTCCTTATATTTTTATACTGTTGTTTTTTTTATATAAAATAAAATGTCCCATTGATTATGGTAGCACTGGATGATAATAAACTGGTTTGCGACTTTTCTCCATAACATAAAAAGCCTTTGGCTTTCCATTTCCAGGGAAGTTCTTATGAATGCTCGTTGATCCAGTCTTGTTGATGATCGGTGCATAGTAGGACATGGCTGCTTTCTTCCGGTGTTTCTTCACCTTTAGCATATTAACATTTCTTATGTTATTGTCAAGGTCGTTGGGCAGTGACCAGATGGTTGGTCGATCATCGGGACGTTGCTCAAGATGATAAAGCGTTGAATCAAGTCTGTACATCTTGCGAGTTCCATTCATTTGATTTTTTATTTCAACTGGATTATCATTGCCAATTGAATTTATTCTCTTGAATACTTCCATACTCTCAGGATAACTTAATCGTTTGTCATTATTCCTTGTCTGCTTTGAATTATCAATTTTATCACCATTAATCATTGCATTATTTAAATTCAAACGATTATTATTAGCATAAACTAATTTTGGATCATCCATGGTATTTATTTGTTTAAAACTATACTGATTTTCTTGATATTGTTGCTGATATTGTTTTATATTAATCATTTTATCACCCTCAATTTGTTTTTTCATTTGATCCATTCGTAATTGTGCGTGAAGTCGTTTTTTCTCATTTATTTTTTTAATTGTTGGTAAATTCCAATGATAAATCTTAGCAGGCTTTCCATTACTATGAAAACCAACTGATGGAGATTGATGTACTACACTAATACCGTCACCAATGTTACCAGTATTTTTTATTGAAATTTTATCGTTGTTATTTATTGATTTGTGAGGCTTTGTAATGGTATAATATGGCGGACTTGCTGGTAATTTTACCACATATACATGACTGTCACGATGACCATGACGTCTACTGTAAGGTTGATGGATTCGTGAATAAATGCTTGAAGTTACTGTCGGTGGTTCAGGACCTGCCAAACGTTTTTTATGATGACCATCAGGTATATCAAGTGGTGATAATCCAAGACGATTTAATATTGCTGCATTACTTGTACGAACTGTCTCATATGTATTCTCTGGTATTGAATTCACACACCATATCATTAATGATGTTACAATCAAGCAATATCTGTAAAGAAAAATTATTTAAATTAAATTATTGAGAATTTTTCTTTATTATAAAATAATTATTAATTCTGGCATTGTACATGTAACTGAAATGATTTATGATTAATTTTCAACATTAAATCCAGTGGCAAAAAAATCATTGATTTGTTTATTTATCAACTGGTAAGTTTAATTGGTTTTATTATCAATTTCTACAGTGTAGAAAAAATATTCGTTTGCAAACACCTCGTCACGCAATGTCCATAAATTTATATGCCAGGTGAAAATAATTCGTTAAATAATTCCTTTCTTTTTGTTGGTTTATGTATGTAGGTATTCGCAATGTTTTATGTCTTTTAGTTATTCTCTTGTAGTATTATTCTTTGCATTCGTATGTCTGGGACCCCCTGGGATATATCGTCTTACAGAGTGCTCGTTTTAAAACCCCATCGTGAATACTTTCAACGAAATTTCATTTGAAGTAATATTAAAATTACACGTTTGATAATGAAGTAAGATTTTTTTATATTTTATTTTTGTATATTAATTTTCTTTTATTTCTTCTTTTGTTTTTTTATTGTCATTATCTGCGTGTGAAGTTGTTTATTTGGATTGGCGAAATGAGGATGAGGATGATGGGGATAATTGAATGATAAAAAATTATAAAGTTGATTGAGATGAATGTGATATTCAGAAAAAAAAATAATTCAAGGTCTTGTATGGATGAATGAGGATTTTTGTAATTTTATTTTGATGAATTGTAAATTGTGACAGGTGAGATTGAACGTCTTGACACTTTGATACTCATCAAAGTGGAATTTTTATATAGTTTAATCTCATTAAAACACACTTCCTTTATTCCACACACGTTTTTTTTTATGTCACTATAGACTATTTCTTTTGTACTTTGTTTTTTTTTTATTCCTTTTTGTTTTCAAACGATCAATATCATGATGTTGCATTTAAAGGACATTGCCCAGCCCACATTTATTTATTTACAAGTCATCGTATTAATTACTGAAGGGTATCAAGAAATATCTAGTTCATTGCTCAATAAATTGTTGGAAAAAAAGTACTTTTGTAATCTTCAATTACTTTATTTATCAGAAAAATATAGAATTATAATAAATAATTAAAATAAAATCAGTTCAAGGTGCAAAACAGTCTGATAAAATCTTATGTAATAATGACAGAAAATTGGACACATAAATAAATATATAAGTACGAGATATTAAATATTGTACACAATGAATTAATTTTTTTTAAAAGTCTACTCAAAAATTTTATTTATTGTTTTTAACGCAGATTTTGTATCGAATTTCAACACGAGAATTTGTGTTGGAGTTTCGGATTTAGTGGGATATGTATGATCCGGGAAAAATATTTTAATTGATATTTCAAGAAGTACGAAAAAAAATATTTCAGGTTAAAATTCGGTGAAATAAATAAACCTTTGAAAATATAATTTTAATTTGACATATAAATAATTTTCAGCAGCATCATTAAGGTTTTTTGAAATAGAAAACTCAATTTTTATTGAATTCTTCCAATTTCTAAATTTATTAAAATTGCCGAAATTCTTAAAATCAACTGATTAAAACTTGATATCATTATAAAAAATTCCCAAAATAATTTCTAAACAAATGTAAATAAAATGACACTAAAATAAATTTTTTTTTAGCTTCAAATTTATGTTGAAAAAATTTCAATACAAATTCCAAGAGGACTTCTCCAAAAATTTTTTTTCTGTGTATCATATAAATTTCTGTGTGATATATATATATATATATATACATATATATAAAGTGCAATCTTGCACCTGGACAACTAACATAAGTAGACATGCATTTATACATCCATGAGAGAGTATAAAAGAAGAGTCGTTTCTTCGGTCACCCGTTTGCTGGAGTTTGTTCACCTTACGCCCAACTCACACTGTATATAGACAAACAACCATGCTCACAACGTGATACATAGTACATATATATATATATATATATATATATATATACATATATATATTTGTACATATATAAGAGATATGTCTGTGAGTATCAGGATGTTACTTGACGGTGTGTTTTACCAATGAATACAATGTCGTTGCTGTCCCACGTGAAATGAAAGTGGTGCATTGTTTCAATGAAACTAAATATTATTTATCATCATCATATTTGTTTTTTATTCTCATGCTTATATTAAATGTAGATTATACTCAATGAAGTATAGACTACATGTGACATTTTTTTACGATATGAGTATAAATATATATAAATCATATAAATAAATATAAATGATGAAGTGATCAAATGAAAATAGTTTTTTCCATTTGGATGAGAGAAAATTGTAATCCGTTTTATTTTGAATTATGATGTATTTGTTGATTATGTGGTTGCAATTATTAATAGTTACTTGTCTCACTCGACATGAAGAATTCATTGAATAAAAAATATATACATACATATATATAAATGAGCTTTATATTTTTTTTCTTGCATTGGTTGCATTCCATGTGTCATGTGATATTATTTCAACTTTATTTTATTTGAAATATGTTTTGTTTCATATTTAATGTTGTGGTATTTTAATTTCGTAATTTATTAACTAAAGAATGTAAATATAAACAGTTGATTAATTTGTCTTTATTCAAAATTGATTATTGAAAAAAGAAACGAAAGAATAAAATAATTAGACTTTTTAATTCGTTTCTCAATCCTTATTTTAAAAATTAAAAAAATATTTATGTAATTAATGGAACTTGAATAATTTTATTTAAGCACTGGCTATAATCATATTTCCTTTCCTTTCATTTGTAATCGAAAATTCAGGTGAATAAAATAAACACTTGAATTACTTTCAATATAAAAAATTTTGAAAAATAATAACAATTTTGTCCATTTGTAGCATTAAAATACAAGCGATTTTTAACTAACTACCATATCATGTTGATAGACGCCAGTTCTCGTCGCAAAATTGGAAGATGGAAAGTTTAGTAAGACGAAAGTCAATTTTTTAGCCACTACATAGACATAATAATCAGATATTGAATGTACTAACACAGTACAAAGCCAGTAATAAGCTAACAATAACATTGAAATTTGGTATTACATAGACGTTATCAAGAATGGAAAAATTAAGTACGCGAGACAAAGCTTGTGAAAACAAGACCAGCGTAACCAAAAATATAAAAAAAAAAAAAAAAAATATGATGTGCTAAGCATTGTGTTATTTTGTTAGGTTCTTTAAACCTGTATCATTTATTGTAATAAGTTTTGAATGATAAATAAAGAAAAAGTTAAAAAAAAAAAAAAACGCCAGTTCTCGTCCCCCAGTTCCGAATCGGCAGCCGAACGAAACGCACGTATCGCTCATGCTCCGTCATATAAAGCAAATAAAATATTCACAAAGAATATGAGAATCAGTGAAATTATTGTAATATTCAAAACTTGCGAGTGAATAATTAATAAAATAACTGAAATAAAGAAAAAGTAAACAAAAAGCGAATATAGTACAAAATAAAAAGAAAATAACGATGGCCACGTGCCAACACGTGACTCGGTGAAATTAAGTCAAGAAATATATTGTATTTCAAAATCAAATAAAAGTGAACAAAAGTAATTATTAATTCAATAAAATTAAAATTAAATTATTCAGAAAACATTTACTCAACAAAATAAAAGTGAAAATAATTATTAATTCTAAAACAAAAAAGTGTCAAAATAGAGACCAATGAAGAAGACAATCATAACCTCCAAACAGGAGATGAGGACGATCTAAATGAATGTCCAAAACAAACAACAAATTCCAAAAAAGGAAGAAAAAGAAAAATTAGAAGTTCATCAATAGAAACGAATAAAATCAAAATTATAAAGGACATTACAAAAGTTAAAGAAAGTGACATACTCAAATATAAAAGAATGATCACAACAGTAGACAAATATACTGAACAAATAACTAACCAAAAAAATAAAAAACACACAGATATGGAAAAGCCAAGTCCAAGAGGCGAAATTAAACTGTCCAATAAATATGAAATCTTATCAAGCATTGAAGACAGTGATAGTGATAGTGAAAATGAATCAACGAAAAATGCAATGAAAAAAGATAAAACAAATAAAACAAAGAAAATAGAAAAACTACCACCATTAGTGATTCATGGCAAAGTAAATGAAAATACACTTTTCATAAATACGATAAAAGAAAAACTAGAAGCCGAATTTCACATAAAATACCATCAGGACACAACAGAAGTATTCACAACAACAGTAAGCGATTACGAAAAACTAAAAACCCACTGGCAAGAATCGGATGTAAAATTTCATACATACACCGAGAAAAGAAATAAAAAAAAAGTTTTTGTAGTAAAAGGCCTACATGACCAAACAAATGTTGACGAAATGAAGAAAGAAATGAATGAAATGGGCCTTGAAGCTGAAAAAATTAACAAAATGAGAGGAACAACAAGGCCAATGTTTATGGTAACAGTCCCAATGTATAAAAACCTAGGGGAAGTACAACGAAGTATCAAATATCTACAGTATACAAAAGTACAATGGGATAAATACATAACAAAAAAAAAAGTCACTCAGTGCCACAGATGCCAAGCATGGGGACATGCAACCTCGAATTGCTTTGCTGAGCCAAGCTGTCTTAAATGTGCAGGACAACATCTGACATATGAATGCACAAAAACTAAAGATACACCGGCAAAATGTGTGAATTGCAAAGGGGATCACCCAGCCAATGCAATCATATGTCCAGTGTATATAGAAAGGACCCAGAAACAACAAATGCAAAATACAAATAAAAATGCGAAACAAATATATAATAATGGTAAAACAATGCAAATAGAAAACGTGCGAGAATTTCCACCACTTACCAAAGCGTACAGCAAACCAACAACAACTAACCAATGGAGAAAAATGGGAGAAGCACAAAATAGTCATGAATACAATTATGCAACAACAACAACAACAACATCGAATAGAAACAAAAAAGATACTGGAACTGAACCAGGAATCAATGAATTACTTACAATAACAGACACAATAAGAGAAATAAATAAAATGTGTGACATACAAAAAATGCTCAACCTGATTCTGCAACTAAAACATAATCTCAGCACATGTACCACAAACACACAGAAATTCCAAGTCATGCTAGAATTTACAAACAAATTGGACGAAAAATGAGCCATATCAAAATATGCTCGTGGAACGCAAACGGACTGAGGGAAAAGATCGGTGAACTACGTGAATTCCTAGACAGAAACAAAATAGACATAATGTTAATAAATGACACAAGATACAATGACAGGATGAATTTGAAAATATCAAACTATAAAACAATTAGAAAAGACGCCAACTCAGCAGCTGGAGGATTAGCTATTCTGGTTAAGTACAACATACCTTTTACAAACATTAAAATACCAAACAATATCAAATTCGAAAGTTTATGTATAAAACTACACCCAAATACCTATCTGATTTCAGCATACTGCAGCCCAAAAATCAAATACACGATGAATGAAATAAACACGCTACTCAACATTGGAGATAAAGTATTGCTCATTGGTGACTTGAATGCGACACACATACTATGGGGATGCAGAAGAAATAATAGCAGGGGCAAAACGATATTCGAGTATGCGCAAAGAAATAATTGCACTATAATGTATACAGATGAAGACACACACTACCCAATGAATGGATCTCATTCTTCAAAAATAGATATCGGAATAAATAAAAATGTGAATAACATCTCAACACTAACCACAGTAGCAGAAATGAGCTCAGACCATAACCCTGTGATATGCAACCTAGGGAACCTCAAAAAAGAGGAGAGAGATAAAAAAACGCTAGATTATAAAAATGCAAAATGGGAGGAAATGAGACAAATAATAAATAAAAAAATACAAATAACTAACAAAATAAACAGCAAGGAAAAAATAGACGAAGAGTTAAAAAAATTAACAAAAATAATACAAAAAGGAATCAAAAAAACGATCAAGAACATACCAACAAAGAAAAATATGGAAGAACTACCAGACAGCATTTTAATACAAATAAAGAGAAAAAACAGAATAAGAAAAATATGGCAACAAACAAGACAAGCTAGATATAAAATAGAACTCAATCAACAAGTTAATGAAATAAAAAAACAAATAAAAGAGCACAGAAATGATAGATGGACTAAACAACTAGAGAAATTAAAACCCACAGACAACTCACTGTGGAGAATGACAAAAATTTTTAAAAGTGAACATAAAACAATTCCAACATTAAAAAATAATAACATGGAAGCAGTCACAGACGCTGAAAAAGCGGAAATGTTGGCTGAACAATTTAAGCAAGTACATAACAAAAACATAAATAACACGAAAGAACAAGAAGAAATAGCAAAAATAACAATAGAAGAATTGCGTAATATCTGCACTGAGAATATGACAGTAACAAAAACAACACCAAATGAAATAACAGAAATAATCAAAAAACTTCCGAACAAAAAAGCTCCTGGTAAAGACAACATTCAAAATATTGTATTGAAACAACTACCAAAAAAAGCAATAGTACAGTTCATGCACATAATAAACGCAATAATGAAACTAATGCACTTCCCAGATCAATGGAAGACAAGCAACATAATACCAATACCAAAGCCAGGCAAGGACGCTGACAAACCAGTCAGCTATAGACCCATCAGCTTGCTACCAACACTAAGCAAGGTAGCTGAAAAAATCATACTAACCAGATTGAATAAGTTCGAAAAAGACAACAATATCTCAATAAGCGAACAATTTGGGTTTAAAGAAAAGCACAGCACCATCCAACAGCTGGCAAGAATAACAACCAACATTTGTGAGAATTACAACAAGAATATGGTCACAGTTATGACGTTGCTAGATATTGAGAAAGCATTCGACCGAGTATGGATAGAAGGAGTAATTAAAAAGATGTTAGAACAAGAATATCCAAAAGAATTAATCAAACTAATATACTCATATCTAACAGGAAGAAAAATACAAGTAACAATCAATAACAAAAAATCAAACAAGAAAATAATAAAAGCAGGAGTGCCACAGGGGTCAGTACTAGGACCTAAAATATTTAACATATACCTAAATGATATACCGAAATTTGAGAAAACGAACCTGGCACTATTTGCGGACGACACGGCCATATATGCGAACTCTCATAGTGCAATTGTAGCAGCGAAACAAATTCAAATTCACATGAGCATACTCGAGCCATATTATAACAAATGGAAAATCAAGTTAAACGAAGACAAGACAGAGGTTATAGTATTCACAAGAAAAACGAAAGAAATAAAAATAATTAGTCCAATTAAAATATACGGACACAAAACCCAACCAAAAACGGTGGTAAAATACTTAGGAGTTATGCTTGACACAAAACTCAGGTATAAACAACACATCAAACATGCTCTAAAGAAAGCATATGCAATACAAAGGAAAATGTATCCTCTGCTAACGCCAAATTCAAATCTGAACCTCAAAAACAAATTATTAATATACAAAATGATTATAAGGCCCATAATTGCTTATGCATCACCCATATGGTGCGGAGCATCAAAATCCAATATTAAGCCACTACAAATATATCAAAACAAATGCCTACGACTCATAACTATGGCCAACAGATACACCAGAATCACGGATCTACACATACAAGCAGGAATGAAGCCAATAACTGAAACGATCAATCAACTAGCAAATAACTTCTACACCAATATGCTAGGCAACAACGAACTGACAATAAACTTAACAAAAATAAGGGCCAACAACATACCACCAACATGGAAACATAAATTACCATACCAAAATCTTGAAATATTTAACAGAATGTTCTAGAAAATAAAACACTAACTCAAGACTATAATATAAGATTAAGATGTATATGAACAATAAAAATTCCACACAAATAAGTTAAGGCACACAGGTTGTAGGGGAGCTACAAAATAATGAGTAAAAGAAAAAATAGGTTTTCAAATGCAAAATGTTTCCCTATATATGTATCAAAATGAAAATATTAAACATAGAAATAAGAAATTATTGAGTGATTAAATACATACGATGAAAGTGTTCATTGAATCGAACGCATAGTAATGAAAAATAGTAGGTTAAGTTACTAAATAACAGGGACTACAAAACACTACAACATAAAACACATGTACGCTAGGTTGAAAATTAATTATGTAAATATAGTATGTAAGAAATATAACCGACCTAGAAATAAGTATCATGTAAAAATTTTTTCAATGAATAAACGCATATTTTAAAAAAAAAAAAAAAAAAAAAAAAAAGTTCTCGTCCGATCACTGAAGCTAAACAGCATTGAGCGCGGATAGTACTTGGATGGGTGACCGCTTGGGAACACCGCGTGTAGTTAGTTTTTTTTTATTTAAAAAATTGAATTCATTTTAAATATCGAAGTTGCAGTTATTTGTCAAAATTTTGGAAATATAAAGTTTGAAATGTATAAATTATTATTATTTTCATATATTTTGATAGGAAAATAAAATAAACAAATAAACAAATGAATGGTTTTGTCAAACCACGATGCAAGTGAAACTTTTTTTCGGATGGTAGGTCATATTGGTCTTGGCTGCTCTGCCCAGCGATACGCAATAGATAGACGCAAAAATATGAGGCGATAGAATAAAAGTCTCACTTTAAAATACATAAATAACTGACGTATTTATTATAACAGAAATTTAGAATTGAATAAAGATTAAACTTGCTGATAACTTTGTTGGGAGGATAAAAAATAATATTATAAAGCAATTAACAATTTCAATTAACACTTACAATAAGCAAAAGTTATTTTTATTTTTATCATCATAAAAACCCCAACACATCAATTAATTTTAATTTTATTCATAGTTATAAATAATGCAGTTGGTATAGTTAATAACTCACACACACATATCTCCCTATATATATTTAAATATTCTATAAAATAACAGAAGCTTGCGGTTAATCATAAAACTTTCTGCATGATGCGATAACTATCAAATTAAAATAAATAAGCTCACTTTGCTGATTGATTCTCACAAATGTATGCCAAAAGTTCAGCGACCGATCATTGAACGACGTCTCTCACATATTAAATAGATAAAAAAAAAAAATAGAAAATGATAAAAAGCATGCATGGTAAATAGTAATTCTTAGGTCATGAGATCAAGCAATGCAATGTAACATTAACTATCAAGAGGATTCGTGGGATTCGTCAGGTCAAATCCACCATGAAAGGCAATGCTCCATTGACGTATCTCAATGTTTAAATAAGAAAACAGTGGAAAGAAGGAAAAGAAAATGAAGGAGAATAAAATAATAAAAAAATAAATGAATAAACGTGAAGAGAATGTTGCTTTATAAACGCGTAAGGATACAAACAAGTTGACACTGAGAATACGACATACATATACGTCTTGAAAATTTTTTTTTTCCACCCTCTCTGTTGCTATTTCTTCTCGATATATATCTCTTATTTTCTAAATAAATATATAGTAGATTTTCTATATTTGAGTATGTGTCTATTAATGGCGAATGTCAGCGATCGATTTACTTCCCCATTTCTCCCTATTTCTTTTATGTACATTTCTTTCCCCTTCGTATATGTATATACATACGTGTATGTAAGTCTTCGGATGTGTACATGTATATATGTAAGTCTGATAAATAAGTAGAGATGGAACTTGCTTGCTTGTTGTCTATTTTATATTGAACGTTCATCTTTTATGTGAAATTCTTCTTTTTCTCCCTATCACAATCTCTTTTATTTTTTTTTTCTAGGGGTGGGGTTTCTTCATTTAATTCTTGAAGCCATATAATATATTATATTTTCTATACTCGACTGACAACCATCAAAGTAATGCAATAACAAAACTATTTATATGTGATATCAAAAAAAAAATTGATGGAAATAAATTGAGATGACAAATTATTTAATTTCCGTTTTTTTTTTTTTTTTGATATTCTCGATAGGAAATATTATTTATACATGAGATATAATAATTGATAATAATATACAAACTGATAGGTGATAATATTTATTTATTTTATGAAATTTTATTTAGGAAAATCCGACATTTCTTTATGTAAATATAATTTTCTTTATTACTTTTCATCACTTAGTGATAAGAAAGTATTGATTTCGTCCGATTTGAAAACGCCAAAATAACGCATGGAATCGCATTTTTCAACAATAATAAATGGAATAACGGATAAAAAAACTTAGTATTAATGTTCAATGAATTGTCTCCTTGAATAATATGAAAAAAAATTTCATGTTTTTGAAGGTCACGTATATGAAAAACGTGTTTTTCAGCGGGCGTATGAAAACTGCTGGACCAAACAAATTAAAAATTTATAGGGAGTTAAATGTTATCGCGCTAACAATAAATTGTTATGTTAAATTTTGTTTCGACATTCCGTTCGCCGTAAAATAACAATTATATGTGTTTTCGAACGAAATACGTATATTTTATAGAATTTATGTGACGAAAAACATAGAAGCCATGTGATCTCAGGAGTGGGGTCCAAAAGATCTGAAATTTTGGACATAGCATTTGAATATCAGGGGGGTTATAAATGGTGACGTCATAATTCGATATGACTTTCGGTTTGACCGGAGATAACAAATACGTGTTGTTTGTTGAGGTAACACATGCATTAAAAATAGAAGCCACATGATTTCAGGAGTGACTTGATAAAAAAGTCTGAAATTTTGAACATAGCATAAGAATGTTCGGGGGATCATAAGTTGCTATGGCTCATTTCAATCGGATGTTTATATCGTGAGAAAATGACGTTTATATGTATTATGGGAGAATTACATATAAAAGTAGGTACATACATTGCATTCTGATGACACGTAACGCGTTACCGTTGTCAACAAACCTTGCCAGAGTTTTGTATCTCCGAGAATCCCTTTTCATGGATGAAAATTCAAATGAAATATAAAAATAATTCTCACTGTTTATTATTGAAATGATTCATATGATCGAACAATAATAACGATGAAAAGTATCGGGCAAGTCTACTTGCCTAATCATTTGTTTATTTTATTTTGTCTTTATAGTTTGAGCTGATGAATAATTGACTATTATTATCTTTCGTTTTTCACCGAGTTGGTAAATATTAATAACTGTAAAAAATATTTGTTCATAGTATAATTATTTTCGAGAATTATTTATTTATTTCAACAATTTTCGTTTCTCAATGTCTCTAAGTAAATATTAATTCAGCTAAATATTATGTTTTACTCGTCGACTTGTTGGTTTTGAAAAGAAAAAATAAATAAAGGTCCAACGAAAAATTTATTTCATTTATTATATTACATATTATTACACATTGTACATCACACTGATGGTAGATGTAATAATGTATTATTATGTAAGACTAAAACATTATTACAATGCTGTATGACTTGTGGTTATATCTTAACTGCGTTGGAAAAGATAAATTATGTTATTTCAAGCAAGTATAAGCATATATTTCCAACGATAATTATACATTTAAAAAAACCTAAACAATTTTTTTTCACTCAATCTTTTCTCATCCATCAAGAAAAAAAAATTACATACACAAATGACAATAAAGAATGTCAATAAAGTAACAAAAATCACAAAAATTAATATTTATTTCACATTACGTATTTTATTACGTTTTTTTTTTTCGTTTCATTCATTGATTTTCTTTAAAATAAAAAAAATCATGGTATAAAAACAATTTAATTGAAAGGTGATTGATTGTAATTGATTCGATGTATAAAGACGTCATTTATTAACTCCAGTATTATTAATAATAATAATAATAATAATATCATTATTATTATCAATATTATATAATTATGTTTTGTTAATGGATTCGTGTATATATATACATATATATGAATATAATGTATATATAAAATACAAATTTTAATGGAGAAATTGGAGACTGATGCTGTCAATTACCACTTATAAAAAAAAATGTATATGAAGATGTCAAAATGTCAGAAGCAAAAATCATATAAGGTAATTTATTTTCTGTTTATTCTGTTCATTAAATTTTTAAATTGGCAGCTTTCAAAGGATATATAATGTATTTCCATCAGGAGTATAATGCAGAGCAGATGAGAAGATATTTAGATAGGCAAAAAATTGTGAAAGAAAATTAAAAAAAATAAAAATGCAAATTCTTCTTTAATTCTTCGCTTGCTTATAACATCACGTTGATATATATATGTATGCATAAATATTTATGTAATATATATACTTGAATATGTATAGTACAACACAGAATTTTAAACAAAAAATCGTAAAATATATAATGTTCAACACGAATATACCGTGTGCCTCAAAAAGTTGTATACACATGGGAAACTTTTTTATTTTTAACTTTACCGGAAAAAGTCATTCTTCATAAAAAGTTCTGCATGATCTAAAACCTAAAATACTACTATCAAATATCAAATTTTTCAAGCCGTATATGGGGGATGTGAAAAAATTTGAATTTTGTTCAAGAGTAAAGTACCTCTATTTTTGATAAAACCAGAAATTGTTACGAAGAAAAGTTGATCAGAATTAAAAACTGCGCTCAAATATTTAATTACACCTATTTACGATAAAAAACAGATTTTGTTATTTTTTACAATTTTTTTCAAATTTGATTCATATGGTATCATGTTCAATTCATTGATTTAACTTTTTTTCATAAAACCAATCCATTGAACATATTAAAATCTAAAATAAAAATATTTCTAATATA
This sequence comes from Microctonus brassicae, assembly GCA_918226075.1. Classification (NCBI taxonomy): domain Eukaryota; kingdom Metazoa; phylum Arthropoda; class Insecta; order Hymenoptera; family Braconidae; genus Microctonus; species Microctonus brassicae. The sequence continues at coordinate 13,191,432 of OW445484.1, read as the reverse complement.
TTAGATAAACACATATTTGTTCTTATTTAAAAAAACCAAGAAAAAATTTAAAAAATAAATAAACATGTATTAAATGAAAAATCTGAAGATAAAAAATTTTTATCTAACATTTGCTGCCACCACGTGAATAACGTGGGTTGTGTTCAATCAGTGAGGAAAAAAAAATGGGAGGAATAAACGACACGAGCGGTTGACCGACAGATCAAAAGGAAAAAAAAAATAAGAATGTCTTAAAAAAATGCGAGAGCTTTTGCCGACGTACGTGAGTAGAATAACTAAGTAACTCTCTTTCTCTCATTCCTTTACACACATACCTCTTTATCTTTATTCTCTTCAACTTGGTCGCAAATTCCCGTCAACTTGGCGTAAATTTATCGCACACGAACATCGTATAGACGTTCCATAGTTCGACACGTTTTAGCTCCTTCACCATAGAAAGTCTCTATATACTATGGACAATAATCAGTCTTGTCTAAAACCATGTACAATAATACAAAGCAAAGTTACCGGTATATAGTTCCTTCATCATACATAAATAAATTTATGTGTATAAATGTAGAAATAAATATATAAAATTTTAAAGTTTGCGTGTTTATTTTTGTCTTTGCGCGTCGCTTTGTTAATCTTTTTTATGTGTATCTATCTAATTATTTACACATTTCTTTCATTATTTATATGTACATAACCAGGGTATTGTTCATCAACTATGTGTACATAGTATAACATTATAATTACAATAATAATTATAATTAAAAAATGATACAATGAAAAAGTCACTTTGAAAAAATCATTTACCTGACAAGATAAAAGTTTAGAAATAAATTCTGTTTAATATGATTTTCAGAAATAATCTCAAGGACCAAAACGACTAATAATATGAATTAAAAAAAAACTAAACAATATATTAAATAAATATTTTCAATTAAATTTATTAATCATTTTAATTTCAGTTGATTAAATTAATTTATTATAAATTAAATTAACTCATCTGCACCACGACTCAGTTATATCCATAAACATCTCCATTCCGTCAACAAACTAATAAAAACCACCAATAAAAAAAAGTCTCTCTTGCAAAACAATTAAATAAACTAAAAAAAAAAAATAATTACGAGTCATTCTCCAAGAATCGAGATGGATCTCGCGCTAACTAATTAAATTGACATTTCTCCCATTGAATATCCCTCCTTCCCACATTCATTCACATTAACAACAAAAAGCAAAAATAAAATAAACCTACAAAACACTAAACAAAATGCATTCAATAGTAAATAAATAATGCCTTGTGGCGATGGCATTTAATCTCAATATAAAAAAAAAGAATGTTTGCACGTATTATCATGGAATTGTAAGCAGTCCTATTATTGTACACATATATAAATAAATAAATGAATATATACATAGACCAAGGATGCATACACACACACATACATACATACATACATACATACATACATACATACATACATACATACATACATACATACATACATACATACATACATACATACATACATACATTCATACATACATACATCCATACATATACTGATATATACTTCTAATACGTGATTGCATGCTCGAATGTTCAATTCCTTCCAGAGAAAACTAATTGGCTTCTATTTGACTCTTATTTGCAACGAGCACATCCTCAGCATGCGAAATCCTTTAGAAATATTTTTATTCATTCATTCATTTATTTATTTATTTATTTATTTATATACACGAAGATCAAAGGACAAAATATACCTAACAATGTCGTGGTTGCAATGAAATGAATGCATACCTATACAGCCTCACAAAAGAAAAAAATAAATGACTAAATCGGAATATTAACTCGCACCTGATTCCTTTTCTCGTATTAAATATCCCTTATAAATCCTCATGTTAATATGGATGCGTTATATTTATATGTATTATATGTATATATATATATATATATATATATACGTATAAAATAAATATAGATATAAAAAAAAAGGACAGGGTGTATTAAATAATCCATTGAACTACATTATTTAATGCAAAACGACAAAATAAAATTATCTCGAATTATACTTTATTAATAGAATGAAGTATTATATTGTGTATATTTTTGTATTGTTTGACTATTGGAAAAATAAATAGTTAATATAATAAAGTAAATAAGTTAAAAATAAAATGAGAATGAAATATACTTTTTCTTTGTATTTAAATTTCTCTTAAAAATATTCTCTTTTATTCATTATTTTTTTTTTTTTTTGAATATATCTTTGTATTTTAATCTTTGACCACACGTGCCAAGCTAATTTTTTACAGGCATTAGTCCTTAACCTTGAGCCCTAAATGTGAAAGATCATGTTCATATAAATGTGCTCATTGTCTGCGAATATATATATACATATAAATCCACATAAGCAATACATATACATATATCTGACTGCAGAAAAACTGGCTCTTCTATCTTAGCTTTTGTTTTTAGTCGAATAAATTTTATTTAATGACACTCAAAACTTCGCGTTAATTATTTTGTGTATACTTTTTACCATCATGCTTCAAATGAATCAATTTTTTATTCCCCTTATTTATTTATTTATTTTTCTTTTTCTTTATTTGATTCAAGCATCTTGGACGAAAATACCATGTGTTTGAATGCACGCAACGGATGTTATGTGTATATAATATACCTATAAGTTACCGAAAAAAAAAAGGAAAAAAAATCCGGTCGTTATTTCTGTATGTTTATTTTTTGTTTTTAAAGGCTGATCGACCAAGCATCAGGTCCTTAACCCTGTTATTATATTCAAACTTCTATTGCATTATTACATGTACATATGTGTGATTACCTCACGAATCAGTGAATAATAATTATATATCAGTCTTGCATGTAACTTACTGGAATAATAATTATTTATGTTGAAATAAATAAATTTAAACTCCCAGTGACTACTGTGTATTAATTGAAAAAATATTTTTGTGAGAGAAATTATGTTTATATTTATTTATTTCTACATTTTATTATGAATGAAAATTGATGAGAATTTTTTAGGTGTAAGAAATAAATTCATGTGAATATATTTTCAATCTTTAAAGCGATTATTTTCGATTTGCACGTTGTATGAAATAATAATTCACATCGTGTAATTATGTGCGTCAATTACCATTGATCGATCAGTGAAATCTTTTTAATATACTAGAATCGCGTTGTAATATATTATCAGAAATTTTTTACGCGTACACGATTCGTCACAGCGATCGGTTCAAATAAATTCAGGAATATTATGTATAAATTTTTATTTAATTATTTTTTTTTTTAATTTATTCTCAGGCGGAAGTATCTTGTGGTTTTGAATAATACAAATTGAATTAACTGAATTGAAAATATTTTTAAATTCAATTTTATATTCGATGGAATTAATTTTGTTGTTTTTAGTAAAAATTTTTTTTTTTTCTGATTTTGTTTATTTCATTAAATTGTTATGAATAATAATAATCTTATCTTAACGAATAATTCAAACTCAAACTCAATATATCAATAATTATGAAAAAACACATAAATAATTATTTAAAATACAAAAAAAAATTTTTTCAATTCACAAAACATTTTATAAAATCTTTAAAATTACAAATAATATCTACTTTTTAACATAAAAAAAAATTAATATTATAAAAAATAAATTTTCATTGACTGATTTTTTTCGCGAAACACATGTCTGAATGAAATTTCCTTTACCACTTTCTTCATCGCATTTTTATTCCTGTTATTTTTTTTATTTTTTTTTCAAAGTATTTTGTGGTCCAATTATTTATGTGGCTCAGTAAAAAGATTTACAGTCTCTGTACCACATTAATAATCTGCAAGTATATAAACTTTAAGATCTCAACCTTGATGCAACGTAAAATAACAAAGAAAATAATGTAAAAAATATTCTTGACTCAAATACCCTCTTTACTTACACATTTAATACCCAAACATGTATACATAAATCTATAAATATCTTAATATTCATAAATCTATAAATATACATACACGTAATATACATATAATATGTACGTAAATAAATTAATAGATAAATATAAATAAAATATCTGAGAAGATTCAAACCGGATTTTAATGTGATTATGCGAATAATCAAGAAATCAAAGAAAATACTGAAAATTCAAATTTAAACTTCAAGTCACACTTTCAATTAATATATTACTAATCATTCAGACACTATCAAATAATACCTATCTATATACATAAATATTAATATGTAAATTACCACTTTTATAAATAAAATAAAATATCAAAACAACATTAATAAAAAAATTTCTCATAATCTTCATCAATAAATTTTTTTTGCATTCCATGACACATAATTTATATTTTATCACGAATATATTATAAATCAAAATAATTATTAAACATAAAAAAATATTTTAATCGAAAGCTAAAATTCCAATACGTCAAAATTATTTATTTATTATCATAATTAAATTATTCCGATCAAAAGTGTAATGTTGAAATTTTTTTATAATTTATATTGGAACTAAATTCGATTTGATATCATTTTATAAATGCAATAAAATAAGAAAAAATATAAAAATATATTTACACCTGTTATTATATTAAATATTACATAGGATTTGATATATAAAATCAAAGAGTGAGTATATCTTGTATACATATTATTCCACACATACATTTAGGTATGTATATGTATACAGAGTAAATATAAACAGGGATTCTATGAGTATACATACACATATATGTACATATTATGTATATATTCACGTTACATCTGACCTACGTTGATCCTTTATGCATAACGGTGCGCCCCTGACCGTTTTTCTCTTGCTTAAAGCAATGCTCATTATGTCACTGTCAGTGAGAATGACCTCGTTATTATCAATCAAGAATAATTCGAAATAATATCTATTGTTTATTTGGAATTTTCACAGGATTTAAATTCACCGTTGAATTAAATTGATTGTGAATAAATAAATTAATGAAAAATATAAATTTCTTCGAAGAAAAAAAATATTTTATTCTAATAATTTTATTTCACTTCCATTTACTAATTCATTAATTCTATTTCCTATGGAGAACAAAAATAAATAAATAAATAAATAAATAATTGAATATATAAAATAAATTGAATCACTTTGATAATTAATTATATTGACTTAAAGAAATTTTTTTTTTACAATTTAAAATCACCATCAAATAATTGAATTAAATGTAAAAAAAAAAGTTGATTGAAGATATAAATTCCTTTGTAAAAAAATCATTGTATTTATGATTTAAAGTCATTTTCAAATTAAATTGAATATTTAAAAATTGTTTTAAAATATCAATTCTTTTGTAAGAAAAATGTTTCATTCATGATTTGAATTTATTATCAAATTAAATTGAATATTTAAAAATTGATTCAAAATATAATTTCCTTTGAAAGAAAAATATTCTACTATAATAATCTTACCCTACTTCCATTCACCTATTCATTAACTCTATTTCCTATAGAGAACAAAAAAAAAATAAATAAACAAATAAATATACACACAAAACTAATTCGATAACTTTGATAATTAATAAAATTGACACAAACAAATATAGTTTTCTCGAGTGACGTCGATATCTATTAAACAACAAAATGCAATTACACCACACCCTTAGGCACGGGGTTGAAGTGCCTATACAAACGCACTTGATCTCAGTCAGTAGAGCGAAAATAAAAATAAAAAATAAAAAAAAAAAAGACTTCAACTAAAGATCGCATGATCGCTTTTCTCAACGTTCGCCCCTTAATTTATACATCAATAACCACTGCACACACTTATTATCAGCGGGGGTGACTAACGCACATATAGCTCAACGCGTATTTTATATAATATCCCTTACATGCAAAACCCATGGGGTTCTTCTTTATCGTTCGTTATGTACTACATATTTATATATATACACGTAATACTTTATACCTCGCACAAACATAAATAACCACTACAAACCACTTTATCGCAATTTCAGTAGTCCATTTACTCACGCTTCCCTTTTATAATAATAATAACCATTATTATTATCATTAATATTATCATTATTAGTATTATTATTATTATTGTTAATATGGTGTGTAATATGAGCGTATGTCATATTAATATATCAATTAAAAATTAAAAGATAAAATTAAACATATTCAAATAAAAATGTATATAATATTTTTTTAAACATGTAATATTATATTCAATTTTTTATTTTATTTATCATGCGAATTTTGAACACACTCAAACACTTCTTTCACGCATATAATAATAATAATAATAATAATAATTCACTTTTGTTGTAAGTGAATTTTATTTGTTGAAAAAAAAACACCTGAGGTTAATATTTTTAATATATTCAAAATATTAATTATTAATAGAAATATTATATGATTTGTTTATTTGAAAATTATTTACATTTTTGAGAATAAATTAAATTTATGATACAATGAGTTTAATTAATAATATTTATTAATGTTTTATTAGAAATATTTGAAATTAAAATTTTTTTTCCTTTTTTTTTTATAATGTTTTTGTATTTTATATTTTTTTTTTCATTAATAAACGTATATTTTTTTGTGTATATATTTATTTTAGACGTTTCAATTTTATGTTGTTTTATTCGATTTATTCATTTATTTATATATTTATTAATTTTTTTTAATTTATGACATTTATTTAAGACATATTAAAATAAATTTCTCGTGTGCTAAAGTGAAAATATAAACTGATTTTCAGGTTTTCTAAATAAAGAAATTGATGGTGAATTATAATATTTAATCACGAGATTGTCACGGTGTTGTATAAATGAATAAATAAATAAAAACTTTCGAGTGGGAAAAATTGCGTGATAATTTTTTTTCTACAGCAGCAATTTATCGAGAGAGAAATTGACAAAAAAAATAAAAAAAAACTTTTAATATATCCGCAATCTGCTTGTATAAATAAATATATATATATATATATATATATATATATATATATATATATATATATATATATATATATATATATATATATAAATATGTATGCATGTATGAGTATATTTATAGATCACGTTAGCAATTAGTTTAATTTATTTGTACTTAATATAGTCGATTTTCTTTTGCAAGTAGTCAAACAAGCGTTAATGACTGATATCAACGCACAAAGTCATAATACTTTATTAAGATTAATTTATTTAGCTTGCAATTCATCAACCTTTATATGCATTATTCATTTATTATTGCTATATACATGTATATTAAGTAGTGAACAATAAGCTAACACATATACATACACATACATACATACATTTATTTATTTATTTACATATTTATAGGATCATATCAACCTATAAATTTTAAATTAATCCAAGAATAATTTTCTCATCGTGTCTACATAAACAAATGTTTAAATAAATTCTATCCTTGCATGACTTCATATAAAATTGTATTTTATATTATTCTACATGTTTACTATTTATATAAATTTTAATTTTAATTTTTTATTCGATGATGATGATGATAAAAAATAAAGATGAAAGAAAAATGTTTTAATAAATTATTTGAGGTATCTTATTACGAAGAAATTAATAAAATGAATGAAGTAATAATGGGCAGTTGTGTTCGGTGGTAAGGATGATAATAATTTTATAAGAATGAGAGACAGGATTATATTAAAGGAAACCATGGAGTCAAATATTGACTTTATGTGTTGAAAACGACAGAGTGGGAGTAAAGGAAATTCGAGGGTTCATTTCACGTTTGTGGCAAGTGAATTTTATTCGTTGGAAAATAAAACGCCTAAGGTTCAATATTTTTCAATATATCCAATATAATAATTAATTATTAGTAGATGTATTATATTATTTCTTCAAAATAAACCCAATTTATGATGTCATGAATTTAATTAGCAATATTTTATTACATTCTAATAAAAATATTTAGAATTTAATTTCTATTTATTTGTATTATGTCTTTATGTTTTATATTTTTTTTTGTAAATAAAATACAATGGATTCATCTGAAAATGCACGTGCTTTTATGTTTTATTCATCTGTACTTATACAGATGTAAAAAGCTTTTGCATAAAATAAATAACCTGTTCAATATCGAATTCGGAAGTGAACTGTGACGAGTAAATTAGAAAATTTTACGCATCGTTTAATCCTTCGGATATTTAAAATAAATTTATATTTAGAATTAGTAAAAAAACCTGAATTCAGATTTCAGATTTCATATTTCAATAAAATTATCGACGAAAATTTTGATTGATTAATCCAATTAATTTCTATCAACTCCACTCAATATAAATAAAAAATAAAAATAAAATACATCCTATCAAAATATAATATAATTATCAATTTTCTTACCTTATATTTTTGATCATTTTTATTATTTTTCTTCTATTGCTTCGGCTTCAATTGACAAATTAACGAATGTATCTCAAAACTTTTATCACCACGATAATAATTTGATAATAAATAAAAACTTATTCATTGATAATTTTACTAAATGTTGGATAGATTTAAAATATTGCTTCAGGTTGCAGAGACGTCTTCTCCATACAAATGCGCGTTAAAGACTGAGCCTGAAGATGTGACGATGATTTTAAAAGTACACGCGAATGTAGACTCCACCGAAGTTTCCCGAATGCGTCCGAGATCCCGTTTTGAATCTCACATTACCGCAAAGATTCACTCGTCTTTTTATTATCTCAATAAATATATGTATATCTATATATTTTTTTATATATTTATATATTAATACTATCATTGAAAGCTGAATGAATAAAAAAATTTTATCCATCTAATTTATCAAACGATAAATCAATTCTTTTTTATTTAGTTGTCACGTTTTTTCAAAAAAAAATTTTTTTTTTGTAGTGAAATTTTTTAAAACATTCTGATTTTTTTATACATTCAAAAAAATTTTTTCTATATAATTTGACATGTACTTTTTGATGTATAAAAAAATCAGAATGTTCCAATAAATATTACTGCAGAAAAAAAATTCTTGAAAAAATGTGCGAAATACTAGAGATGTCCCTTTGAATGAATACGCACATATTTTTTATTTATAAATAATTATTGATGTGATCTGATGAATTGTATTCTACGCATGCGCATACATTTACCTGAACAAAATACAAATGGAAAAATGGATACTTGGCATGGTATTAAAGTCGGTCAAGATATCTTCGGTTTCATCACATAATTGAATACACAAATGTTAACGAAATAAATAAATAAATATATAAATAAATATGCGCACACTTAAATAAAATTCCCATAATATATAACTGAAATATGTGCGTGTTTACTAACGGAAAATAAAGACTTTGATCATGATTCACATCAACTTTGGCAAACATGGCTGCAAGGCATCAAGTTCATTATCCCACTATCGTGCATATATGTATATTAAAATATACATTCTCAATACATGTAACGCAGGGTATAATAATAGTCTTGTGTTTTTCTAAATGAAATATAAAGAGGAAGGAAAAAAGAAAGGAAAATTTGTTTGTAGTATACAATCAACTTTGCAAGAATTCTTAAGTTTACAAAATTTTTTAAAGAAAATCCAGACGTGTAAATTGTAATTAATTTAATGAAGCTTAGGGAATTTATTATTTATTGAAATTGGAAGTTGCAAAACGTCGAAAATTTATACGGAAGATTTTTTTGAGATATAATTAAAGTTTAGTTTTATGATAGTAGAAGTAAATTGTAGTTTAATGTTCACACCAAATGCTTCTTTTTTCCTTCCATATTTTTTTTTTATCTTTTTTCTTTCGTTCCTCATTCTCACCACATTTTCTCGCCTCTGTTTTTTATTATTTCATTTAAAATCTGTATATACTCAACTTGCGTATATTTTTCTGTTCATTTCCGGGTTTGTATCACTATCCATGTACATTTATACATAAATATATACCGGAAGACGTTTATGTAATTTGCAGACTGTAATAAATCGTCGCACAACAACTTTATAAATTTATATTATATACATACATGTAATTTATTTATTCGCATCTATACACTTGATCAAGAAAATTGAATTTACAAATTAATATTACACTATATATACATATATTGTATTTCTGAAATTAATTTCAACATTTTTCTTCGTTATATATCTGTATTATAATATTTTTATAATTTCAATTCATTTTTTTTTCAACTATAATTACTACATCCAGCTCTCTATTAATATATTAGTACTCTAGTAATATATAGTAGCTCTCTATTAGTACATCAACTATTAATAAATTATGTTAGCTATTATTATAATATATATTGATAATAAATATCGCCTTTTTTTAAATTCCAATTTATGTTTCTTTCAATTAAAATTAAAATTTATTTTTTTTTCAACTATAATTACTGAACCGTCTTTATCAATATAATATATTAACCATTGATAAATAATAACAGATACATTTATATTATATTAATAATATAAATATCTCTTTTTCTATAATTTTAATTTTTTTTTTTTCAAATATAACTATACCGTCTTTATTAATATAATATATCATTTCTACTATTATAATATATACTAATGATAAACTTCATTTTTCCCATAGTTCCAATTTATTATTCTTTAAACTATAACTACTATACTACCTCTATTCATTTGATATATCAACTACTATTATAAAATATATTAATAGCAAAAATCTCGTTATTTATAATTTCAATTTATTTTTCCTTCGACCATAATTGCAATTTTTTTTTTATCCAATTGCAATTACTACACCCGCTCTTTTAATATAATATATCAACTATTAATAAATTATACCAACCACTATTATAAAATATATTAATAGCAAAAATCTCGTTATTTATAATTTCAATTTATTCTTCCTTTGATTATAATTGAAATTTTTTTTTTGTCCAATTATAAGCACTACACCCTCTGTTTTAATTTAATATATCAACTATTATTAAATTATACCAACTACTATTATAATATATATTAATAATAAATATCGCATTTTCTATAATTCCTATTCATTCCCCTTTGAACTATAATTACTACACTCTCTCTATTGAAACAATATATCAACTATAAATAAATAATATCAACTACTATTATAATATACATATATCAATACCAAATATCTCTTGTTCTCAGTATGTACAACCTCATAAATTATTTATTCAATTATTTTTTCTTGCTCTCATTTATGTTTCAGCTATTCTGTATCACGTTGTGGAGAGAATTAACACCGTAAGTTTCACAGAATCATCATCTTTCTCGTCTTGACATAAATTTTTTTTTCTACCTATTATCTGAAAATTTATGTATGGGATATATGCCACATGAGTCAACGATAAGGCGCAAACCTACACGACTCTCATACATATATATATATATATACATATACATATGTACATATATATATCCACTTATATACATATATACCTATATATATATGTATATATATTTACAGGTGAAGACTTTGGTGCAATGAACTTTAGTAGTTGGTGCGAGGTAGAAAGAGGAGTGGCTGTATGGAAGAAGACACACATGTATGTCTTACCAACAACGTCCTACAGGCTCTGCTAATATGTACTTCGAACTCTACACATGTACATGTATGTGTAGAGTACACATGATATTTTGCGAATATGTTTCGTTTGCAATTCTAGAATGTGTTTTTTACCTCACACAACCCTATACTCCACCTTCGCTTTATCGAGTATTTGCACTTTGGCATCTTCAAGTGTTAATTTTTACAGCTATTTATAAGCGAAATTCCCAACAATACCAAAAATAATTTATATATTTATTAAGTTATTAGAAATGTTAATGCATAAATAAATGCTTTGAAAAATTCATTGAATGAATTAAAAAATTCGACAGTCTTTTATTTTTTATTATTCACTCATTTTATTTTTATTAATAGAAAAATAATTGAAGGATTTTTTTCTGGATATTTAATTTGCAGATTTCTGTCAAAATCAATTAGTTGTAGTGTATTTGGATTTTATTTGATTATAATTTTTGTATGGGGAAAATTTGGGTATATTGTTTATTTATTTATTGAGGTGCGAAATGTCAAAGTCAAAGTCTAAATTAATTGTTAATAGCATGAATACATCGTCTTCACCTTTGACTGTTCCAAAATTTTTGTATGTAATAATTTAAGATGTGAATTTAATAGAAATTGATAATTTGTTTATAAGTAGAAAAATTTTTATTTTTATTTGATTTTATTTGTAAAGATCAACTGAACCGTCAATAAAATCACAGATTAACGAACCACCGAATCAAATAAGAAATGTGGCAGTGCATTTTGGAAATTTCTATGAACAACAAAAAATTAATTCAACCACACCAATAAATAAACCAACAAATCAATTATTGTGTGAACCAAAGTTGGAATTTACATTAAATATGGTTCGAAAGTAAGAAAATAAAAATGAAAACGTCATAATATATAGGAATATTAATGCTCAATAATTCATATAATTAAAAAAAAATTTCTTCATTTTCTTAAATTAGTTTAATAATTTTACAATTATTTTTTAATTTAGACTGGAACAATCGACAGGAAACGTTGATTATTCTCGTCAAGTGACAGCATTGCTTGATAACACAGTTGAACCACCAAATTTTTCCGTATGTATCAATAATTATCCCTTAAAAAAAAAATAAAAAAAAAAACCACTTTTAACATATAATGAGAAAATATCAATAAATTCAGTTAATAGACTCATTTAAAATTATTTTTATGCATAAATGATTTTTAAAAATAAGAAAAAAAATTAAAAAGCAAATTCATTATCATTAACGTCAACTAGAGTTGATAGAATCCAATTTAGACAAATTTGTTTTGTTTATTAACCCATTTTAATATAATATAGATTCAATCAATGTCTAATTACCTATTATCTTGAATAAAAAGTATGTTTATCACTCTAACAATCAAAGAAAGTCTTAATTGCAATTGCATCAATTAAAATCAAGTAATTCATAGTAAACCTAGAAGTTAGACAAGTTCACTTATAAGGCATATAAACTGTAAATAAAAGCAGAAAAAACCTAAAAAGAATTAACTGTTGTGACTTAGTTTTATAATTAATTACAGAATTTAATAGTCCGTATCTATTTCTATTCCGCAAACAATTTTCATCCCTATATAAATTTTAAATCATTGAAAAAAAAAAAAAAAACAAATATTACATCAATACATAATTCATATTATAATCTTGTATAATGAATAATAAAGATTGAGTCACCACCAGCTGATAATTGTGCACCCGGCGACGACCTCGATGGATCATATCCTCTCTGGTACAAAGACCCCGATAAGATGTCGTGAGTACATATACATTAATGTCCTTCATATCTGTGTGCATTTTATGCCATGGGCTGAAAGCTTATGCTCTCCAAGTGTTTTACTACTTGATGCCACTTACTCTGCGGAATTTCCCCTCCCAAGTAGATCTCACCTAAGATTATTATTCATGATACTATCTTACACAATATTATTCATGATACTGTCATATATTTTTTCAATCTTGTCATGTAGATTTTCAACCGCCGTTACTGAAGAAAATATTCACAAGAATAAATTGAATATCAATCAAGACAGTTTTATTCATTTTACAAATCATCCAATTCCAACAGACGAGTGGGATTCATCTGTTGACAATAAAATAGATTCTGAGATTATTGAACAAAATCGTCGAATAATGGGTGATGCATTGAAAAAATATTGGTATTGATAAATATAAAAAATCTACTGATAATTTCAAGTTGTTTAGCAATAAAATTTCTAATTGAGTAGCAGATTTTAATCAATTCGATATGTAAATTATAATTATTTTGTACAGATACAATCGGGAATATTCTTTATGAAATTATAAAAAAAAATTAACATTGTCTATATCGTTAGACAAATAGTAATTTAATTCCATAGGCGCAACAAAGAATTAATCTGGACAACTAATTTAACCACACCATCGCTTTATTACATCAGTAATTAGTATAAATTAGTAACGTGAACTCACACTGATAATGGATAAATACCGGAAGATATTTTCACTGTAAATCATATTAATCCTGCCATCTGTTGATTTTTAACGCGTGAGAAATAATTGAAAGTGAAAATATATTAAATTAAAAACAAATAATATATAAATATATTATATACATTCATATTACCGTTATTGTTGTAATTATTATTATCATTATTATTATTATTCTAAGTACATCATATTTTATTTTCCAATTGTAATTAACTATCCAGTCATTATCTCACAAAAATCATAACACGATTTTTTTTCTTCCATAATCCCATTTATCTAATTGTACGGCACAAATTTTACAAGCAGTAAACATATTTATTATATACAAAAACGGTTTCCAAAAGCGTGAAACCGCGTGAGAAATATATCCTGAAGTGTTAATATAAACACTGGAAGGTACGGAATATAATGTCAAAGTTTTCAATATTCTAACGAAGAAGAGACACTCCATGAGCCTGAATTAAATAATTGCACTGCATAAATATTTATGCAAGAATATTCGCTTTTTTCCTCACCAAACTCTTATCTTTCATTTTCTCTCACTCCTCCACTCGATGGTTTATTATTGTTTTGTATCAAAAAACAAATGTATATATTATCTTATTTGAAGAACTATTTATTAAAATCAGTTCCTTATTATGATGGATTTATTTTGTATCAATCTTTCATGTGAAAGATTTAAGGCTTTTTTAATTTCATAAAATTATTAAGAACCGGAGCATGATATGACTAGCTTGCATCCGGCACGTGATTCCTAGGCCTTCCCTAGGTTTTTTTCCACGAATAATACATCTCCAAAGGTCGATTAACTCGCCAAAATTTATCATTCACTTGACGTAATGTTTGTGCACCACTTAATACCACCAATTGTCCAGGCGATGGTGCAATATAAATGCAAAAATTTAACAGTCTATCTGATTCTGATAATTCTGTATCAAGATCGAGAGTTAATCGCATAGCAAGATATTTACTCAGATGATCAACTGAAATTAAAAATGTTAAATTAAACAATCAAAATAAAAAAAGTCATAAATTTACATTTAGTTTAATATTTACCAGTAGCATTGGCCGTAGTTTTAATATAACGAATACTATTTTCTTTCAATGCTTTAATAAGTGAATTATCACCCGCCATTTCTGTTGGATGTGGCTTGAATACTAATTCAATTTCATCAAGCATTAAAGGTTCACTTGGTCCTTCACCCTCAGTATCCACCATTGAATCACCACCACCCGTTTCAGCTTCAGCGCTTGACGAGTCATTTTCCGAATTTTGTAAACTCTTTTGACGTTTTGGTGGCTTTGGAATTTGATTAGTTGGATTTGGCGATGGTGTCGTTGAATTTCTCGACGTTGTTCCTATGAAAATATTAAATAAACCATCAATTTAAATATGTATACATTCTCTCCCTAATAAAAATAAATAAACAAAAAATACCTGAGATAGCTGGACTACTTGCAGGTTGTGATACACTATTAGAATTTTGTGAACTCGAATTATTTTGATTACTAACGCCACCACCACCACCTCCACCGCTAACACTATTATTCAAGCCCGTTGCATCTCGAGACGAATCACTTTGATTTGCAACATTAGCACCAGCATTCGGTGTCACTGATGCACTTACATTTGGTGTATTATTATATGTCGATGGATTATTTGTATTTTCAGTTTCATTAGCATTTTTTCGTGATCTCTGTGGCCTATTTTGACTTTGTAGTTTAATTCCCTCTGTAATTGAATTAACTAAAGCTGCCTGAGAATGTGATTTATTTAATTTAGCAAGAACTCTCTCTTGATGTGCTTCATATTCGTCGCGACTTGGATATATTTTTGATATTAATAAATCAAAATTTGGATCAGGCCTCAACGATCGCTTTGACACTAATTTCTTTCGACAAGTTGGGCATTCCTACAATTCAAAATACATTTAACATTAGGTTCAATAAATACTTTTCACCACCACCACCACCATCATCAGTATTTGATTAATAGCATAAATTTATGATAAACAAACAAATAAATCTATTAATAAATATCTTAATTATATTAATTATTATATTATTGACATAAAAATGTACCTTGTTACCACTTCGCAATGCTGTGATAATGCAGTCAGAGCAAAAGCGATGAAGACACTCCTTAGTAGTCATTGTTTTTTTAAGCATATCCAGACATATAGGACACATAAGTTCACTGTGTAAACTTCTTGGACTAACTGCGATTTCAGTATTATCAGTAATTGCATCTTGAGATATTCTATGAAGTTCGTATAATGATAATTCCCAATTCTTGTTTAGTCCAACCTGTTCGGTAGACGCCATCTTGGCTTCACAATTCAATGTGAAGACTGGAGAGTGGAGACTTGGAGAGTTTGGAGAGAGTATGTAATTGGAGGAGAGAGGTATGTGTGATGCTGATTGGTTGTAAAACCAACACACCGGTGTATGTGAAACTGTGCGAACGCAACAAAACTACAGTCGACACTCGACACCCAACAAACTAAACCGCCAAGTGATATGTCTGTTGGAAATTTTTAGAATGTTATGTGTTTGTTATATATGTATGAGCTCCTGCGCGCCTCTGGTGTTAGGATTTTAAGATATCAGTGGCGCGAATTAATTAGTAATATTAAAATATGATTTGAATCAAATATTCATCACATAACTCCTGAATGATAATAATGATTTATATAATTTAGTATCCTACAGATGATTTATTTCAATTACTAGAATTATCTTTAGTCAAATTGTATATTGTTTTATTATATTCGCAATTCGGATTTATCATCGTTATTAATAATATCAAACGTAGAGATTAGCGCGACAATTTAATATTATTAGAATTATTTATTGATGGTCACTCGAGAAATAAACATGAATCTATCGAATTTGTCCAGAGGCAATTTACGATTTAGCGACAATTATAATTATTATTCAGTATTTTATTATCATCAGTTCATGATTTAATTATACTAGTGCCGAATTACGTTTTTAATACCCCATTAGCCAAGTGCACGCACCGATCGTGCACCGTGCATGCACCTAGTGCATTCTCATGTAAATGATCCCTGTATAGCCTTTAGTAGAATGCACCAAATGCTATTGGGGTAATTATTAATTGCCCACGGGTTTGTAATATCTCTCCGATGTGACTTTTTTGTTCTTGACTATACAGATACACTTACTTTCGACTACAGTGACTCTAATTATTATTGTATGACAGATCTAATGAACTATAATTATTTGTGGTAAAGTCGGCAAGTATAGCTGCCAGCGGATAACGTGCACCTAGTGCACTAGGATCACACGCACGGTGGTGCACATCAGATACCTGCCTCATGTGGTAACACAGTGGGCCACTAGAGTGGAATCTAAATCATCGTTCCCTCCTGCAGCTATAATTTTATACCCCAATATAGGGGCGAAATATAAAAATCGATAATGAAGGAAATAATCATACTAGATTGAGGTTACGTTGCGATTTTTTCGCATGATGACTGAAAGTAATATTATTTTTGCATGTAAGATGTAGCATCAGTCACCTTCAGCCGTAATTGTTCGTACTTTGTGTATACTCTACAAACTTTTGTATGGAGGATAGTGCGTTTCTTGAATTGATATTTTTGTTTTATATAATGCACTTACTTTCACCCGTTTTATCTATCATTTGTCCAGACATAATGGTACTTGAACTGTTATTACATGACCACCAAATGAAGCATATTTTAATGTATTTCCATTCATCTCTGGATAATATAACTCTAATGGCTATAATGTTTATAGTTATAATTTTAACGATCATAATGTTTGTCAGTCGGTGTTGATGTACTTGCAACACATTCAAAAATTTTTTACATTAATACTTGCAATATTACTTTTTTTTGTTTTACTATTATTACTATAGTTCAAATTATTTATATCTTTTTTTTGTTGAACGAAAACTTTTTTTCTTCATATGTCGATAAATAAATAATTTTTTAGGCCAGTGCCTCGAAAAACGACGTTTTAGGGACTAAATAGTCCCGAAAATGATACTTTTTCTCTACACTTTTTTCCTTCACGGACGCATTTTTTTTATTTATATATCAAACAAAATTATTTTAGTGGCAGAAATAATAACGTTTGTTATTGAACTGTGTAGCAACACGCAAGCTTTTATTTTTTTTACTCGTAAAACAAAAGACAAAGTTGCATGATCCCAGCGCATGCTGTATATCTATATTATACTATAACATATATAGGTATACAGCGCCGTACATTTTCATTAATTTTGTTATTTTAGAGACTATTTAATCCTTAAAACATCATTTTTTGAGGTATTCGCCTGAAAAATATTGTGTGTATCAAGACCGAATGATCATTTTTAGCCTGATCTGAAATATGTGGCCAAAAATGATCAACTTCTCGACCTAGATACACAAACAACTATTTTTCAAATAAAATAATTTATTAACAAATGATTTCCAGGAGACTCTTTAAATGCTATAATATGGAATCGATATTTTTGTTTATTAAGTACTTGTACAAACTTTAAGGGGTGAATCTTCGACTAATTTTGAGATGCGTGTATATATTGATGAATGTTTGGACATGTGAAACCACCCGTTAAGGATATCGCCCTTGGTACATTCTTCTTGCAGCTTGTGCATTACCGTGAGCCATTCCGTAAACGAAATGAATATCTGCCATTTCTGCGTTGGTATATTGATACATCATTAACACGATGTACAATAAATTATTAATTACAAGCTCAAAAATGACACACAACCACTCTCTGCTTTTTACATTCAACTGTCATGACTTATTTTGCTGCCGTGGAAACCTATCAATTGTTTTCCAAAGCTTGCTATGTATGAACCTGTTATTTTATTTTACTGCCATTGCAGAGGACAGATGAAGAATGCTTTTTAAGATTTTTCATTTTCATCTAATTCAATATTAATTTGGTAATAATGATTTGTAAAGTGTTACTGTTAAGAAATTCCAATGCAGATTAAATTTTGAACAGTTTTTTTTTCAACGATAAATAATATTAGGAGTATACTTTGAATGCAAAATTGATTGAAGAGTAGGTTTATCCAGCCAAAGATGAATGTATCTGGTAGATCTCATCGAAATAAATAACTTTTTTTCCATAAAAATGTATCGAAAAATAATTGATTCTCAAATTACAAGATGATGAATATTTTAAAAATATCGGGTTTTCAAGATCTTCTTTGAGAATGAATTATTTTCCAATACATCTTTGTAGAGAATAAATTGTTTATTCCAAAAGATTGATCACATATTCAATCTTTGTAACGATTTGAGCAACTTCATCTGGCGCCAAAGTGACTCTATAATCTGCATCGATGCTGAAATTCGCAAATTTCTCATGAACGGTTTCCCCTAGTGTTTTTGAATAGGTATGCTCACCAAATTTTATGCGAAAAATTTATTTCTTGCAAAAGTTATGCAAAATAATTAAAAATAAAATTTCAAATTCAACACCCTGTATCTCTAAAACGAAACATTTCCGGACACATGTTCATATGAGCTTTTCATCTCGAAATTAGTCGAAGATTCACTCCTTAAAGTTTGTACAAGTACTTAATAAACACCCTGTATAATGCACTTACTTTCACTTGTTCTACATATGATTTGTTCAGACATAATGGTACTTGAGCTGTTGGTACATGACCACCAAATGAAGCATATTTTGATGTATTTCCCTTTACCGCTGGATAATATAACTCTAATGGCGTTCAGACGGGCAAATGTTTAAATATTTAATTTTTTAATTTTAATTTTCATTTATTCAAATATTTAATAATAAATAAATATAATATTAAAAAAAAAAAATAATACGTATAAGTTTAACGGTCATAATCTTTTTCAGTCAATGTTGATGTACTTGCAAAACATAAAAGTTTCTTATAATTATTTACATTAATACTTGCAATATTACTTTTTTTTTGTTTTACTATTACTATATAGTTCAAATTATTTATATCTCTTTTGTTGAAGGAAATAGGATATTACACTAGTATATTACACTACAAGGGCAGAAAGTTTGAAATTCCTGCGTTGCGCGTCATTATGCTCGAGGCGAAGCCGAGGCTTTGTCGATTGCCTGTTCTGAATTGCAAGTATTTTTTTATTGTTTGTGGTTGTGAAAGAAGAAATCTGTGATTTATCAGGTACGTCAGATTGATCTAAATTATCTATTTTATCTAAACTCTCATAATTTATTTCAAATTGATCAGAGAAATTATTAGAATCCATTTCTACATGTGTAGACTGATTACCATTTCTTGTAGTTATTATTTCGGGTGAACTGCAGTTGTTTGTCGAAGCACTAGTTTATGGTTGTGGATTCATCTGAGCACCTGCGGCTGCATGGATTATGTTGTCATGAACGTTTTCCCTGTTTTCAACTGAATTTTCAACATAGCCTGTAAATAAGTAAAATTTCATTAAATAAGATTTTTCATAAAAGAAATAGGTATCATTTAAATATCTAATAGCTAAGAACTAAATTTAAATATAATCAACTTATTCGTAATTAGTATTATCAACAAATTGATTACAATGTTACTACCTTGTGCAATATTAGTAGACTTCCATCCTCCTAATTGTTTCAGCATTGTCGTATTAGCACCCGAGTTGGATAAAAAAGTTGCGCTAGTTCTTCGGAAACAATGTCCAGTATATAATTTTGGATCAGGTAGATTTAAATAACAAGCTATGGGTTGTGATGTTTCACCAATTTTATTTCTGCCTATGACTTGTTGCAGCCATTTTTCATTGTGGTATTGTACAAAAAATCTGTCGGTAAATGGTTCCTTGGGTCTCATCAAGACATATTGCTTGACTTTTGCATAAAACAGTTCGCCAATTATAAACTGACGAGGAAGATCATTTTTGGTATCATTGATGGAAACAAGATATTTGTTACATAGATCTTCTATATGTTGTAACTTGATTTTAGCGAGTTCATCACATCTAAGAGCCCCACAAATGCCAAATATGAGGATAACCTGGAACCATCATAAGAATAAGAACATAAATTAATTGATAAATAAAATTAATAGATAAATCAAGAAAAAAAAGATGAAAGTTTAGGTAAATACCTTTGAAGCTAATTATGTACGGATTGATGCATTGTTTGTAAATTTCATGACTTCATCCCACTTGAAAACTAATGATTTTTTGGCGTATAACTTTTTGAATTATTTTCAATTAGACTTTTTAAATTTTTGAATTTACTGATATCAACATTGTCTTTGGTATTTAATGTACTTTTTAACATCGACCAAATGCTCCATAAAGTTAAAGGTTTCAATTTCTTACTCAGTTCTTTGAAATATACAACCAAATTGGTTTCATCTGAACTTGACAAGGAGCTTTAATGAGTTATCTGCCATTTTTTATACGATTCGTAAACTAGTTTATATCTATTCGCAGATTTCTTCGGTAATGTTTCGGTTTGTATTATTAACTCAGCCTCTGCATCGAAATCTCTCAATACTTTTTCCTCATCCATAGATTCATCACTTGATATCACTCCGTTCATTGCTTTCTTGATTTAGTCTTTTATTGTCAGTCACACAAATTTTCAGTATTTTCACAATTATAAAAATACAAATTAATTTTCAGCAAGAAACTTGAAAGTTATTTAGATACCAGACTAATAACAAAAACTACGGTTAATAACAAATTATGTGACAGTTTCATATATCGGAAAACATGATAAAATTCTCGCTCCCGCTGTAACAAGTGACGGGCGCATAGTTGTAGCAGTGCACAAATCTTATAGGCTTTCAGCATCGATTTCGGTGCCGAAAATACGTACTTTCGGCACCGATTTCAGAGCCGAAAGTCTAACATTTATGCATTGGCACAAATACGCGCCCGTCATCTGTTACAGCGGAAGCAAACATTTTATTTCTTCATACCTCGGTCGAAAGTTCATACTTTCGGCACCAACTTCAGAGCACGAACAAAAATTACATCATGTTTTCTGCTACGTGAAACTGTCACGTCATTCATCATTAATCGTTGTTATTGATATTAATCAATATCTAAGTAAACAAACAAAAATGGCTATGAACGAAGTGGTGTCGAGTGATGAATCCATGGACGACGAAGAAACATTAAGAGATTTTGATGCAGAGGCTAAATCAATAATACGAACCAAAACATTACCAAAGAAGTCTGCGGATAGGTATAAATTAGTCCACGAAACATATAAAAAATGGCAGATGGATCATAAAAGCTCCTTGTCAAAGTCAGAAGAAGTTAATTTGATTGTATATTTCAAAGACATGAGTAGGAAATTGAAACCTGCAACTTTATGGTGCATTTGGTCAATGTTAAAAAAAACACTAAATACCGTAGAAAATATTGATATAACTAAATTTCAAAATTTGAAAAGTCTAATCAGAAATAATTCGAAAGGTTATAAACCCAAAAAATCTTCAGTACTTAAGTGGAATGAAATAATGATATTCATGAACAGTGCATCAGATCACACCTATTTAGCCTCAAAGGTAGGTATTCACATAAATTTTTATCGATTTATTGATCAATTCATTATCTTATCCTTATGATATGATTTCAGGTTATTTTCATATTTGGCATTTGTGGAGCTCTTAGATGTGACGAAATATCCAAACTCAAATTACAAGATGTAAGAGATCTTGGTAACAAATATTTAATTTATATTAATGGCGACAAAAATGATGTTCCTCGCCAGTTCATGATTGGCGAACTTTTTCATGCAAAAGTGGAACATTATATCTCCATAAGACCCAATGAACATTTTACAAATAGATTTTTCATTGAATATTATAATTGAAAATGTCAACAACGAGTGATAGGTAGAAATAAAATTGGTGAAACACCATTCTTGATTGTTTCGCATTTAAAACTGCCCAACCCGAAATTATATACCGGACATTGTTTCCGAAGAACTGGCGCAACGCTTTTATCAAACTCGGATGCGAGTACAACAATGTTGAAACAATTAGGTGGATGGAAATCTACTAGTATTGCTCAAGGTAACTCTTGATTATTGTTTTGATAATAATATTCACACATTTCGTTTATAAAAAATTTATTTATTTACAGGGTATGTCGAAAACTCCATAAAAAGCAGAGAAACGATACATGAAAGTATAACCGATTTGGCATCAACATCTCAAACGAATATACAGCCATCAACTAGTTCATCAACAGACGGCTATTCAGTAGAAATAATAATTGAAAAAAATGATAATAAATCTAAAGACGTTAAAAAAAATTGTAATGAATTCTCTGAATTTGAAATGAATGAATAAAAAAATACTGATAAATTGTAATAAAAAATCGACAATACCGATACATTTTTTGAAAAAACAACTAAAAGAAATTTTGTCAAAAATATTGGAGAACAAACCCCTGCAAAACCAGAATAAAATTACATTAAAGGGAAAAATTAAAGGGTCAAAAAAATTGCGGAAATTTTTCCGTGTTTTTTTGACAGACTGTATCTCAGAGAAAAATGGTCGTATCGAGTTTCTAAAAAGCATTCTGAAGCTCTGGTCTCTAGTTTTCAGACCTTGTGGCAAAAAATTTTTAGGAGTTATGTTTATTACGTGATCATAAGGAATAGCGCAAAATAAAAAAAATTACAAATTTTGGGTCTTATTTTTTGAGTTCACGAACTTAGGAAAATTTTTTTTTAGTTCAACCATCGACTGGATTGGATAGCTTGATTATTCAGCTTCGATTTCGTTTTTTGAAAACCTCGATACGACCATTTTTCACTGAAATATTAGACTTTCAACGGAAAAGGGTCCTTTTGTCTTCAATCATCGACATCTCAGCGATAAATGATCTTGCAGAGAATTGAAAGGCAGTTTTGAGAAGTTGGACGAACTTCCTATAAAATACTGCCACAACTTTGAGAAAAAAATTTTTTTTTTATCCTTAACATCAATTTGAAAAAAAGAAAAAAAAGGTAATTTATGGTTTTTTAGAAAATTGACGGATAAATGGGAAATATCCATGAAATGACTAATGTTGAGAGTAACTTTCTGAGCTCGATATGCCTAGAAAACCCCTGTTATTTTTCATTTTGATCGTGCGAACCGTTTCTCTGTTTCAAACAATTAAACTTTTGAAAAAATTGAAGGTTCACAATTTTCGCGTTTAAACACTTTATAACCTCCTCCTGACCAGCAACACTCGCTTCGCTCGTGCCGCAAATGTCGGGCAGGCATCAGTTTTTCTCGTACTTTATTTGTTTACAATTTTATTTGTACTTTCGACCGGCTACAAAGATAAATAGTATACACGTCCACACGGGTAGAAGTTTGAAAGCCCTGAACTGCGCGTCAAATTCCCTCGGCTTCGCCTCGGGCATAATGAGGCGCAGTGCAGAAATGTCAAACTTTCTGTCCTTATAGGGTGCATTCATGTTGGGCGCTTCTACGCTTTGAGCGCGCTTGAATGTCATTTTTAGCATTGGATTGGTATGAAAAATGAGCGTTCAAAGCCTGTAAGCGTCTAACGTGAATGCACCCATAGTGTAATATACTATTTCTTCATACCTCGGTCGAAAATACGGACTTCCGACATCAATTTTTCAGCCGGAAGCCTAAGATTTGTGCACTGGTAACACTACGCGATCATCATTTGTTACAGCGGGAGCAAAAATTTTATTATGCTCTCCGATACGTGAAACTGCCGCATCGTTTATGTATTTGTTTTATTCAAAATTATTAAAACAGCAACTCATCATGATGCAAATAAACGAATATCAAAATCTTTTTCAACCAATCCATCAATTGATAAAAATCCATTTAATGTAAATAAAAATTGCGTATTTCATGGGAATATAATAAACCAATTTTACTATTCATGTGCCCAAAATAGATATGATACAAAAATTAATCTGTAATAAGATTAATTATAAAAAATATAATAATTTTATGTTTTAATTATATAATAATAGATGATATGTGTGCTCTTTATTGTTAAGCTAAGAATTAAGATCTTTAATATTGATATTTTCCGCTCGATGTCTCAAGAATTATAACGGCAAGTATGCCGAAGGCTGCTATACGATGTTCATACACAATATATGATAGAAGAATTGTTAATCCTCAAACAAATGATCAACGATAAATTTGTTAATTTGTAATTATTTTTTTTTTTAGAATTGAAAACGCCCAACACCTTATTACAAAAGATGCAGCGAGACAAACGGTGCATAGAGCACGACGTGAAATAATTTCAAAAATACCGAAAGACTTGAGGGAATTCACAGATCAGATTTCGAATATGCCGGAAGAATTTACAACGGCGTACTTTGGCGATTTCCAAACGCCAGATGGAAAACACGGGATCGTTTTCACGTCAGAAAAACTGATAAATGCACTGGGTGATCCTGCCACCCAAGAAATTTTTATTGATGGTACATTCAATGTGACTAATGGATTATAATTGATTAATATATGCAGTAGTTATAAAGAATTTATTGATTCATGTCAAAATAATTCCACAGGCTCGGCCGAGAGAGCCGAAAAGTTGCCAGTGATACGCTCATTCCATGATATAAAATTGTTTGGCATTTTTTTGAAATATAATAACATCGAGAACATAATTATAAACAAATTGCGAAGTTATAATATTGCCTAAATTTGAATTTAAAATTATTTTTGAATGATTTTCCGTGAAGGGGTTGGTAGCGTCTTTTTGCCATGCGTATATATGCAGCGCCTTTGTATTGGCTGCATTCCTCACTTTGTTGATGTTTACATCGCTACGAGCGATCGCCTAATTTCTCCCAACAAGTCGCCTCTCGACTAATATTTCTGGTCTCAATTATTATTTGATATAGCCAGTTGGCTACACGCTACGACGGTGCAAGTTTTCGGCTGAAGAAAGCAAGTGGTTGCCAATGGCCGCGCACACGCTGTTGTAATACTGCACCGATTGCGTGGTCTGAAGCGTCGGTGAATATTGCCCAATCCGCATTGATGTCAGGGTGTGCAAGCTGAGTGACATGTACGAGCGCTTCTTTGGCTTTATTGAAAGCTTCTTCAAGTTCGGGCGTCCACTCAACGGCGTGAGTGCTCTTAACGCTTGGCCCTTCGAGTAATTTGTTGAAAGGTGCGAGAAGTTGTGCCGCGTGAACGATAAATTTTCTATAGAAGTTAATGGTGCCAAGGAACGCGCGCAATTTTTTTATCGTAGCGGGTCGTGGTAGCTCTATAATCGCGCTCACTTTGTCTGGCAGCGGTTTGATACCGTGCTGTGTGATTGTATGTCCCAGAAATTGAACTTCACTTAGACCAAAGTGTGATTTAGGTGTGTTTATTACAATGCCATGGTCTTGTAGTCGCTGAAATAAGGTCTTCAAGTGTTGTAGGTGTTGTTCGTGATTTTCTGA
This sequence comes from Microctonus brassicae, assembly GCA_918226075.1. Taxonomy (NCBI): domain Eukaryota; kingdom Metazoa; phylum Arthropoda; class Insecta; order Hymenoptera; family Braconidae; genus Microctonus; species Microctonus brassicae. Next base: position 13,164,985 of record OW445484.1, on the reverse strand, counting down.
CGCGATGAGGAGATCGTCAATGTACGGAAAAACGAACGGTAAATCACGTGTGACTTCGTCAATGAAGCGCTGAAAAGTTTGAGCAGCATTGCGGAGGCCGAAGGTCATGAATGGAAATTCAAAAAGGCCGAATGGCGTGATGATTGCGGTTTTTTGTATGTCGTCAGGTGCAATAGGTATTTGGTTGAAAGCTCTGACAAGGTCAATCGTGGAAAATATTGTTTTGCCGTGGAGGTTGGCTGCGAAGTCTTCGAGGTAACGCACGGGATACATGTCTGGTATCGTGCGTGCATTAAGTCGTCGGTAGTCCCCACACGGTCGCCATTCTCCCATAGTTTTTTTGGGAACCAGATGCAACGGTGCGGACCATGGGCTGTTAGAGCGTCGTGCTATACCGAGCTTCATCATTTTCTCCAACTCGCCCCGCGCGATTTTAAGTTTATCGGGCGCGAGGCGACGAGCCTTGTTTGCGACTGGTGGGCCATCGGTGGTTTTAATATGATGTACAGTCGAGTGCTTTGTTTGTTTGAATGCGCCGTCGGGCACGGTAATGGAAGAATATTGTTGTAGAAGTTGTAAAAATACGGTTTGGCCTTGAGTAGCTGTCACAGTCGCGATGTCCGCGGTGGTGGAGATCCGCGCGGGCGTTGTGATGCCCGTCATTTCGTCGCGTAAACGTCGTTTGTGTAAGTCGACCAATAAACCGAAATGACTTAAAAAATCAGCACCGATAATCGGTTTGGTAACGTCTGCGATGACGAAACGCCATGTGAAATCCCGACGTAAACCCAAGTCGAGTGTGAGTGTACTGCAACCGTATGTTTGTATTAGCGAGCCGTTCGCTGCGTACAATTGGTACCCGACGGGCATTGAAATGGTTTTGAGCCGTTTTTGCGGGAAAACCGAAAGATCAGAGCCTGTGTCTACTAAAAATTGTGTCCTAGAGGCTTGATCAATGACAAAAAGGCGGCTAGATGAAGAGGGAGAATCGGTGTCCGCCTCTAGCGATTCTCGTGTGCGTTTTTTGAATAGGTGCATCCCGAGATGCAGCGGGTTGCGTTCTGACCGAATTTATTGTGATACCAACAAATACCTTTAACCAATCTTGATCGCGAAGTAGATCTGCTGCGACGTTGGCTGTGTTGAGGACTTTTATCACGTGATCGGTGGCTAGTAAGTGCAGCAACTTGTTGTGTGAGGTCGTCGATACGTTTCTATTAAATTTATTATTTAGAAAATATATTATATTTGGAATTACAATAACGCGGAGACACGTCGTCTGTCGTAGCGTGTAGCCAACTGGCTATATCAAATAATAATTGAGACCAGAAATATTAGTCGAGAGGCGACTTGTTGGGAGAAATTAGGCGATCGCTCGTAGCGATGTAAACATCAACAAAGTGAGGAATGCAGCCAATACAAAGGCGCTCAACGACGACATTGCCTGTCCACCACCACCTACGCTCTCGCCGCAGCCCGGCCCTAGCAAAAGCGTTCGCTTCAATCTTTAAAATATTTTTTGTTGTTGCATTATTATTTTTTTTTCTCTCTTTCGTTATTAAAAAAAAAAAAAAAACACAAGGGGAGTTATGCAGCGCCTTTGTATTGGCTGCATTCCTCACTTTGTTGATGTTTACATCGCTACGAGCGATCGCCTAATTTCTCCCAACAAGTCGCCTCTCGACTAATATTTCTGGTCTCAATTATTATTTGATATAGCCAGTTGGCTACACGCTACGACAGACGACGTGTCTCCGCGTTATTGTAATTCCAAATATAATATATTTTCGATATAATAAATTTAATAGAAACGTTAGTCGGGTGAACAGTTATTTTCCTCACCACGTTCCTACACCCGCTACATATATTGGTTGTACATACGAGAAAAAGAGACTCAGTAAGTATATGAAATGGTAAGTCGTTCAGATAATGTTTGGCAATTATCATTTTTTTTTAATTTCAGGGTGTTCCAATCTTGCTGGTACTTTGCGAAAGCCGAACCAAATCATTTTACAATGCGTTATCGACGTTTTTATTTGCGACGGTTCTTAGTTTGAAAGAAAATTTGAGATACGTCATATGTGACTTCGAAAATACTTTCCTCCAAGCATCTCTCTCAGTAGACTGAGCGGGACGATTTTGCGAGACTAATATAGACTAAAAGACGATGAAAAACTCTCGAAATTTCATCTCGGGAGGAGACGCAGTCGCAAAGAGTTCTCAAATTTTTGGACGCAACGAAAACATCGTGTATCTAAATAAGTAATATTAATATAAAAATAATAAAAGTTTTTTGTTGGACATGTATATGTGAAGGTTTGCATGTGTGTAAGTTGAGTCATTTGTTTTTATGTCGCAGTCTTCATTGTGAATATAAACAAATTTTAAGTAAGGGACACTATTGTGCACGAACGCGCGTGAGGCATATAGCGCTGCACACATTTGTTCATAAGCTCCTTTGTCCTCTAATGTTTCTTTGGCATAAGATTTTGTGCCGTTAATACTTCGATGCGAAATTTTTCGTAAACAAAGCCAAAATTTATGATCGTATCTCAGTAGAGCTGTTAACCCATAAACTCATTCATCAACCATCGAGTTTAGTAGACGACAGTGAGTCAATGAGCGTAGGACAAATTATTTTATATTACTTATCTCTGAAGTATACTTATAGAATGATATCAAATATTTAATAATGCCGCGAAAATCGAGGAAAAGTGTTGACGAAATATTCGAGCTCATAAAAGACCTAAACTTCTTTGACAGTGAAGGCGACATAGTTCGACTGACTGATCCTATTTTGAAAAAAGCAGAAAATATTTGTGAAAAAAAAACTCAGTGGAAAATATTTGTACTTATATTTACGTCAAAATAGAAATGGTATTTTAGATAAATTTGGTCGAAAAAACAGTGTTTCAAAACAGACATTAGATAAAGCGAATAATTCGCTCGACACGAGTCATGAATCCAATCATTCCAATTGGTCAATACCATCACCATGCCATCATAAACCACTGCGTACTGTCATCCACTTAGATGAATGTACGTGGCGTAGAATGTCCGGATGTGAAATAGTTAAAAAAAATATCGCAACTTCACAACCAGATTGGATGGATGTTATTGGGAATTTACCTAGGGGCGGAGCCTATTCTGAGCAATATTCAATATGGAGGATAGGTCGATGTAAACAAAACAAATAAAGACAACAAATACAGTATACACCCATGCAAGGTTTCGTTTTTTTTCCATTAAAATGTATATTTCCGAGCAAGAAATTTGTCGTTGGGGTGAAACAAATCCTAGCAAACGTAATTACATAGAAGGTAAAAAAATCGCGAGTGCCGGACATATAGTGAAATGTGGGAAACTGAGCGAAACAAATAATAATGACGAGGTTAGGTTTGTTGCATTTTGCATGCAAACATCACAACTGAAGAATAAACCCCATGAAATTAATTGTTCAGTGTCATGTGATGGAAAAATATTATCTATGGTGTGTACTTGCAAAGCCGGCCTTGGGGAAAAGTGCAAGCATATTTTTGGAACGCTTTTTTATTGCACATTGTAAGTAATGTAATGATCATTCTGAAAGCAGTTGACATCAGTCATTTTTACATCTATAAATGTTAACTTGCTTGCAATTGATAAAAATTGTAAAACACTTTTACAGGATTGATTTAAATACACTGCCAATCTTGTCATGTACTGACGTAAAATGCAGCTGGAAACAAGATCATAAGAGAGTACTGGAAACATACATACCACGACCAGCAGAAGAGCATAGTTGTTTTCGTAAAAAAAAGGAAATTGAGTACATGGTAACACCAGCACAAGAATTGAAAATGCAGGAAATTTTTAAAAATTCTTGTGCACATTCTGCTTTGGCACAACATGCGTAAGTAATAAATCCACAGATGTTACTTTATTCATTTTAGTGACAAATTGATCATTACTTGATGTACATTTATTTGAAAAGTGTATTAACATTTCTTTTTTGTTTTTTAAACTTCAGAATGGGGAGGCATAATCCAGTTGCAGACAGTGTAAATAAAGTATCTCTCGTCGTAAATAACGACAAACTGCTACAGTCCATATCGAACAACCAAACAAATGATCTAATGACGGAGATCTCAGAGATTGAATGTTTCCCTTTAAAACGCTGCTGCATGCAGATGTATTCCACTGTGGATGGGGATGTAGTGAGAATTTGTAAGGAAACACAGCAAAAATACAGTGCTTGGGAGAAGGAGAGACAACATCGATTCACAGGATCAACATGTTACGGACTGTATACGCACTGCAAAAGCCTAAACCAAAACTGGAATAAGAAAATAAATAATCATATAAATCCAAAAAAATTTAGGTCTAAATTCACAAATTATGGTAAGAAAACAGAGGAGAAAGCGCGCCTTTTTTTTACCGAAGTAAGCGGAAAAACTATTCTTGAAACGGGGTTGATAGTTTCCAAATGTAACCCTTGGCTAGCTGTTTCACCAGATGGTGTTATCTTTAAAGACAATGTACCCGTAGGTGTTTTGGAAATTAAATGTCCATGGAAAGGCGCCTCGATGACGGTTACGGATGCTGTAAAATTTGAATTCGGCAAATGCTTGGAAATCGTTAATGGAAAGTATAGTTTGAAAAAAAAACATAGTTACTATGGTCAAGTCCAATTAAATATGGCAATTTTAAATGTGCCTGAAGCTTCTTTTGTGATTTATGCCTCTTTCGATGAAAGCATGCTAGTCCTGAATGTAACATTTGATGAAAAGTTTGTTAGATCAATGTTAACATTGCTAAAACCATTATATTTTTCTATTTTTATTCCGAAAATATGTTGTGATAAAATTGATAAGGAAAACAATGGAGAAAAATGTTAATGAATTATGCCAAAAAGAAATGTTTGTGATATTTCGTGTGATAAACAACGAAAATTAATATAACGTTTTGAAAAAAGAAACAAATAATTATTAACAGTATTTGTTCGTGTGATAAACAACAAAACTGAGTATAACGTTTTGAAAAAAAAATACAAATAATTATTAACAATATTTGTTTATTTATTTAAGATATAAATTTAAGGAATACATAGAAGCATATATATCTATTGTTCGTTAATTCTCGTTATAAGGCATCTTTAAAAAGGAAAAAATATTTAATTTATGGATCTACTTAAAATTACAAGAATACAATATATATTTTGTTCAAAGACTTTCATTATATATAAATAAATAAAGAGTAATATATATTGATACAGATTTTTTTTTTCAGTACAACTGCCCTTGCTGAAATTATATGTTTAAGAATTTTCCATTGCTTAATAGTGGAGCACTTAAATTAACAGTGCCGCAGATAACCGTGAAAATTTCTTTTAAAAATGGAATGAGATTATGAGGCAAAGTGTCGCTAAGTATTTTAAAATTTTTTATTCGTTGATTAGAACGTTCAATGTGTACTCGGGCTTTTGCAATTTCGTTAGTGAGAATGGCATCTGATTTTTCAAACTGTTCTTTACCCTTTAAAAATGGTGGTCTGATGCATTTCCATTTATTTAATGAACAAATCTCATCTATTAAAAAACCACGGTCGACCATAATACCATCACCAGGTTCTAATAAGTTTACAATATCACTTTGCTCAAAAATTAATTTATCAGATGCACGACCCCCATATGGTTTGCTAATATATGATATGTTACCTGCAGGAGTAACACCTGTCATAAATTTCATTGTGTTAGAACTTTTATAATGCGAATATGTAACTACCTTACAACACAAGTTGGAGGGAGTTTGAATAAAAATTTCTGTGCAATCTAATACTATTCGAACGTCTGTAAAATCGGAAAAGCACAATGGAATATTTTTTGATATTTCTTGTCTTGATGGCCATGGTATTGCAGGTTTCATAGAAAGGCAAAGCAAAACGATGGTATCTTGAAAAATTGTCGCACAATGTTTGGATGTATAATAGTTGAACATGATCGATAAGCAAGAGTATGATATATTTTGCTTAAGTTTAATAAATGTCATGACAATTTTATCTCTCAAACTCATTCTCACTCTTGGATCATTCTTGCTTATGTAAAGTACCGATGTCGAATTCTCTATGCATCTCAGAATTTCAAAATTCTCGATTCCAGTCATCGTGCTTAGTTGTGTATCGTTTTTTATGAAATCAGTAAACTTATACACTAATTCACCACTTTGTACTCCAACGTCTCGTAAATCATTTTCAATCGTTGCTTGCACTTCGACGTCTCGTGAATCATTTTCAATCGTTGCTTGCACTTCGACGTCTCGTGAATCATTTTCTATCGTTGCTTGCACTCCGACGTCTTCACTCATGAAAACTTTTGGAAGAATATTTGCAGCGTTCCTTTCAATTACCATCTGCACCATTTCAAAATCTTCTCCTGCTTCAGTTGTTGACTGGACACTCTCAGATATTTCAATGTCCTTTTCCATCGGCTCTGGAACGTTGTGCTCATATTTCTGTTTTGCTTCTGCATTAAAAGCTGTTTCTCCTGCTTCAGTTGTTGACTGGACACTATCAGATGTTTCAATGTCCTTTTCCATCGGCTCTGGAACGTTGTGCTCATATTTCTGTTTTGTTTCTGCATTAAAAGCTGTTTCTCCTGCTTCAGTTGTTGACTGGACACTATCAGATGTTTCAATGTCCTTTTCCATCGGCTCTGGAACGTTGTGCTCATATTTCTGTTTTGTTTCTGCATTAAAAGCTGTTTCTCCTGCTTCAGTTGTTGACTGGACACTATCAGATGTTTCAATGTCCTTTTCCATCGGCTCTGGAACGTTGTGCTCATATTTCTGTTTTGTTTCTGCATTAAAAGCTGTTTCTCCTGCTTCAGTTGTTGACTGGACACTATCAGATGTTTCAATGTCCTTTTCCATCGGCTCTGGAACGTTGTGCTCATATTTCTGTTTTGTTTCTGCATTAAAAGCTGTTTCTCCTGCTTCAGTTGTTGACTGGACACTATCAGATGTTTCAATGTCCTTTTCCATCGGCTCTGGAACGTTGTTCTCATATCTATGTTTTGTCTCCGCATCAATAGCTTTCATTTTCATGATGGCATGTCGCTTTTCATTTCTTTCATGTCTCTCCTCATTGGTGATAGGAAGATGTAACGATGGAATTGCATCCCATTCTAGTTTTCTTCGCTGATGTCGAACACCTGAAATGCACAAACAAAATTTACTTCCATAATTTTTAATAAACATTACACGAAAATATGCTTTCAAGAAAGCATAACGTCTAACATATGTACCATTTCCACAATAGTCAGCTGCTCTGAAATGTCGTGAACATATTCTATCATTAGGCTTAGGATTCGGAATATTTGTTACTTTTGTCCACTCAGAATACAGGTCAACTTTTTCAACAATACCAAAGTCATTTGTCACATTCACTTTGCATTTATCACTCGGAGGGAAGCGATAATAACTTAAATCGACATCTTTATTTGATTTACTGTTACAATTAGGAACTGCGCAGTGCAATCTCATTTTCTTGATTTTTCTATGATATTTGTCAATGTCAAAGTCGTCAACATAACCATATTGCCAATAACGTGTTTTTTATGAGACCGCGACTTGTCCTCCATTTTGAATTAGTTCGCCGAAATTCCGCCAGTGCCGCATGACTTGAGTAAATTCCCAATATATGATGAAATTTGGAAACAATTGAAATTACCGTGTTCATACGCGTCTAAGTATGGTAAAATAAATAATAATAGTAATTTTTTTACTGCATCCTTTTTCAAGGCTTTGCAATCCCCTTTCATACATCTCCTTTCCCCATTCAACTCCCTCTTTCTTTCCTCTCTTAATTTTTTATTTGTTTTTTCTTTTTGCTTTTGCCCCATCGTCCATTCTACATTCTTTCATCCTTTCATACATTCTCTACCGTTTTCCCTCCTTTTCTCTTACATATTCTTCTATTTTTTTCATATATCGACACAGCGTACTCCATACCTCACCTCTTAATTTTTTTATCACCTCTTCTCTTTCCCCCAACCCTCCCCATGTTTCCCTCCATTACTTCATTTTCTCTCTCACCTCGTCATCCTGAATTCTCCACGCCTTGCTGCATATCACCATGTGCTGTATCGTCTCGTTCTCCCTATTCCACAATCTACATGTCCACTCCTTGCACCCTTTTTTATATGCTCTCCCTACGTTCCCACATCTCATCCTTGCCCATATTATATTTTCCTCTTTATCTTTCCTCCTTATCTCTAAATATATATTTCGCCCCTTTCTCCTCTGGCATGATCTCTTTATACAATTCATTGTATGTTGATTTTCTTATCATTCGCCAGTCATTTTCACGCTCTCTCTCTTTCCACTCATTCACTCCTTCTTTCATTCTCTCATACACTTTTTCTCCCTCTTCTCCTTACCATATTCATTCTATCACCTCTCCCGCTCCTATCTCTTCACACATTTTCCTCATATACTGCCCCCATTTGTCGGGTTTTTGTTCAGTATCCCTCTGCACTCTTCTCTCAGGCATATTCTCGGCCACCTTTCCTCATTCATACCCATCATCTCCTTCAAGTATCTGCAGAATCTTTCCATTATTGTCGCTTTTATTCCCTCCACCCCTAATTCTGCCCTCCAAATGTATCCAGGCGTGTTCCTCGCTACTCCTAGCACATACTTGCAATATCTCGCCTGTACTTTCTCCAATCTTTCCATTTCTCCACATCCCTATATCTCTACTCCATACATCATTACCGATCTTACTAGCGAGTTCATCAGGTATATTTTTTCAAGCCTTCCCCCTCTCCCCGCAGATTTACCCCCCACGTCGCGTTGGCAGCCTTCTGCGCTATTTCGTACACCTGTTTTTTGTGGTCACTTTCCATATTTTTTCCATCAGTACTTGTCTGTCCACACTATCAAACGCCGCTTTCATGTCTACGAATGCAACGTATAGTTTCCCTCTTTTCATTTTCAGTTTTCTGCCTATTAAAGTATTCAACACAAAGATATGGTCCCTCGTTCCCCTACCCCTTCTAAATCCAGCTTGACTTTCCTTCAGAATTCCTTCTGCTTCTACCCATTTATTTAGTCTCTCTGCCATTATGTTCGTTAATATTTTATACCCGGTATCCAGCAACGCCACCCCTCTGTAGTTACCTACTTCTTCACAGCTCCCATCTTTGTGTATGGGCACTATACGTGCACATTCCCATCTTCCCGGTAATTTGCAATCCATCCATATTTTGTTCAGCACCTCCGCGATTACTCTTCCCCCACCGCAGTATATTTTCTTTAGGCATTCAATCAGTATTCCATCTTCCCCTGTTACTTTTCCATCCGCCATTCTCCCTAGCGCATTTCCCACTTCTATTTCTGTTATTTCATCTCTCATACACTTTCTGCCCCCCCCCCCCCCCCCCCTCTTCCTGCTCCTTTATCGTTGTCCTCTCTGTGCCACATATCGTTCGCCCCTCCCCTCTGTTCAATAGTTTATTAAAGTGCTATACCCATTCGTCTTCCTCGATCTGCCCCCCTATTGTTCCTCTCTTTTTGCCTCTAAATTTGTTTAGCGCTTTCCACCATCCTCCCATGTCCTTTGCGCAGTCTATCTCATCCCTTCTTTCCTTCAGCCATTTCTCCTTTTCTTCTTTCATTATCTTTTCTAGTTTTTTTTTACTTATTATGTATTCTCTCTTTTTTTGTTTGCACCTATCTCTTAGTCAGCTTTTCAGCTTTCTCCAGCTCTCCTTTCTTGCTTCTTGTCATTCCGCCGACCATATTTTGCTTTTTCCCATTTTCCCCCCTTTCTTCTTCGTTATTAACTCCATCTCTTTTGCTGTGTCCCATATTAATTCTCTCAGTCTATCCCAGTTGTATCCTATTTTCTCCCAATCTTCCTTTCTTACTTTTTTGCCTATGCTTTCTGCAAATTTTCCCTCCTTTTCTTTTTTCCATTGTATTCTGTCCCACACTATCTCCTCCCCCAATTCAATATACTCTTGCTTTCTTTCATATTCTATCTCGAAGCATACTGGCAAGTGGTCCGACTCATTTCTTGCCACTATGTTCACGCTCCGCACCTTTTCTATATTCCCCCTGTCTACCATCATTACTAGGTCTATTACTGACCCTGCGTATTCACCCCCCCCCCCCCCCCCCCCCCCCCCCACCTATGTAAGTAATCCTTCCTTCCTTGTCTCCCTTCACTCTTCCATTCAGTACTATTAATCCCAGATCCTCACACATTCTCAATATTCTTTTCCCCTCTTCGTCTATTTTTTTGTCCTCTGACTTTCTTTCATATCCCTTTTCCTCATTACCCTCTTCATTCATCCCCGCGTTCGCCTCCCCAATCCTCGCATTCATTTGTTATTACTATTTCACATTCTTTCATACATTCCTCCATCACTTCATATAAACTTGCTTCTATTTTACTCTATCCTTCATTCACATATATTGATACTGTACACATTTTGTTATTCGCTTTTATATATTGCCCCCCTTTCCATTCATATACATTCCATCCATTCATTACATTTTTTTTTAACCCGACAATTTGACCCCCGGCAACCCTTCCCTTTTTGCACTCTCTTTCTTTTTGACTGCTTCTTTTGTCCAATAATCATATTTCGCACTCAGATTTTTAATTGCATAGCCTGCTCTCTCTTTATTGAGCCATGTTTCCTGTAGAATTATCACATCAAACCCCTCCAAGAACTGCGCAATTTCGTTGAAATGTTTCGATCCATGTACATTCCAAACTATGCAGCTATAATCGTATTTCCATCTTCCTGCTGTTGTTGCTGTTGCTTGCTGCCTTCTTCGATTCCCCTCTGCCTCTCCTCGAAATACCACCTCCTCTAGCTGCTCATTGCTCTCGTTGAAACTCCACACCTTGTTCTTTACAATTAGTTTTTGGTATCTTACTTTTACATTTTTTCCTTTCAACCTCTCTCTCCTTGCCTTTTCCCTTAGCCACTTTTGGATGCTTATCTCTCTTTTCGTATGATCGTCCCCAATCCATATAGTTGAGCCCGCTAACTTCTTTTTTTTTTTCTCAACGTTTCTATCTTCTCTTCCATTTGCATGAACTCTATATTTGCTTTATTTTCTCCCTTACACTTTATTTTTATTTTCTCTGTGTTTATACCCAGTCTTACACATACATATTGTATTATATTTTCGTTGTTATTATTTCTCTCCTTTTCAGCATTTCTTGTTATTATCATTCCTTTTCTTCTTTCCCTTCTTTCTTTCATCTCATAGTTCATAAATTCGCCAGGTACTCCTTGCGGCTGCTCTCTGTCATACCCTGTACCTCCTTCTTTCTCTCTTCCTTCTCTCTCATCCTTCCTTTGCCTTTTTCTATTATTTTGCACTTTCTCTCCCTGTTTCGTTTCCTTCTCCTTCTTTTGCTCTATTATTGTGCTTCTTTTAGCGTTTGTCTTATTACTCTCTGCATTCCTTTTTTCCTTTTCGCCACCTCTTCCACTCACCACGCTCCTATAACTTCTTTTCTGTATTATCTCCTCCCTTTTTTCACCCTCGTTTTTTTCTCCTTTGTCATCACTGTCTTCTGTTTCATTTTTTTCGTTTGCTTCTCCTCTCTTTTTTCTTCCACTCGTCCTCATCATTTTCTCTTCCATCTCCCTCTCGCAGCTCCTAATTTTGTCTTCCAGAGCCTTTCGTTCTTTTCTCCACTTTTCTTTTTCCTCTTCGTTTTCTTTCCTAATTTTTTTGATTGTTTCTTCCAGCGCTTCCATACGCTTTTGTACATCATTTTCTTTTATTTTTACCACCTCGCATTCTAGTACCTTTATTCTTTCTCTCATGAGCATTTTTTCGATGTCATTTACGCTTGGGCTCATTTCCTCACTTTCCCTTCGCGCCTCTCCTCTCTCTTGCCACTCCTCTTTCTCCTCTGTTTCTTCCGTCTCACTCACTTCTCCCTTTCCCCCGTCGTCATCGCTGTAGCTTTTTACACTGTCTTCATCTTCTGCCCGCTCATTCTGGCTTTGATTTCCTGTTTTTTCTTCTTTATTTCCTCTATTTTCCTCCCTTTCCTCCTCTCTGCCTTTATTTCTGTCTTTTCCTTCCTTATCTCCCTTTTCCTCTTTCCTTTCGTCCATTCTATTTCCGCCTTCGTCCTCGTAGCCCATTCTCCATTTCTCTTGGGCGGCGGCGAATGTACCACTTTCGGCTTGCTGTCCCCTCTGTCGTTTATTCCTACGAAGCTCATCATGCTACCGTACGCGTTGCCTTTCTCCTCAATATTTTTTCTTGGCCTCCCCGGCCCTCGTTTTGTTTCCGCCTTCATCCTCTTAACCTTTCGCTTCACTTTCTTCTTACACCTTTATTTTTCTACCTTACGTATGCCTCTTTCTTTTTTATTGTTCACACCACCTCCTTTATCACTGTACCACCTTTTTTTTCACTCCTCTCACTTATTTCTCTCTATTTCTCACAGTTTTTCTCTAACACTCTTCACATACATCTACTGCTATCGCCATCTTTTTCCTCTCTCATCTAAGTATGGTAAAATAAATCGTATTTCTGGTGAAATATTTTTGAAAATATATGGGAAATGCCCTCGCACTAATACAACGAATCAGTACTACGCAAGGTGAAACAACTTGATACGTATGAAAAATTACATTTGGATAAAACAAATGATCCTGCTACATCTATATTATCATTAAAATACAAAGCTGAATTTTCGTGTATTATTCATGAAATAGGTTTGGACAAATTTTTCGTTATATATTTCAGTCCTGAACAACTATATATTGTGATAATCGCTCTGTTTGTCCCTGGAAACAGAGACGCTTTCAACTTTACCTTCGATGATTGTTCGACTGTGTACAAGGGATGCCACCCCGATGACCTGGAAAGCCTAAAGATTTCGGGGAAATCTGCACAAACTTCCAATAAATTATCACGAAAGATTATTTTAATGTTCATAGTATTTATTTATAATATCAACACGTTGATAAATTGAAATGAAAATAATAATGTCTTCTATGACGACAGAAATAATAACGTTCAAACAAAATTAACACAGTATAATAATGCAGTTTGTACTACGCAAAAGAGAACAATGATGATATATAAAAAAATAATGGTATTAATATAATATATTAGTATAACGCGAATCACGCTTTATTTTCTTTAATTATTGGTCGTGGGCATTGACGGCTCTACGACGATGCGACAATATATTTTAATGATAATATCAATCAACTCAACGATAATAATTATTACAATAATAATTAATACTCAATTCTTTCCAAACAATTACTTATAGCTAACCGGCAAAAAGCAATACGCGTCGCGCTGTGAATGTACCAACAATGGCCGCCCAGCACGTGGTGAATACAATTTCAACCACGTGTTGAACTGAAAAAAAAATATCTTAGACTGATTTTATTAGACTCACTCTCGACTCGCTGTCTCGCTCAACCTCACTGAGTAATCACAGCTTCTTCTTGACAATCCTTTGTACTCTCACGCAAATAATTAACACGTTAATCACGCAATGAATGATCACGCAATATAATATACGCTATATAATTCACGCAATACAATTCGCTCTCACACAATATAATTCTTCGCTTGACACACTATGCACACGCCTTGTTCTCTCGAGGTCCGCTGTGGAAGTGAAGTCCAATGGCCGCTTCCGTCTTCTTCCCCTATCATCGCCAGTCATGCCAATATTCCTAAATTAATTACCATGTGCTCGGTAATTAATTTATTGGTTCAATTCAAATGTTATTTTTTTGATTGGCCGATTTTAATTTATACTGTTTTTGGCGCCTGATTTTCTCATGATGGCCGACCACTAGCGTAGCGCCGTCTCTTGGTCAATTGTTGAGTCATAATTATCGACCACACTTATTGACATTTTGTTGAAAGTGTGGTTATGTTGTTGTAACGTACGCTCAGCATTGGTGGTCGCCTTGGTTTTATTATTAATTAATATTTTATTGACTAACTTATTGGTTAGTACTCTGTTGTTGGCATCCGGATTGTTTATTTTATTTGGCTGCTGGGCAATTGGTTGAATATTCATTGACGGTGATGCTGATGATGTTGATTGGATGTAGTTGATGATGATGAAGGCTGGTCCATGGTGTGTATTGGTTTCCCATTCGTTCGTTCATTCATTCATTTGCATTTATTTCTTAATATTAATTTTATGTATTTTGTTGTTCACAGCGCGGCGGTATTTTATAATAACTAACAAACGTATGATGGGTGTAAGCCACCACATCACAATATGTACCAAAAATTCATACAAATGAAAGAAAAAACTGACATAGTCAGTATAGATGCAACGGGCTCACTCGTAAAGAATATTAAAAAACCTGATGGAAGTTCACATCATTTATTTTTATATCAATTAGTCGCTCCTTCAAAAAAAAACTATTACCCGTTTTACAAATGATTTCAGGAAAGCACGATACGAATATATTGACATACTGGTTGCGATCTGGTGCAGTTTGCCCAAAAGAAGCTGTAACGGACTATTCTTTCGCACTGTTAAACGCCATATCTCTCGCATTGAATAATTTGAATTAAAATGCATATACAGAGTACTGTGTGAAAAATTTGGAAAACGGAGATTCCTCTAATATATATGCGTTTAAGTGCATTATCAGGATTGACATTGCTCATTTAATTAAAGCAGTGTGTCGTTGGAAATGCTTCAAAGACAATCATGCACGAAAAATATGCGAATCGATAAATTTTTGATACTGCACATGAGGTCGTTGGCAGGCACAATGAAAATTTTAAATAGTCATGAATCATTATCATCATCATCAAATAATGGGAATTCAAATAGAAAAGCAGTCGATCCACATCAATTGCATATGCAGTCTGAAGCGCAAATTATCTCAGCTGGAAATCCTTCAAAAAACGAAAATGAATCTTCGTCACAGAGTTCAATATATCTAAATGAGACTGAAATATGGAAGAAAAAAAAAACAAATATCTGCACTGTGTGCACATATTGGAAGTGAAACTTCTTAGGCAGTGATGTGATTCGTTTCCATAGACGACTAGCCCAATACTCGGACAAATTCGGGCTGGTTGCCTATAGAAACGAATGCTCTACCACATCACTGTTCTTAGGCGTAAATAACTATGATAAAATATAATTATACTGAATAAATAACGAATATTACAATAAATAAAATAAAGTACTCACTGAACGATACACAATACTGTTTGCATATAAATATTATTATTAATTTATGTAATCTGTACATTACTCGATAGCCTGTACATTTTGTGTAGCTGGTGCAATAGCTACAGTCGATACAAATGGCTTAGATGGATAGATAGATAGATACATATTTATTTATGCCCTAGCAATGCTATAGGGCAAATTAAATTAAAATACATTATGAAAGATATAAAATTGTTAAAGCGAGTAAGAAGGTACAAGAAGTATACAATTGAAAGATGGCAAAAAAAAAAATAAAAGTAAAATTAAAATGCAATGGTTATTAAATTGATTATATATTTATAATTGGAATTTTTTTTATTGATTTATTATAAAAATACTTTTTACAGAAACACATTTTTATGCAAACTTTATTATAAAATTGTCATTTTTCACAATCTTTCATTAAATTGAATTATTATTTTCGAGGGACATCGTTCATATCAATTATATTAATGATTGGATTATGATAACTAAAATAAGATATATAATGTTTAATATCGATTTTAGGTATATTCCTTGCAAAAACTGCATCAATAGTAGTACCCCCTTTAGTTGTTGGATTATTTCTACCATTTATCATTTCCAATGAAAATTGTTCGTTGAGAAATTTTATTAATGGTTCTGCTTCTGGCAACGAAAAGTTAACATTGAAATCTCCCGCGAGAATGACCGGCTGTTCGCTATAATCTACAGAATCTCCAATAAAATTTGCCAGAGCATGTGAATCTGCAGTTATTAACGGCAATAATGATTTGCCGATAAATAATTTGATATCTATCATTGAAGCATTTGGTGATATATAAATAGATATTAAAATTATTTTAGGACAATTATTACATCTGGTGTTAATTGTACACTCTACTGTACATAAGTCTCCAATTCTTGATAACGTTGATATCGTCTTATCAGCATTACTGGAGTAAGAAGCCTTAATTTCTGAATGTGGAGTGATAAAACAATGATTGTCATTTCCATTGCGATAAATGGCTACACCAGAATTTCTTAACTCACTGCGTTGAAATCTTGAAATGAAATCGAAATGAGGTATTGATACCGGAGGTTCATTATCATTCATGAACGTTTCTGATAACATTGAAATATTTATGTTTTCAAAAACTCTATCCATAAAATCATTCGCGTGGGCATGAAGACTCTGGTAATTGAATGATATGATTGATAAACCTTTTCTCAACCTAATATAATCAAATAATTGTTTATGCAAAGTGACAATTCGATTTTCACGTAATTTTGTCATTTCATATCGCAAAACGTCGCACGAGTGGTTGTTACTACATTTGGCATGATGAAATTTTTCATGTTTGTTAACAGGAATTATATATAAACCATCAATAGAAACGGCTCTCGACATTGCGACATAAACTAACTGTTGAGATTGCATTTTTTCATAATAATAAACAACTCCATTGAAAGTGCAACCTTGCGATTTATGAATCGTCAATGCACAAGCTGGTGCTAGTGGAAAATGATTTCATTTGGCTGATATACTTCTTTGTCTATTAAGATAAATGATAGCGTTTCGTCGACGAATCGGAACGGCGAGAGGATTGATGTTGTTCGCTATAGTGAATGAACGTGATATCATACGGACCTTTATCCCAGTTTTTTCAGAATTTGGGAATATTAACCATACTCGAGTAACTTGTCCATTGTCGTTTTTCTCGACGTGGTTCAATTTTCCCATGGCGCCATTAGCTAATCCATCAGCAACAGCGATGTTTGTCGTTATGATGTAATATTGCCCAATGACGAGTGTTAAACGTTGTAGCAGCCCACCAGTGTCAGCTGACAATTTCTTCTTTTTTAGTGCTCTACGTGCACTCTCTAGTTGTTCATTATTTTCACAACCGAAGATGAAGTCTACAGCTTCAGATAAAATCTGATTTTGGTGATTCTCTAAAATTTCCTGATTATATTTTTCAACTGTTTGATTGCAATATGCCAGATGTATTCCATGAAGGCATAATTCATTAGCTTCTTCTTCTGTCACAAATCTTGATTCTACCAACGTGAGTTCTTCGTCATCCAAAATATCTCCATTTCCTATTTTCGTTAAAATAGTCGAAAATACAACATTCGATTGACGCATGATTTGTGATAGTTCATGAAGTTTGAAAGAACGCCAAGTTTTTGAACCAATATAATGTTTCGATTGTTTAAAAATTAGTGTGGCTTTTACAGGTGAAAGTTGTCTCAAATCTCCAACTAGTATGACTAGCCCCCCAAAAAGTGTATCGAATTTACCTGTTATCAATTTCAACCTCCTGTCAATTCGTTCTAAGAGTTCCGCTCCTACCATACTAACTTCATCAATTAAAATTAAACGAATGTGTTGAAATAGCGATCTGAATTGTTGTAATGATTCCGAACTCAAACCATGATCTCCTTTGGTGGATAATGACAGAGCAGTGTAAATGGTGGTACCGTCGATTGCTACTGCAGCTTTTCCAGTTGATGCACAGGTGAGGTATGCGTTGCAATGTGCATTGGTGGTTGCATATTTATTGTAAATTTCCATAATAAGACGAATCACAAAAGTTTTTCCACATCCAGCTAGGCCTGTCAGGAATAACAACAATGGCTGAAGTTGTTCTGATGTTAAATGATGAATAACTTGTAATAGAATCGATCGTTGATCAATATTGGTCAATCTCATGAGTTTACAAAATTCTTCATTTGGCATTATATTTTCTCTTCGCTTCGCAATCGCTTGTAGTCTGCTCAAAGTTGCTAAGCGAAGGTCATCGTTGATGTTTGAATCGGGATCTGCATACATGTCATTAAACGGTGATGGCTCCGGGACCGCCTCTAGAACATTTTGATTGTTTTGTTGCATCAGATTTTCTTCTTCACGATACAATTGTTCACATAATTTCATGGTTTCTTCGATGTTGATGTTGGACTCGAATTCTTTGCGACGTTCTGAGATGACATTCTCATAGTCAGCATAAATTTGAAGAAATTTCGACTCAGAAAAAAATTTTATCTCTTCGTTGCGGAAAGGAATGTGCAACAAAACCATTTCTCTTCTATATTCTTCGAATTGAGTTGTCATATTATAATTTATGTATCTTATAGTATGTTGAATAGATAATTTCTTGTATTCGTTGTTAGTGTAACATTTGTATCGCGCACAAAATAAAGCAAGAGTGAGATTATTTAATTCTTCGGGTCGTTGCTCATATTTCTCGATAATATTATTCTTCCAAATATCAGTAGACTCGTCATTTAGCTCTGCCAATTCCTTACGTGTTTTTTTTAATCTTTGCCGATCTGTAGGCCATGATGTTGGGATGAATATTACTGATTAAGATGCTCGTGACATCGGTTTACGGAGCAACCACCAAGCTGCTTCTTGGCTTGAAATTTCCACTGAATTCAATAAATTGAGACTCATTTTCCTAGTGATTTCAACCACTCCAAAATCCGGATATTTTTCGGTTATATCAACGATTTCTTTTTGTAAATTACTGATCCCACGATTTGATTTATTAACGTAGTCCACTACATACATCGCACAAGAATATTCGTCTAATATAAACTGCAAATCCATATTCGATTTCAAAATATTGAACAGAAATGGATTGAATGGATTATGCCATTCTCTGATGGTTCTCGTTTTGAAAAAATACGTGGTCGATTGATTCCGGCCGAAATTATTTTATAATAATGTTCATCTGAATTTATGTTATTGCCTTGATAGAAGTCATCAATATTATTATAATCAGTGATTTCATATTGAAATCTAATTTTTTTGTAATGTTCGACGTAATTGGCGATATTCGGCTCTTCTTTATTCATCGGAACAAGTATTTGAGTCAATCTAGAAGGTAAAAAAGGTGCTTCAAATCGACATTTTTGAGGTTGGTTACCTCTCACCTTTTTATAACACGTAAATGTGTGTTTATGAGTTTGTAATTTTATATTATTCGATGCTTCTGATGTGGATACTGCAATTAAAGTATCGATCATAGAAATCGCGTATTCTTTGTCTTCGGCTAATGGATTGTTTGGTGCGTTTTCCAACCATAGTAAAATATGGGCGTGAGGACTTCCGCGATGTTGAAATTCGATCCGTTTAAAAAAGTCTTTCACTCTATATTTTCCAAATGGACAAGACTCTCTGTTTTGTAAAAGAGCCATTAACGTGGTCACCAATTTGTCGAAATATATAGCACATGTGACAGCGTCCTCGTTGATGAGTGTACTTTTTTGTAACCAATGTAATTCAATAGCTTCATCTTCAGAGATAATTTTTCCATTCTTCATTCTCTGAAGCAGTTGCAATAGTGGGATCCATCCGATTTCGTTTGCGCTCATTGTGAGGAAAAGTGTGGGCTTACCTAATTGCCGAATCATAGCAAAAAGATCTTTTTTGCGCTGTGACCAATAATATACAGAATTGGGTATCGATTTCAAGAAGGCTAGATTAGTCTCAAGGCAATTGTTGATATATTGTTCAGATTGAATTTGTTGTTTCGTCACTCTTGTATCACTGCCTATAAATTTGAAGGCGATAGTTAAAGATGAAGCAACACGAAGTCTCATATTTTTCGCAGCCATGTACAGCAAATGACGAGGAGTAACCCCTCGTCGATCTGTTCGTCTTATTTCACTAGTTGCCATTTGAAAAGGTGTAATTAATAGTCCATCTCGGTATTTTCTCATGTGACCTAGATATATACCTGGAAATGATAATTTCTCTGTGTATTGATCAAATAACATACTTTTTGGAAGTTGATTTTCTCCAGGTGCAAGTTGTAAATATTTATCTTCGTCCCATAACAGCGTTTGTTGCTGAGCAATAAGACTATCTTCAATTGTAATCTCTTCACTTATTTCGTCATTTGGTATTTCTTCATCGGTTACAGACGCATTCAAAAATGATTTATCAATTTCGATATCCTGGTAAAGTGAGGTATCCTTAAGGAAGTTTAACCATGCTCGGACTGTCCTTTTATTAACTAAGCCTTGAATGTAACTTGATTTGTGAATTTTCCGTTTTTTTATATGTATATTAATATCATGATCATCATTTATATTACGTGGCAAGCGTTTTACCATCGTATCCACATTTACAGGCACATTTATTATCTGTCCATATATACCGTATTGACCGTGAAGATGTCTTAAACGTTTTATTTGCATAAACGGTATTCGAGGTGAAATTATTCGCTCTGTTATGATATCTGAGACTGGTAGATTCTCTAGCATTGGTGGATATTTGAAACCATTGTAAGTTGCATAAGTTGGTATTTTTTTTTTGCTTCAATGATGGAAGACATGTTGTACACAATTTCAGATTTTCTTTTGGAACATTTGGTAAAATTGTATCCAGAATTTGGTGATCAATATTCGATAAAAATGAGGTTAAATCATGTTTAAACCATAATCTATCACATACTGAGCAAGCAATTCCGAAATTATTTTCTGTAAATTTTATTTTAATATAATCATGTCCCTTCTGATGTTGATTAAATCGAGAGTATGGGAGTTGTGGATTATTTGTAGTATTATCAGTGGAGGTATTAGTTATATTTTCATTTAAATTCTCGCTAAAACTTTCGTCGACAGTCATAGATATTGCCGTCCTCATCGCTGATTTTCTTTTTTCTTTCTCACGTGCTCTATAATCGCGTTGATATTCTGCTGCTGTTTTTTTTTATTTGAATTTATAGAATCGGCATGTGTACTCGCATTTATTGATGAATTAATTATCATCGATGAATGTAGAGTTGTAGATTCTCCAAATGAAGTTGATGGACCAGCAGTTGCCAAATTATCTAGAAGTCTATCTCGTTTCGCCTTCTTACGTGCACGGTATTCTTTTTGATAATCTGCATTTGTTTTTCTCTTTTTAGATGCATTTGTTCCAGCAATGTTGCTTGCATAATTATGAATATCTGCTGAAGATTTTGTGACTGTAGATGGATCGTCAGTCATCGTATTCAGCAATTCTCTTTATTACTCTATTAGTTTTCGTGTTATGTATTGATAACAATGTATATAATTTTATTTCAAATGTTATTTAAACGGAATATACCCAAGAGATAGATGAATTTATAATCATATGTATCTTAATATAATCCTGAATTCACAGCGTGTTCTGTGAGATTATTCTCGCTCAATTTGATTTTTGTTCTGGCGCACAGCACCCAATTTATTGAGGCGTTCTACAGCCTTTTTTTCAGGCGCTCAGCAGCCAGTTTTTTGAGGCACGCTGTAGCCTTTTTTTCTGGCGCACAGCAGCCGATTTTTTCAGGCGCTCCGCAGCCTTCTCTTTATGGCGCACAGCAGCCAATTTTTTGAAGCGCTCTGCAGCCTTCTCTTTATGGCGCACAGCAGCCAATTTTTTGAGGCGCTCTGCAGCCTTCTCTTTATGGCGCAAAGCAACCAAATTCTTAGAGCGGGCAGCAGCTCTATCTTTGTAGCGCACAGCAGCTTCAATAAAAAAAAAATAAAAAATAATAAAAAATAAAAAATAATAAAAAAAAAAATGAAAAAATATGAAAATTGAAAACAAATACTTACCCTTCCGGCTCGCATCCACTGTGATGTGATGCTTGATCCACGAATACCTTTATAATATAAACATTTATATATCAACTTATCTTCAACGTTACGCGACTAATTAAATTTATCATAAGTCTATAGGGATATGTTATCGGCAGTAGAGGGGATCATAAAAATTTATTATTATCTTTGATACAATAATCTATAATTAATTAATGGATACCGGGTAAAAAAATTCATTCGAAATTCGTATTACAATTTTTTTTTATTCAAATTCTATTCTAATATGATGTTGATTCATTAGATTCTTCATGTTACTCGATTTGGCTCCTATACTATGTTGAATACTCATAATTAAAATATTTTCAAATTGACGTTTCATATATTAATATTTATATTGGATTTAAAATGAAATATTATTTGTTTATTCATTATTTGCAAAATTATCATTTTCAACATATTTTTTATGATGTAGATATTTTTGATGAAAAAGTATAAAAATTCTTAATTTTTGTTAACGCATATGTAGTTTTTCATTTATTCATTAATTCATTCATTCATTCAAGCGACTCTATTCAATATGTTTTATATTCGTTTGAGCGAATTTAAAAATTTTTAAGTAATCCACATAGGTCAATGTATTAAAATTTAAATATCATTTTTAACTGTCTCTTATTTTATATGCAATCTAAATTAAACATATTTTTAAATTTTTTGAAAGTGTTCGAAATTTCATTGTTGATTCGAGTTATATATGTTGTTTCAGACATAAGTTTTTTTATATAAACTACTTATTTATTCATATAAAAATGATTTACCTTGAGATAAATAACTCGATTTGTTTTCTTTTGAATCTCCTCGTGCACTAAATTTTGAGTAGTCCACACACTCACACAATCACTGTAAAATAATTGATTTATTGTATAAATATTACTTTAAAATTTTTTCAAAATAATATCATATTTATTTTTTATGCAGGAATGATTTAATTATACCTTAAATTGAATAAATGGATTTATTTTTTCTTTTGTAACCCTTTGAAAATTTTTGACAATTTGCACACTCACACAATTACTGTGAAAGAATTAAAATAAAATTCTTATTTCAAAGGAAAATATTAAATTATATAACACTAATGTTCGAATAGAAATGATTCTATTTTATATATCTTGAAATAATTAGCTATATATATTTATATTTACCTGAGATCTTTCGTAACTTCCAAACTATTAAGCACAACCACTACGAAAAAATATTATGATGTTATTGCTTGTTTTTAAATATATAAAGAATAAAATTCACTAGAATAATTTGTTGCAATAAATGTCATCTTTACATGTATTTCTGAATATCAAATCTCAAACACGTCATTATATATATATTATAACGGTCACCTTTCCGCAGAAAAGCTAAAATCCGGAATTAATTATCTTCAAACGGATTTACCATTATAAATTTATTAAATTATCTTTATTCTGTCCCAAAATAAAGACAAAATATTCAAGGGATGCCACCCCAGTTGATCAATTTGGTTGAAAAGTTACTAGGTATAACTAGGGAATTTCTCCAGTAACTTGATGTCTGCCGAAATGCTATAATTGAAATTAATGCGGAAACAATCCTGAAAAGAATTATTCAAAAATTCCCAAAATAAATAATTCGGTTAATTGCGGTTAAATTAATAATAATTTATTTAAATAACTTATTCCAAAAATAAAGAACTTTTTTAACAAATGAAATAAACGCATGATAATTATTGAAAACGTTTGATAATTGTTGAAAACGTTTGATAATTACCAAAAATGTTTGATACTAATTGAAAACGTTTGATAATAATTAAAAATGTTTGATACTAATTGAAAACGTTTGGTAACAATTGAAAACGTTTGATAATAATTAAAAATGTTTGATATTAATTGAAAACGTTTGATAATAATTAAAAATGTTTGATACTAATTGAAAATGTTTGATATTAATTGAAAACGTTTGGTAACAATTGAAAACGTTTGGTAACAATTGAAAACGTTTGATAATTACTAAAAATGTTGGATAATTACTGAAATTGTTTGATAATTACTGATAACGATTGATAATTGTTAATTATTGATTAATACTAATAGCAATTCCGGCGAATCATACAAAAATATTAAAATTATGACAATTAATTACTTTTAAATTATTATTTGTGAAACACCAATATGATCGTTTCTACGGATCATTAATTATTGATATTTCACCAATATTAATTAGTGTAATGCGAATTTTCTATACAATATCACATAAAGTCCCTTTTGGAGATCTTCTATCTCTTTCTGTTACGCGTGAAGCCCGGGATGGGTCTACAAATACTGATTTTATACAAACAACTATGATTTTATTATTAACGATATCAAACTAATGACTTAGCCCGTAATAATATTGCTGCGCTGTCGAATCGCTCAAGAATTATTTCAAAGAAAAAATAAGAAATACTGTGAACAAAATATTAAAAGAAAATTCAGCCCAATAATGGCGTCACTCACCACTTACTATCAATCTAAGAAAATTTCTTACTCCACGCCGTATTTAACTTCCATGGCCTTCAAGTGTTACAATTATTTCCTTAGACTTCCAATACAATCCTGTGTACAATTATATGGCGTCGTTTCACAATATTTTTCGGCGATTTCTTTCTCTTTTACAATTTTTCGCTTTTATACAACTCTGTAACTCACATACAACGCAACCACACTCTATGCTGTCCCAGGGCTAAGTGAAGTCAAAAATGGCCGGAGCGTCAGTCTTGGTGGCGTCTTCTTCTTCTCGAACCTTCGGTCGTCTCCTTCGTGTCTTCATGCGGAGTTGATTGGCTACGACAATTCAAGTTCAAACATTCGGATCTCTGATTGGCCGGTCGTTGACCCGACGCGGACTCTACCGGGATAAAAATTATGAGGTTTATAATCATTTATCGACTGCAGTATTGAATTGTGCAGATTGGAACATAATTATACGGATGAATTTGGTAGTCCGGTGACGCCAAGTCGATGTGTCATTTGTCAAAGTGTCATACATGGTGTATTATTGTTGTATACCATGATTGAATGTAGTGTTGGTGTTGTTAATCTCAATTATTACACGGTGATTAATTCGTGATTATTGATTAATAATATTTCCTCCGGATGTTTTGCTCCTGTGAGTATTATTTTGTAATCACTATAATTTTCTCTTCAATTTTTCACTAGGCATTCGTTTCACCACTCTCGATTTTAGGTTAGTACAGATCTATGGATGTTCATTGGATCATATGTTATCTCTTTTTTGCCCAACTCTCCGGAAAACGTATTATTGGCTCATTCCATTGGACGCAATCAGCTCGATGATTTATTCATGGTGATGATGCTCGCCACGTGATGACATAGATGTTGACCTCCGGTTCCCATTCATACTGACACATTCATGCATTCACACAACACTCTCACAACCATTCATATCTTTATACGCCAGGTAAACTTCCTTTTTAATTTTATCTAATTTATCCGGATATTTTTTACTAAAACATAGGCAATTCAACTTATTTGACTTTATTTTATTTTCAGCGCAGCAATATTTTTGTACACAAAGAGCCAAGGGATGATGTGGCCAGACACATCATCACAAAATATATATATAACTCTCTACAGCGAGTGTTTCACGCATGCGCATGTTATGATATATGAATATATGTATATCCCTATATTGGGGATATAACACCTCCACGCTTGATTTAAATCTTGTCGGTTCACTCTCTTTCCCCTCCACTTATAGTCTAACTTCCACCACCGAACGTCCACTATAGCTTTTTCCCACAAGAATTCTTTCTCCGCACTTTCTACACGTGTCCTCACTCTCTGCGGATAACATACAACAATTATGTGAACGATATTCCAAATGCAATGTTTGATTTTGTGAAATCATCATCTTTTGATGGCACAACACAAAAGATATATGAAGATAGAGCCTCGGTTTTACAAAATACTTTCCGGCCAAGTAATGGAATAATTGATTGTGCTTTGTGACGTGGCGTTTTCTAGGCGCCACGCACAATATTTAGAAATAATTATTTAATTTGTATTTTCAGCAACAGCAGCAACTTCAGCAGCCTCGGCACCTCAGCAATCTCAGCAACTTCCTCATCCTCAGCAACATCTTTGAATGACTCTCTTGCTTCATATTAGACGCCCTCCATTGACTGCTGCGGCGTTAACAGCAAAAAAAAATTTTTGACTGACGATCTTCAGCTTTGCGTTGGACGCCCACTCAGTCATGTCGATGCCGCCACGTCCAGCTCCACGACTCTTCCGTCGTCTTGCCACGCGTTCCAGCGCACACCAGTTACACGCACTTCGTACGCACGTCCTCACACAATGCAGCCACGATCGACAGTCAAAGAAGAGGATGAAGTTGAAGAAGCAGCTGAAATGAATGTCGATCAGAGTTGTAACGTATAAGGACGTGCCAATAAGCCAATGCAATAGGCTGTAGCGCGTAGTAAGTGAGGCGATGAGAGCGTCGTAGTAACCGAAAAGTGGCGGTAATTCAATGGAGGGCGTCTAATATGAAGCAAGAGAGTCATTCAAAGATATTGCTGAGGATGAGGAAGTTGCTGAGATTGCTGAGATGCCGAGGCTGCTGAAGTTGCAGAAAGTTCTGAAGTGGTGGAAGCTGTTGTAAAAACTGTGTGTGGAATGAAGGTATGAATGAAGAAAGGAATGAATGTGAGAGCCCCTGTAGATCTCCTGTGGAATATAAAGTAAATAGAGTTGAGCGCCGAAATGCATTGTCCCCATGTATTCCCCCGCTCCGCTCTATACTTATTATATTGTCGCTGCGAATTTATAGTATACTAGGTTGAAGAATCCACGTGTATAAGAATGTATAATTTTGATTATATAGAGTCGCGTTATTATTATTTATTGTTGAGCGTAAAGAGCGTATGATATATTGGAATGTGGACGCTTATTATTATTTTCATTACCATTATTTTCATATTATTTTTCTTTCATTCATATTAAATAAAGAAACATTTTTGGTTTATAATATAAATAAATTCTTCCGGTTTATTCATTAAATTATTATTTGAACGGGAGTGGCATCCCCTGTGTGCTGAAGTTGCTGCTGTTGCTGAAAATACAAATTAAATAATTATTTTTAAATATTGTGCGTGGCGCCTAGAAAACGCCACGTCACAGCTTATAACATTCATCGATTGTTGGAAAAACTTTTATCCGATTCCTTTTCATATAACGTCAAACATCAGTGTGCAACTTGCGAGTGGATCGATCAAAAAAGCACTTGTATTATTGGAATTAATACAAATCCAATATACAATTATGGCATGCGAGGCCTACAACAAGCACTCGACCAAAAAATAGAAAAGGTCGTAAAAAATTGCAAACAATGCAATAGTGATCAAATTGAGGTAACTATCATTACCGGGGAACATCTTTTGGTTCATATTGAGTGTCTTCAATGGACAGCTGATCTTGCCAAAAGATGTGGATATGCAGATTGGTCTCGAATGTTCACAATTGATGAACTACCAGTTGATATAAATTTTAACGACAGCGCATATAAACTGGTAGCAGCTATTGAATACATGTAGGATATTATTTTATTTTATTTTTAAGCCTATTTTGTTATGTGTAGGAGTTGGTAGAGGACAGAGATATAGAACCGTTATTGTTAATCAAACTATTATTTATTTATTAATTATTAAATTATGGATTACAAAAAAGAAAAGGTGTACGCGATGGTTAGATCGAATACTTCTGTCCGCACTGGGCCACAAAATCGAACTGCCTAAATTGTCGGTTGCAATACCCCAGCTACAAATCGTTGACGTCATCAGACGCGTTGAACTTTCCAGGCACAGCAACTGTAATTGTCCCTTCCTATTAGCTTAGACTACTTAGGTGGCGTCAGCTAGACTAGAGCAATTATATGTTGTGAGATGCGCGCTGCCGATTCGTCAAAAACAGGGCCGCACTCAGAAATTTACCTTGATTTTTTATAAAGCTGGTTTGTCCTCGTGAAAGGGATGCCACCCCGATGACCTGCAATAGTCTAAGATTTCGGGGGAATCTAATAATCTTCAATAAACAGACTTGCGTTTTCAGAATATCGTGATAAACAGTAGTAATTTTTATTATTAGAAAAGAACATAAATGAAAATAAATGCGCCTTCAATAGCAAATAATAACAATAATGGAAAAGAAAAAGTATTGATAATACTAATAATTCGGTCGCAGGAATGACGGACCTACAACAATGCGATACTTTACAACCTTTAAAAATATAATTATTCTTGTCTTTTATTCTTATTTCCACCGGATAATCTCTACTATTCTCTATTATCACGTCGCGCTGTGGCTCGGCAATATCGGCTTGTAACAATGGCGGTCCACCACGTGTCGATCCGCAAAAAATGATCGATAAATCACGTATTGAACCAATTAACTATAATTTTACTCACTTAATGATTATCTTGCTCGGTTTCTTCACTATCGTGATTACAATATATTTGAACGAGTTCTCCTCAATCTCAACACACGCTAAATCACACGTAATTACGTTTTATATCACACGTTATAATATTTTTAATACAATTAATTTTCGCTCACACGCTATTCTCACACACAACCTTCACCCTTGAGGTCCACCGTGGAAGTCCTCATCAATGGCCGCTTCTGTCGTCTCCTTCCCTCAACCATGACCACGTTACTCAATTATTGCCAAATTAATCAAAATAATTACTACTTTGTTACGTAATTAATTGATTGGTTCAAGTTCAAATGCCGGATTTTCTCATTGGTTGAATTAATTGTGATTCAATTTTAGCGCCGGATTTTCAATGATGGTGGCTTCATTGCTGGCCCAATATTGAGGCGCCATCTCTCTAATCCTCTTCACACCAATGTTTTATTGACCCATTTATCGACTGGATTAACTATTTGTTGACACTCACTCAGAAGTGTGGTTATGTTCATAGTTGTCATAACGTTCAGTGTCGTTGGTTACTTGGTGTTCTTTGGGATAGATCCATGATTTTGAATATATTGTAGTGTAATACATCAACTTTATTGATTTATTTGATTGATTGATTTGTTTATCCGGATTTGGGCTATATTGATCATTTATGATGTTGAGTATTGGTTGGTCCATGGCCGGGTGATTGATTAACTCCTTTGATGTTCGTTGATCCGGATCGTTTCAGCTGTTGTAAGTGAAGTTCTCATTCATTCCCTACATTCATTCATTCATTCATTCATTCATTCGTTATTAATTATTTATTATTAATCTATATCTTTTTGTTTCCACAGCGCGACGTATTATTATAATCTCCATTATAATTAAAGATGTGATGGATGGAAAGCCACCACATCACAATGTAATATCTTCTTAATGTACATATCTAATCCCTAAGCACAAATGTAAGTATTGTAAAATATATGGCCATCGAAAAATTGAACAATGCCACATACATTGGCCATGTTACTGGCGATGTTAGGGATTGCGTGGCCTTCTGTCGACGTATATCAGGCAATTGGGAAATCTGCAATGATTTGAACAAAAATTCCATCTTAATTTCGACGCAAACGTTATTGCAAAAAAAAAACAGTTTTTATTGTTACTTTTTATAAAATGTTAATTGTACTTGAGTATGAATTAATATTGATTAAATTATACTGATGTACAATTGTGTAAATATTTGTCATTTTTATAATTGCAATTTTCCATTTTAATATAAATTTTATAATAAATAGATGAAAGATAAAATGAATATTGTCTACATATTTACAAGGATTCTTTCACTTTCACCTTTCTTTTTCAGAATACTCACAAATTTCTTCAGAGGTGTCAATCATTTTAGAAATGTTCAGAAATGATAAAATTTCACGATGGCTGAAATTGCGAAATTTTGTATAAGCTGCATGTTAGAAACTTCTATGAAACAACAAAATAGACAACGTCACGAAGTAAGTAATATTTCTGTGAAGTATACATTTTTTATTTTTCATTTCACCAAATAAAATTGGTGTGAAAAAATTGCATAAATATATTTGTAATAGTTTTTTTCAGTTTGTATTTTATTTCATTTTTGAAACATATATATACGCATATGTAGTATTGTACGTGTATAAAATATATAAAATATATTGTATAAAATAACAAAGGGCCCGTATTTTCGAACACTTTGAGGTACAAACGAAATGAAAGTGGTATAAAGGACAGCAAATGGTATACATTTGTGCACAACTAGAAAAATTGAAATATTCGGATAATTGCCTTATTTATCTCACGTTGAAGTATGCGAAAATTCGAACGGACTGTATTTTGGACAAAGGGTCCGAAAATACTGTCCGTTCGAATTTTCGCACCCTTTGAGGTACAAACCAAATTGACGGTGGTACAAACACCAGCAACCGGTTTTTATTCGAGTACAACTGGGAAAACCGAAGTATTTCAAAAATTGGCCAATTTGTTTCCCTTTAAATTATAAGAAAATGCAAAAGGGCTCATATTTTTGAGTCCTTCGAGGTACAAATGTAATTAACGGTGGTACAAATGACATCGAGGGCTTCTTTTGGGGGCACAACTGGAAAAATTGAAATATTTCAAAAATTGGCAAAGTTACACGATTTTGAATTATCCGAAAATACAAAAGGGCTCACATTTTCGGGCCCTTTGGGGTACAAACGAAAATGAGGTTCGGTACAAACGGGTACTAACGAAGCGCAACACGATGGTACCATTGTTTTTTCAATTGCATGAATTTGATTGCCAAGTTCACAAGGGTGATATTCTCCACCAGACGCCTGTAAATCTCATACTGAATCAATTACTGATAGATTTCAATATTGATGGAGCAAGTCTCGACAAAAGTAGCAAGCATCAAATTTGGCCAATACAGATTAGGATTTGCAATATGAAAAAATCGAAACCAGAAACAGTCAAAATATATCTTGGGACTCAAAAACCAGAGGACCCAAGAAGTTTTGTACAATCGTTTATTGATGAAATTACAAGCGTGAAGAAAAACGGGGGCATCGTTTTCGGCGAAAACAGAAAACTAATAGAATTGCGCTGTTTTATTGCTGACGCACCGGCACGAGCAATGTTCTTGGGGCATTACGGCCACAATTCTCGGTTTTCATGTTCCAAATGTTTAGTGCAAGAAGAAACCGTTCGTCAAGGAGTGATGATATACGAAGGAGTCGAATGGCCACCACGATCATCAGCAGATTATGCTGCACGAACTGATGGAGAGCACTTCAAAGAAGGCCCTAGTCCCCTCGCTGGATTTAACTTGGATTTTGTTACGCAAGCACCTTCCGAGTACATGCACTTGACATGTCTTGGCGTAATGGAAAAAATTTTTTGCGATATTATTGATGGTCGTTTTCCAAAAAACGTAGCATTCACCACAAGACAAAAAGGACTTCTTTCTTCTCGGCTCCAGTAAATCGAACAATATTACCCGAAAGATTTCGCTCGAAAATCGGAATCTCCAGGAAAGCATAAAAAATTCAAAGTAACAGAATACAGACAAATTTTGCTATACAGTGGGCCTGTCGTCTTTTCAGGGTTGATGAATAGGAATACCTATCAAGATTTCATGGTGCTTCATAATGCGATGAGGATTTTAGCGAATGATCCAGTTTTGGCCATATATTTGAATTATGCCGGAGACGCTTTGAAAATATTTGTTAAAAAAGCGATACAAATGTACGGACAGGAATTTTTATCGTGTAACGTTCATGGGTTGCTTCATTTAGTAGACGATGTTAGACGTTTTGGATCTCTGGATTCATTCTTGGCATTTCCATATGAAAATAATATGGCAACTTTCCGAAGAGCATGCAGGAAGAATGATCAATACTTGGAACAAATTGCCAATCGCCGAATGGAACGTCGCAGAACAAATAATGAAAATAACTCGACATCCACAACTATAAAAGTTTTGCGCCACATCAGAATGGTTTACTGCCACCAAATATTGCTAGAACGAGTTTGCAATATCAAAAACTATAACATAAAAATCACCGAGTGTCAGTACATGATTGTGTATAGTACACCTTCATTTTGAAGAATCAAATCTCATCTTTTGATTGAAAAAGGATAAGTCAGGAAACGGGAGCAATGAGTTTGGATGAAAATTTATTTGACAAGGAGATGCATTATTTAACCGCACTCACCCAAAATGTCACAAGAACCACAGTGGAATCTTCCCACGTTTACGATAGCGATGGTGACTGTTCACGTATGAACGTGGCCGTCTCCGGATTTGCAGATAGACTGCCAAACCGAAGACTACCAGCTAAATCGACGAACGGAATAATGAGTATGGTACTTGATGAATTGCGGTAAGTATAAAAGACAGATTGTTGACATTATTCATCATACTCATAATACTAATAAAAAGAAATACCGATTTGTAACAGACAAATGAAGGAGATTTCGACACAGAATAAGCAGCAAAACGAGTAAGTACCATATATACGTCAAGATGAATATTGGACAGGTCTTGGGTGTTATTGAAGAAAGTATTTAATGAAGTATGTAGTTTTATTCTAGCCGTATAGAGAATATCCTCAACAAATTGCTGCGATATCGTCGCCCCTTGGCTCGAAAAGGTACTAAACCAGTCGGCTTTCCGCTTGATTCCGTGGATGAAATCCGGAGATTCGAAAAAGCCGACGATGAAGAATACGATGCTGTCGTAAGTGTTTGAATAAAAAATTGAAATATTATTATGTAAGACTTATCACCTCTGTGAAATTTATGGTAAATATTTTGGCTTTTCAAAATCATAGGTCGATTATTGTGTGTGGCTAGCAGAGTGCACCCCATGCGAATACGCCAACGCATACCTGAAAAACCTGTTGCAGGACAACGTGTTGGAACACGTAACGTGGCACAGTTCACATGGTACGTTTGCCTTGAATGGCACTCGGCTTGTTGAAGCATTCGAAGGTTTGTATACATTTGTTGTTTCTATTATATATTCAGTAATTATTGTTATTCATAAATCAATCAAACATATCACTTTTTTGTTTCAGAGGCAATGAACAACAATAAAAAATTTGGAAAAGTGAACCGTGCGGATTTAGCAACTTCTATGAAGCGTGCGTTGCATTGCGCAAAAGAGCGTTTGAGGAAATCACGCATATCAGCAACATTGAGGAGCAGGGATCCACGAATGGAGATGGAGGATAAGGATGAATAAAAATTTCTACATGAATGCAGTTCCCGTAGTATTCCACCATGCTTCAATTTGTAAGCAATGCATTTAAAGTTGAGAATATAAATAAAATCTACGAATTTAATTGCATGATACATATTTGTTACCGCACGTATTTGTTGTATGCGATGTCCAGGTTTATAATTAAATAAACCGGGATGATTATTTTTATATTTCATAGTTATATTTTATTTTTGTAACGGCCACCTTTCCTAAAAAAAGCTAGAATCCGGTATTATTAATTCCCCGTCGGTCTTACCGTTATAAAACTATTAATTATCTTCTATTTTGTCCAAAACTAAGACAAAATATTCAAGGGATGCCACCCTAGTTGATCTATTTGAAGAAAAAGTTACTAGATATAACTAAGGAATTTCTCCAGTAACTTGCTGTTTCACCGAAATGCTAAAAATGAAATAAAAATGGAGATAATCCTGAAAAGAATGATTCAAATATTCCAAAATAAATGATTCGGTTAACTGCGGTTAAATTAATAATAATTTATTTAATTGAAAAATTCGAGAAATAAAGAATTTTTCAGCACACGAAATAAACGTTTGATATTTATTGAAATATGTTTGATAATTATTAAAGAATGTTTGATAATTGTTTATTACTAATTATTAATTAATATTAATCGTTTGATAGTGATTGATAGCGAAAAAATACATGAATAAATGAATTAATTCCCAATATACTACGAGTCATAAGACGTAGTATAAGACTAGCAATTCCGGCGAATCATATGAAAATAAAAAATGACAATTTATTATACTTTTTAATCAATATTCATGAAACAAACAATATGATCGTTTCTACGGATCATTTATTATTGCTATTTCACCAATATTATTGCTTATGATGCGAATTTTTACACAATATAATCTAATGTCCCTTTTGGATATCATCTATCTCTTTTTGATACGCGTGGAGCCCGGGATGGGTCTACAAATACTGATTTTATATCACAAATATGATTCAATTATTACTATAATCCAATCTCAAACTAATGACTTAGCCCGTAATAATATTGCTGCGCTGTTAAACTGCTCAAGAGTTATCTCAAAGAAAGAAGAGAAAAAAAAACGAACAAATATTAAATAAAAATCTTGCCCAATAATGGCGTCACTCACCACTTACTATAAACTCGAAGAAATTTCTTACTTCACGCCGTATTTCAACTTCCACGGCCTTCAAGTAGTACAGATATTTCCTTAGACTTCCAATAAATCCTCTTATACAATTATATGGCGTCGTCTTACAATATTTTGCGATAATTTCTTTTTCCAATTATACTTTTTACTTATTTAACTCTGACACTCACATACAACGCAACCACACTCTATGGCCTATGCTGTCCCAGGGCTAAGTGAAGTCAAAATGGCCGGAGCGTCAGTCTTGGCGGCGTCTTCTTCTTCTAGAACCTTCGGTCGTCTTCTTCCCGTCTCCATGCGACGTTGATTGGCTGCGACAATTCAAATTCAAACATCCGGATCTCTGATTGGCCAGTTGTTGACCCGACGCGGATTCTACCGGGATAAAAATTATAAGGTCCATAATCATTTATCGACTGCAGTATTGAATTATGCAGGTTGGATTATAATTATACAGATGAATTCGGTAGTCCGGTGGCGCCAAGTCGATGTTTTTAGATCTGGTGGTATCACTAACCCTCAAAAGTGTCATACATGGCGTAGTATTATTGTCTACCATAATCGAATGCAGTGCTGGTGCTGCCAATCCAAACCATTATACGGCGATTATCTCGCGATTATTAATCAATAATATGTCCTTCGGATGCTCTTCATCGTGAGTATTATGTTATGACCACTATAATTCTCCATTCAATATTTCACTTGGCATTCAGTTCACAACTTCCGCTTTTAGGTTAGTGCAGATCTCCAGAATGTCATTGAATATTATTTTGTCTCTTTTTGCACAACTCTCTGGAAGACGTCTTATGTGGGTTCATTCCGTTGAACGTAATCAGCACGATGATTTATTTTTGATGATGATGTTCGCCTATTGATGATTTAGATGCTGACGTCCGGTTTTCATTTACATTCACACATTCATACATTTACATAACATTCTCACAATCATTCGTATCTTTATACGCCAGGTAAACTTTCATTTTAATTTTATTTAACTGTTATTATTTTTATTCACTTGGCTTATTTTATTTACAGCGCAGCAATATTTCTCTATAAAAAGAGCCAAGGGATGATGTGTCAGGACACATCATCACATTGTATAAATCAATTAATATTCAATAATTCACAATAATTAATTAATGAAGGTATGGTAATTCAAAATGTTTGAAGCACGTTTCGATCTCAATTAAAATGTTGTTGTCTGTTCAGTGATTTGGCTCTAACTAACATTATTAGACGACGAAGGCAGTCTTGCCAGATGTGGGCACTTTGCCGTATTTTCTGCCGAAAGTGGGGGGGGGGAACTCACACAAGCGTACGCGCTCGTCGGTGTGAGCTCGGCTGTTCGGCAACGATAGAGCGACAGACATACTATTCTTGTCTATTTCTCTTCCGAATGCACACGCTTCTGAGCGTAAAATGATTTCAGGCCCTAATATAAAGTAAGCTTGAGTAAATGAAGAATTTTTTTTTTATTTTTTTTTTTTTATTAAATATTATAAATAAGCTATACTATAATAATATTTAACAAGTATCAAAATAGTATTAAAATAATATCCCAGCTCAATAATAATACGAAAACAAGTATGCACGATGCTTGAATATTACATTTGAAAAATTGAAGTCATCACAGACAGCATGAAATATTGCAGCAATGTTGCGAACTTTGCTCAATATTCCAAATATTGCAGCAATATTCCTGCAACATTCCAGTAGCAATATTGCAATGTGAATATTGCAGCAACATCCCTGCAATATTTCAGTGAATAAGAATAAGTCGTGTTAAAAATTCATTTGTTTTTTAATTATATAAATTTGATAAGGCTTAAATGACATTCAATATTGTTATATGAAATAAATTAACAAAATATGGAAGTGAGAATTAAGAAAATTAAAATAAATACATCATGTAATTACATTTAATGTGTCGAATCAATTATAGAGACTTAAGACAATATTAAATATATTCCTGCAATATCCCTGCAATATCCATGCAACACTCGCAATATTCACGCAATATCCCTGCAATATTGCTGCAAAAAAATTTTAATTTGACTCGTAAATAAATAAAAAGTGAAATGATGATATCAAGAATGAAAATTTTTATTATTCATAAATACATTTACTGTCTTCACTACATGTAGCATTTACATAAAAAAATTTCATTCAAATAGTTTGGACATGTCCATTTAATGAATGACATAATCCCATTGCAAAGTACTCTCTGTGCGACTTTGGTATTACCCATATTTTATAAATAATATTCGACTTGAGACATGTTGTGCGTCTACTCACACAGGCTTGTCGACTGCGCGAGACTCGCATGCACATGCATTATTGTCGACGACGCATCGCTAGCCGTCTCTCTCTATCTTCTCCATGATAGAGGATCGATACTTATTGCTACCGGCTTCTACGAGTACAACGTGCTTCTTCTTGCTTTTACAATTATTAATTACAGTAAATTAATGAACATCACAACGTGATTCTATATATAATAATTTAATTACGTGCAACGCACTGAACTTCACTGTTCAACATTTGAGTGATAGTTGATTGCAATTATTATATCCATATTATTATTAATTGGGTATTGTGTGCAACTCCACGTGTTGTCAATATATCGCCATTTGCATATCTATTCACGACGATTCATACAATCCCGTGGATACTAAGTCTACATACATCTCAATTACACAATTATACAAAGTACAAGTGATCTAAAAAATTATTATAGTATTATAATATATGGAAGTGTGTAATTAAAAATACATGATTTTATATAACCTCATAACCCACTGCATCAAACACGTGTCCAGAAACCAAAAAAATATTTGTTTAGTGTTTTCATAAAAAAACGGTGAGTACAAAATGTAAATTGACATGAAATTACTATGTAGAAGTAGACATAAATATTTTTTATCATTCTTCATGACTTTTTTTCAGGTATATGATGAATACAAATCTAAAAAAAAAATATACAATCGCTCAATTTGAGGACGGATTACAAATTATTCCAACCTGCTGGTTGAATGAGATGAAAGATGAAAGTTTGTGGCCAAGCCATATTAAATCACTAAATACATTAGAGAAATTGATAAAAGCTGCTAATTTACCTGGAGATGTAGAAAATTGGAACCTTTTGCAAAGTTGAACGTTGTTTTGAATCTAGCTCTTGATTGCCAATGGCAAACAATCATGCAATTTTCGTTTATCTTTATAAATTGACACGAAAATATCGTCTGAATTTGATATTTTTTATTAATATTTATGTATTTTCGATATTAAAAACTGTTTTTATTGATTCCTGAAAAATTACGGTTTTGTAGTTACGAGATATACCCAGAAAGGGGACGATATATTAATCTTTAATTTTATTTTTTAATTATATAAATTTGTTTAAATATTGGTATATGAAATAAATTAACAAAATATGGAAGTGAGAATTACGAAAATTAAAATAAATATACATTATGCAATTACATTTGATGTGTCGAATCAATTATAAAGACTTAAGACAATATTAAATATTCCTACAATATCCCTGCAATATCCATGCAACACTTGCAATATTACTGCAATATTGGTGCAATATCCCTGCAATATCCATGCAACACTCGCAATATTCCTGCAATATCCGTGCAATATTGTTGCAATATTGGGTGTAATATTCCCACAATATTCCTGCAAGTTACAAAGAGGCGGACATAGCAACATTGCAGCAATATTGTAGCAATATTCCTTGCAAGATTTAATATTGCAAAGTAATATTGCGGCAATATTTTTTGCTGTCTGGGATTGATCCAATGGTGCAGTAATAACTTGCTTGCAATTGTGTCACAAGTATGCGAGTTCAAGTCTCGGGTTTATCTCTTTTTTTTTCTCATTTCAATATATCTTAATATTAAATGATTTCAAGCCCTAATACTAAGTAAGCAAAGAGTAAATGAAAACAAAATTTTTTGCATGAAATTTTATAAATAAGCTACACTGTAATAATATTCAACAAGTATTAAAACAATATTAAAATGATATCCCAGTTCAATACTAACACGAAAACAAATATGCGCAATGCTCAAATATTACATTTGAAAAATTGAAAATATCGCTTCAATGGCGCAGTGGTAACTTGCTTGCAACTGTGTCACAAGTATATGAGTTCAAGTCCCGAGTTTCTCTATTTTATTTTCTCATTTCAATATGCCTTAATATTAAATGATTTCAAGCCCTAATATCAAGTAAGCAAGAGTAAATGGAAAAAAAATTTATTTTAATAAAATTTTTTTTATTAAATTTTATAAATAAGCTACACTATAATAATATTTAACAAGTATCAAAACAGTATTGAAATAATATCTCAGCTCAATAATAATATAACAATAAGTACGTGCAATGCTTAAATATTACATTTGAAAAATTTGAGTCATCGCTTTAATGACATGGTAACTTTCTTACGACTCTCTCACAAATGTGCAAGTTCAAATCTTGTATTACTTTTTTTTTCTCATGTCGACATGTCTCATTTGTTTATTGACATCTTCAAACAATGCGCTTTTTCTGGAATGTATAAATTTCAATATATGATCATAAATATAATACACAATTAAACGTTTAATCGGAAAATAGACGAAAGTGGACTTCCACGCCACCTATGAGGTCCCACCAATGGCGCGTTAGGTTTTTTATAGTAGACCTTCGCCTGGAGCCAGACTATACCACATTTCATCAAAATTCTATATACTTTATAATTTTACATATTCTCTTACATAAAATATTCAATTTAACAGCTCAACAATAATATATGAATATATCAATAAATTACTATATTCCTCTATTATTACATTACTATATCATATAAATATAACAAAATAAACAAACATACATATAACATATAATATACATAAATATAAATACAAAT
Organism: Microctonus brassicae; assembly: GCA_918226075.1. NCBI lineage: Eukaryota > Metazoa > Arthropoda > Insecta > Hymenoptera > Braconidae > Microctonus > Microctonus brassicae. The sequence goes on along the minus strand of OW445484.1, from coordinate 13,125,888 downwards.
ATACATATAAATAACATTTAACATAAATATTTATGTATATTATATGTTATATGTATATTTGTTTATTTTGTTATATTTATATGATATAGTAATGTAATAATAAAGGAATATAGTAATTTATTGATAGATTGATGTATTATTATTGAGCTGTTAAATTGAATATTTCATGTAAGAGATTATGTAAAATTATAAAGTATATAGAATTTCGATGAAATGTGGTATAGTCTGGCTCCAGGCGAAGGTCCACTATAAAAAACCTAACGCGCCATTGGTGGGACCTCATAGGTGGTTTGGAAGTCCACTTTCGTCTATTTTCCGATTAAATATTTAATTGTGTATTATATTTATGATCATATATTGAAATTTATACATTCCAGAAAAAGCGCATTGTCAGAAGATGTCAATAAACAAATGCGACATGTCGACATGAGAAAAAAAAAGTAATACAAGATTTGAACTTGCACATTTGTGAGAGAGTCGTAAGAAAGTTACCACTATGCCATTAATAAGCGATGATTCAAATTTTTCAAATGTAATATTTAAGCATTGCACGTACTTATTGTTATATTATTATTGAGCTGAGATATTATTTTAATACTGTTTTGATACTTGTTTAATATTATTATAGTGTAGCTTATTTATGAAATTTAATAAAAACAATTTTATTGAAATAAATTTTTTTTCCATTTACTCTTGCTTACTTGATATTAGGGCTTGAAATCATTTTACGCTCAGAAGCGTGTGCATTCGGAAGAGAGAGAGACAAGAATAGTATGTCTGTCGCTCTATCGTTGCCGAACAGCCGAGCTCACACCGACGAGCGCGCACGCTTGTGTGAGTTCCCCCCCACTTTCGGCAGAAAATCCGGCAAAGTGCCCACATCTGGCAAGACTGACGGAAACGGCCATGATAGAAGACTTCAGAATAGGACTCCATGTGTGAAAGGCGTGTGCGAGAGAATCAAGAGATTTATAAGAGAAAATTGAGAGGAATAAAAGGACAATTTTGAGAGGAAAAATATATTGCTGGGAGAGAGATTACCGGATTAATACAATTGTACGATTGAGTTGAGAAAAAAACGAGAGATCGCCGAATTGTGAGGTAAAAAATCTGATGCAATATATTAACACGTGTTGCTGTGGTATAGCCACGTGGCGATAATTGCCCAGATTTATATTCTTTTTATATTTCTTTATTATTCTTTCGGCGCAGCAAAAATCTATTCTGTCGTCGAAGAGACATAAATTAGTTGATATTAAATTGAGTTTGTAATTAATAAGGTTAGTTGATATGTAAAGTGATTAATGTAAGGGTTTGTATACCCATCGCGAACCACACGACAAATATAGATGAAAAAGTATTGAATATTAGTAGGTTAAATCCGGAATAATAATACGAATAGCCCTTAGAAAAGGCCGTAATATTATTCCATAAGAGAAATATAGATTTGTTAAGCGTTAAATAATTGGTTCAAAAGTTACGGTTAAATTATTATTTGTCAGTTAATTATAGAAAATTATAACCGAGATTAAAATTATGATTATCTTTATTTTTTGTTTATAACATTTCATGAAGTTACTAAATAAATCACATTTATATTTTGTATTATAAATCCATTCGCCTATATTAACAATTTCATTTAATGTAATTTAACCAAAGACTTTATAATTAGCGCTGACTCACTATTAGGACATTACTAGAGTTTCCCCAGGATTCTAGTTCTCAAAAATCTGGGGTGGCATCCCTTGAAAGTGTGTGAGAGTAATACTTTTGTGACGGTAAATCCGGATAAATTGGAAAAGCCGGATTCCAACCTTTTTTAGGAAAGGCGGCCGTCATAACATATATATATATATATATATACATATAAATTACATGAAAAATTAAATCAATTTAAAAAAATTGCATTTTGATGAAATTAATAAATATAGTAAATATATAAATAAGCAGCACCATGACTTATATTTGTCCAAGATCTTCTTGCTCAATATTATCGTCAAGTTTGTTATGGGTTCATTTAAAATTTAAACATAGTTATACTCGTAATGAAACAACACATTGCCATCAACCTGAGTGTACGCGCATTTATAAAAATCTATATGATTATAAAAAACACATTCAAATTGCTCATCCACAAAATATCAATACGGTCGATCATGCTAATTGTGCAAAAAAAAATATTGAAATAAGAATTCATGATGCAAATGATAATGGTAATGCAGTTAACGTATCATTCGACGACGTGCTCAATGTTACGCCTTCTAATGATACAAATAATGATGAAATTGAAAATTTATCAGAATTGCAAGACATGGTCACTAATGGAGCATTAACTTTTATCGCTAAATTGTATTCAAATAATAATGTCACACACTCAGTTATACAAGATTTAATAAATTATACAAGTGAATTTATCGGGTCAAATTGTGTTGGAATATTAAAAAAGGTTCATGCTAACGGTACGGGAGAAGAAAATAATAAATTATTCAATTCGGCAATAGAAATTTTTTCCAATCCATTTAAAGGATTAGAAACTGAATATAAACGACAGCAATATTTAGAAAAATCTGGTCATCTCGTACGCTCACAAAAATTTTTAATTGGTACAACTGAGCGATCAAGCTCTAAGAAAGCTAATTCATATTTAGATTTGAAAGATGTTACTGGTCAAATAATACCTTTAAGAGAGTCATTGAAAAAATTTTTAGAATTACCAAATGTTTTTTCCACAATTGAGTCTTATATATGGATGATTGCTTACAGTGTCAAAAAAATAACATCGTTTGTGAACGCAGAACTGTGGAGAGAAACGTTATCAAAGTTTAACGGGTAATTCGTTTTACCGTTGATGTTATTTTTTGATGACTCAGAGCTCAATAATCCACTTGGTTCACATAAAGGTGTGAAAAAAATCGGTGCAATTTATGGTAAAATTTTGGGAGTTCCACCCGAATTTAATTCAATGTTGGAAAATATTTTTTTAATTTAATTACATATATCGAAAGATTTACAAACATTTGATAATTATAATGTCTTCACTGCTCTTCATAAAGAATTATTGTATTTAGAAAAAAATGGAATTTCTGTAACATCAGACACAGGAATCCGACAAGTTTATTTTACTTTATCGTTATTTGCGGGTGATAACTTAGGGATACATACTATATTTGGGTTCCAAGAAAGTTTTAAATCAAATTATTATTGTCACATCTGTCGCGCTGATAAAGATATATTGCAATCGTTAGAAATAGAAAATGAAAAATATTTAAGAACGAAAGAAAATTTTAAAGATGACTTGATTTTTGTAACTTGTAAACTACTACGATATTGCTTCGAATTTTTATTGTGACGCCATGCATGATATTTTAGAAGGGCTCTGTCGCTACATCATACCAAAAGTATTACATTCTTTTATATATTATTCAGAAAAATTGTTTAATTTGGATAATTCAAATTATCGAATCCAATTTTTTGATTATGGAAATACAGCAAATTCAAAATATATACCAGCATTTACAGAGTCTGCTCTAAAAAAAATAAATTATACATGCTGTTATGATAAGTGCTGAAATTTTATTTAATTGATTAGATGTTACTTTTAGTGGACTGTATTTAAATGATTAGATGGAATAGGATACTAGATCGTAGCTCAAGATATTTGATATTGAATGTATTGTGCACGTGGCTTACAAGATGATTAGAAAAATATAACTTTGATTTATTTAACACACAATAATGATGATTTCATACACACAAAGAGTAATGGTGAATGATTTGTTCAATATTATGATTGTTTCTGTCTTTTTATACTAATTTTGATTGTCACTAATTGATTTTCACTATAAAACTCTTTGATTGAAAATATGATGAAATGCCTTGATCACCGGTGCACATGTACTTTTTCCACGTGGTCGTAAATCACGCAGGCCGGTGAATTGACTATTTCACTGCATAATTATCCTTTTTGATAATTAATCTTCTTGACGATGTTCTCAATTGATTTGACGTGGTGGTGTAGCTGATTGATTAGTTCTTTGATGATGATTTTATTCAATAAATGATGAAAGGTTACATTTCAATTTTGATCAACATATAAAATATGTCCGTGCACGTTGAGCATTACTTTTCAAGCTTATATATATAAAAGTAGTTCCTTGCAAGTGCATGCTGGATTGAATATGCGTCAATGACTTTAGGCGATAATGCATTTTGGTCACTGCGCATCTGCTGTTATGCGCAACAAGTGTGCGTAGACGATCAGTCGCCCATGCATTTTCTGTATTAATACGCACTGCAACGCTATAGTGAATAGCACAATAGGTGATGCACTCAAAAGTCGCACTGAAAAATAGTGCAAAATGTCTTATGACTTGAGAGGTGCTGCCCTACAGTGATCAGCTCTTTAATTAATTGTTTGAATCCGCAACACATGCTCTGCTTCAGAGATGAAACTTCTTTTAGAAACTCTGAGTTTTATAATTGGTGATTTAATACCTGAAAATAATGCAACTTGTGATTTATTTCTTTTATTGAGAGAAATTCATCGTAATTTACTAAATCCCACGATAACGAAAGAGAGTGCAAAGACATTACAATTATTAATTGCAAAACATCATAATTTATATCAGAAACTATTTCATAAACATTTAAAACCTAAATTTCATTTTCTCATTCATTATCCCCGACTTCCACTCCGAAATGGACCGATGTATGCATTATCTACTTTGCGTTTTGAAGCAAAGCACAAGCAATTGAAAGAAAATGCGAATGTCATGCGATCGCGTAAAAATATACGCTACTCATTAGCAATAAAACATCAAATGGGTGATGCCGAAAGGTTTCAAGCAAAAAAAGGTTTTTCTGTTCGTTTGGATTTTGGTCCCAGTATCACGATTCAAAATTTCCAACTCCCAGAATACCATTTATTTAAAAATTATATTCCTAAATCAAAAATAGCTTCCTATTCGGTTATCGTCCCGTGGGTACAAATAAATGGTACAAAATATAAACCCGATATGATTATTAGTGTTGAATTAGAATGCAATGTGACAAAATATGGAAAAATCAAACTTATATTGATGAATGATAAACATGAAGTGCTATTTATATATTTATTATTAAATATCACCGAATTTGTGAAACATGTCCATGGATTTATTATTGTAGAGACATTTGTTTCAGTGGGGATCAATTTCTTATAAAAAGTTACTTCATTATAAGCCATGTAATGTTTATCATATGGCAGATGGAAAAAAATATCTGCCATGTAGATAAATAGTTTATTATTCAAACAAATAAAGAAAAAGTTAAATAGTATGAATTTCATAATACTATTTGTGTGTGTATATATATTATAACGGCCACCTTTCCGCAGAAAAGCTAGAATCCGGTATTATTTATTCCCATACGGACTTACCGTTATAAATTTATTAATTATCTTTTATTCTGTCCAAAACAAAGATAAAATATTCAAGGGATGCCACCCTAGTTGATCAATTTGGATGAAAAGTTACTAGATATAACTAGGGAATTTCTCCAGTAACTTGCTGTTTCGCCGAAATGTTAAAATTGAAATAAAAGTGGAAATAATCCTGAAAAGAATGATTCAAATATTCCCAAAATAAATGATTCGGTTAACTGCGGTTAAATTAATAATAATTTATTCAAACAACAAATTTCAGAAATAAAGAATTTTTCAGCACACGAAATGAACGTTCGAAATTTATTGTAATACGTTTGATAATTATTGAAAACGTTTGATAATTGTTGAAAAGCGTTTGATAATTGTTTATTATTAATTATTAATTAATATTAATCGTTTAATAATGAGAAAATACATGAATAAATGAATTAATGCCCAATATATTACGGGTCATTACAATAGCGATTCCGGCGAATCATATAAAAATAAAAATATGACAATTTATTACTTTTAAATCATTATTGATGAAACAACAATATGATCGTTTCTACGGATCATTAATTATTGATGTTCCACCAATATTATTTATTATGATGCGAATTTTCTATATAATACAACACAAAGTCCCTTTCGGAGATTTTCTCTCTCTGTCTATTACGCGTGGAGCCCGGGATGGGTCTACAAATACTGATTTTATACAAACGAATATGATTTAATTATTACTACAAAATAACCTTAAACTATTGATTTAGTCCTCAAAGATATTGCTGCGCTGTTAAACTGCTCAAGAGTTATCTCAAAGAAAGAAGAGAAAAAAAAACGAACAAATATTAAATAAAAATCTTGCCCAATAATGGCGTCACTCACCACTTACTATAAACTCGAAGAAATTTCTTACTTCACGCCGTATTTCAACTTCCACGGCCTTCAAGTAGTACAGATATTTCCTTAGACTTCCAATAAATCCTCTTATACAATTATATGGCGTCGTCTTACAATATTTTGCGATAATTTCTTTTTCCAATTATACTTTTTACTTATTTAACTCTGACACTCACATACAACACAACCACACTCTATGGCCTATGCTGTCCGAGGGCTAAGTGAAGTCAAAATGGCCGGAGCGTCAGTCTTGGCGGCGTCTTCTTCTTCTAGAACCTTCGGTCGTCTTCTTCGCGTCTCCGTGCGGAGTTGATTGGCTGCGACAATTCAAGTTCAAACATCCGGATCTCTGATTGGCCGGTCGTTGACCCGACGCGGACTCTACCGGGATAAAAATTATAAGGTCCATAATCATTTATCGACTGCAGTATTGAATTATGCAGGTTGGATCATAATTATACGGATGAATTCGGTGGTCCGGTGGCGCCAAGTCGATGTTTTTCGATCTGGTGATATCACTAACCCTCAAAAGTGTCATACATGGCGTATTATTATTGTATACCATGATTGAATGTAGTGTTGGTGTTGTTCATCCAAAGTATTATACGGTGATTATATTGTGATCATTCATTAATAATATTTCCTCCGGATGTTTTGCTCCAGTGAGTATTATTTTGTAATCACTATAATTTCCTATCCCTTATTTGACTTGATATCCCTCTCACTACTTCATCTTTAGGGTTATGTAGATTATTGGATGGTTTATTTGGACTCTTATTTTGTCTCTTTTCGCCCAACATTCTGAAGAACGTCTTATTGGATTCCTTGGATTGAACGGAGCCCACACGATGATTTGTTTATGATGATGATGTTCGCCACGTGATGATCCATGCTGACGTCCGGTTTTTATTTACATTCATACATTACTCAACATATTCACAATCATTCATACCTTTACTCTCCAGGTAAACTTCCACTCACATTTTATTTAATTTATCCGGATATTTTCTACTTAAATGTTATTATTTCAACTTACTTTGCTCTATTTCATTTTCAGCGCAGCAATATTTCTCTATAAAAAGAGCCAAGGGATGATGTGTCAGGCCACATCATCACAATATATATTTCTATTTGATTTGCGAATAAAATAATAAAAATGTGAATAAATACATATGTATTCAAAATAATAAAATTCTTCAATTTAATATAACGAATTTATTTATTCATGCCCTACATATTTATAATTGAATCATATTCTATAATCAAGGAATGTTCATGTCCGTTCCTCTCACGATAATGCGCATTGCCACAACTTTATTATTTGTTTATTTTGAGTCTGATATTGTGTGAAATAATTAATCATTGTGTTAATTCAACTCCATATTGAGCTCAGTGAACTCCAAAATCGAACTCATTTTTTCGGTCTCTACAACTCCCAAAAGCGCTTGCACCTATTTAACTCCGAAAATGAGTTGTTTGAACGCATTTTCATTTAACAACACTCAATATTTTTTTCAGTGTGTAATATGCAAAAATCAGCCGAATTTACGAGAAATTCAACTTTAACACTGAATAACTTCTAAACATGTAGACTAATCAAAAAATGAAAAGAGACCTTTTCTGTAGAGCGTTCAATTCTCGACAAAAATATGTATTTCGATTTTCTGAGTAATTAGTAGTTTACAAGTTACAAAAATCAGAAGATGTAAAAACAATTCTTCCCATGTTATTCTTACGGAAAATAGAAAAATGCGCTATGCACTATCTTAATATTAATATTAAGGGCTCATATTTTCAGGGACTCATTGTCCAATCTTGATGAAACTTTTAAGCCTGTTTCCGAGGAAAAAAAATGTTGCTTTTTTTTGAAACACCCTAATACATACAGATTATTTGTTTACATCCATACTTTCCTCGACGAAATGAGACTTACAAAGTCTTATTTCGTCGAAAAATATCAAATATAACATAGAAGAAATAAAAGTGAAAAAATAAATTTTGAAGCATCGATATCTCGAAAATTAAGCGAGATATCGAAATTTTTTATTCTTCAAAAACGTGTTATCTCGTTGAGTTCTACAAGAATCAATTGTCATTTGACGGTGCCACTGAAACCGTATAATCCCCAAAAAAATAAATAAAATGGGATAACCTCAATTAATATAAAATGTTAGTCAATCAGTATAAATAATTCCGTTTCACATTATAAAAATCAAATATATTTTAACCTTATTCTAAATAAATAACATATATTTATTCATATCATAGTAAAACGGCAATCTCATGCTGCGACATTCGAAACCATGCGAATACTAATCTCTGATGTCTGATTCAATCGTATATATTAGTCAAGTGCACGCATCGATCGTGCACCTAGTGCATTTTCATGTAAATCCCTATATAGCCTTTAGTAGAGTACACCAAATGCTATTGATATTTGGTTCGAAAGTGACGTTTGAATTCCACTAAAGTGGTCCACTGTGCTGCCACCAGAGGCAGGCACCTAACGTACACCGTGCGTGCACCTAGTGCATTCTCATGTAAATCCCTGCATAGCCTTTGGTGGAGTGCACCAAATAATCATAAAAGAGCCCACTTTTCTTCTACTATTGGTCACGCGGTGGAATACATGTACAACTTTTAGGTTAACTTTTATTTTGAATTCAGTTGAACAGCAACGGACGTTTCGAAGTTATAGGTAAGTCACCATAAATATATTTGAAGAAATTATAACAATTCTGTTGAAAAAATATTAATATATTGTATCTTAATTCCATAGGAATAATTAAAAACACTTAATTGCGGTAATAATGCATAAAAAATAAAAAGTTGAAAGTTCTCTCTGCAAATGAAGTAAATTACTTGGAGTATTGGCAAATTTGAAATTCAGGTGAATTGAAAATAAAACGAATAAATAAAACTATTTGCACGTTCTCTTGCTGACTGTTTTTTTACCGGATGTCCAAACGATTGATTAATATGCTTAATTATCATGATTTATAGGAAAGCGTATTTAAAATAATTTTTATACATCACAATATATATTTTATGAAGACAATTGCAATAATGACTGAAGGGAAATCGCGGTCATGTGCGTGTATATAATTGCCCATGACTATATGGGTACACATGTAAAATGTTTTTCTTCGCTCTTGTACACAAAAATATCGTTATTAATTTATTATAAACGTAATTTAACGGTAAATAACCGAGATATATGAGAGGATAGGTGTAACCACAGCAGCCACAGTTTGCTACTAAAGGTGTATCCACCACTTTTCTTATACATATGTATACACTCCACGTCATTTTTTTTTCTTATATTATCTCGTTTTGATTTTTCATTTTATTTTCTCGTCGTCTCTTTTATACCATTGCTACTTACAAGTTGCAGTCTCGACATGTTACTTTCGCACTGCGGAAACTGGAACAACACTGTGTCCACATCCAGATGTTTCCAACACACGCAATTTCAGTATAAACTTGTAACTTATAACCAACCCTAACTGTAATACGATATCGAATCCAACAAACTACGTACCTCTATCGTCCCTATACACTTATCTATCACGAAGACTATTATTTATCCATCTTCCACACTGCATTATTATAAATTCACAAGAATAACAAAAACTATCCACAATTATCAACTCCAATAACTAAAATGAACTTAACATATCATTTTATATCTAGAAAGAAAAACAACAAAATACAATACATTAATATTTCCACACTATATCCTCTAAATTAATCATTCTCTTTTTTTTTTCTTTAGATTCTTCTTCCTATCAACACTTTCGTATACAATTACAATTGGAATCATTTCACGACATACGAAGAAAATAATATACGTATGATGGACGAATGTAAGTCATGGATCGATAAGTACGACTGGAAAATTCTTCATGCATGCAATGGTGAGTTGGATAAATGATACACAATATAAATCAGCTTTTTTTTTATTTTCTTTCATTGACATAAAACCATTATACATTCACACTACAGTGACGACGACACTATTCTATTCTCACTTTATTGTTAAATGACTATGACTTAACATTACTGTAAATGTACATATGCAGTATACATATATATCTAATGGATCCTTTACATATATACAATATATTCCATGAGGTATATAAATATTTTTAGCATATGCATGCAATAAAGGAAGTGAAGGAAACTTTCCTTCCGCAGTGTACGAGAGTAAGAGTCACACGACAATATATACCTGCGCCTTTTAATTGCCTTAATTAAAGCAATTACGTTGCGACGTTGTAATATATTGTTTCATTAATGAATATATATACCTATGTACGTATGTATGTATGTATGTATGTATGTATGTATGTATGTATGTATGTATGTATGTATGTATGTATGTATGTATGTATGTATGTATGTATGTATGTATGTATGTATGTATGTATGTATGTATGTATGTATGTATGTATGTATGTATGTATGTATGTATGTATGTATATGTAATATATATACATGTATCGCGTAATCATAAGCGAATGAAGACGACGATGAAGATTTTCTTTCCCACAAGAACTTTATATTCTTCAGGAGATAAGCAGTTGTGTTTATCCCTGACTTGTTGGCTGACCCCATCGCATCTCCCCCATATACTCCATGCAATTCTAACCGGTCACACCCATGTGCATAGAAAGATGAAAGCCAATGGCCGCTAAGGTCAACCATGGATACTGAAACTCTTCGCCAACATCTCTTTTACTCTTTTACTTATTTCATTTTTCTTTTATCCATTTCTCTTTCGCCCTCGCACGCTCGCATCATGTTTATATACTGGATATATATATATACAACTTATACTACATAGATGTTATGTATACAAGGTGGAAGACAGTTACAACGATCGTTTTCATATCACACTATCTTTAGTGTGGAGATGTATATTATTATTTTATCATCGATAGCATGAATTCCATGCTATGGTTATGCTAAGTGTTAAATATTTTGTTGGATCACCCACGTGGATGAATTAATTTGCAATTGTGAAATGGTTAATTTGGTGAATTATTCATGAGTGAATATAAAAATGAAGAAATATGTAATTGCAGAAAACAAATTATGAGTGAATGGAGGCTCATGGAGATTATTTTTGTGATTTAAATATAGGAATAAAATTTATTTTTTGACATGAATGGTAATATTTGGCAGTTTAGTTGAGATCAAAATAAATTTTGAATGTTATTTGTAATTAATATGATAATTATTTTGATTAATGTTACTGTAAATGCAATTTTGTAGTTTTATTTATTTCAAATACTCAATTATTCTCACCTATTTCATAAGCATTTAATTAAATAAATTTATTTAATTTGACACTAAAATACTTTATACATTTCGATATTCCAACAAATTTAATTTACATAAAAAAAATCAACCTTCACATAAAACTTATTTTATACCGATCATAAAACACCCCAAGGAAAGAAAAAAAAATCGAAAATAATAAAATCTACAAATGAAAGTCCATTATTCGTCACGTGAAAATTATCAATTTTCATGCTTTCGATTTTTGCATGATAAAAAAAAATTCAACAAATCCACTTTTATATCCCTCATTTACAAATACAATTTCCACATGCATATAACATATTACATACACATATATACACAATACATACATACATTTTCTTCAAGCATCATCGAGAAACAAATGATCCATAACGGTATGAGATTATACCAAATCGACAAATCAGGAAAGTGTAAGAAACACACTCAAATAAATACAAGACATACTCCAGTTAACTCTATATAAAATTTACCGCTTCTTTACCGCTTCTATACTGGTCAATCATACACCAGCTACACATACATACATAAACATATATATGTATATGGATATATATATATATTTATACACCCAATCCAGACATAAGTAACATCATGTATACCTTTCTTGTGTATCGTAGGTCAGGGCTTGACCCAGAGTCTCGCGTCCACTCATTCGCAATTATACACATAAATATATATGTATATATTCACAGCGCATATTTCCAGGATGATCACTATGTATATATGTATATATCTATAATAATTATACGTATTAAATAAATAAGTAAATGTCCCTAAAATATCAGAAGATCCCAAACATGAATAATTACAATTTGCTCATTATTTTCATGGATTTGTTTATACACAATTTTAGGGACATTTATATTTGTTTGTTATATATATGTATATTTCAAAATATGTAAAGGATTTTAGTATCAAATTAAATAAATTTATTTAATTAAATGCTTGTGAAATAGCAGAAAATAATTTAATGTTTGAAATAAATAAAACTACAAAATTGCATTTACAGAAATATTAATCAGAATAATTCTCATATTATTGTTTTAGATATTTATTTAATTATTAGACTCAATAATTATTGATTATTAAACTCAACAATTAGAAATATTCAACAAATATTTTAATCTTAAGGGGGAGATACATATATATAGACTCGTGAATTTTAACTGATTTTGATTATTTTTTTTATTAAATAACTTGTTCAATGTTTTTGAAGTTTGGCATTTTGTTTCTTTACATCTTGAGCTATGATTAACATTTTTTATTTTTTTTTTAATTTCAAAATCGCCGATATACAATCCAGTTTTTCAGGAAAGTCGCAACAAGAGTTATTAATTTAGCGTGATTTATATATAGCTCCTGTTGTATTTGTTTGAAATAAAAAAACCAAAATTCCGCGTGTTGGTTAATGTTGCAGTTTCTAGATAAACCTAAAAATTAAAAATTAAAAAAAGAAAAATTCAGGCTCATCCCAAATATTTCATAAGAAAAATTTTAACTTTCAACCAAATTCTGCATCTATTTTTATCTCGAAAAAAATTATTTTTTCAATAAATTTTCAAAAACAAGTAATTCCATCTAGAAAGTGATATCATCAAAAAAATGTGTGTGAAATTTCATCGCGATTGATAAATAAATTTTTGAGTTATCAGTCACACCAATTTGAAAAATATATTTCCAAAAAAAATTAAAAAGGGTTTGAAAATTAGACAAGCGCAAATATATACTAAGTATAGGCGAGATACGTTCACAAGCTTTAACATGAGAAATACTCTGAATTGAATTTTAAAAATTTGGTGATATATTTTTAAGGTGTTATATTAACATTTTATAATTTAAAAAAAATGGCTATTTTGAAAATTTTATATTTACCTCTCCCCTTAATCCAAGTGTCAAACATACATGAATATATGTACATATATACATATATATGTATGTATATTTTCTATATATTTATACATATATGTTACAGGTACTCATATTTACAGTATTGTAATATATTTATTTATTTGTCTTGCTCGTTATTGCTCTCCATAGTTTCTAGTCCCTGTGTGTATAACTTCACATATATATATACTTGTATGTATATAAATGAACATGTGTATTTATATATGTATGTATATAGAGGAGAAGGGAACTTCTATATACATATACTTGAATACACTACTCAGGTGGTGGAGGATACACGTGTGGAACTCGCTCGGTTTATCAGGTACACTCGAGACTTGAAACCCGGCACCTTCACACTCCTCCCGACCTTACCAACTCCTGTGTGTGATCGTTTCTTTCATATAATATCGTATCTCACTAACTATACTAAACACCATACAGGAGCCATCATCCTCATCCTTCTGAAGCTCTATTTTATTTAATTTTCAACGTACATCTACATCACATAGACGTGTATACATATAAAAATATCTATTGAAGACACTAAATTTTTATTTATTGTTTCTGCTGCTGTTGCTTGGTATTGTGTTTGTTGTTACTCTTTGGATTGTAATTGATTATTATATTATTGCTTGGATCTTCCAGTTTATAAACTTTCAATAAAGTTTTGTCCTTCGGTGAAAACCGGCGTCCAACGAATTGTTGCATTCAGATTTATAATAGTGTGTATTTGAAGTATAAAGACAGTTCCAGGTGCGTAATGTAATGTTGGTATACATCGGTGATGTTTAATGCTGAGTTGTTTGTGGACTACGTTGAATTAAAGATCGCCATCGTGCATTGCATTTCATGGAGGAATTTAAAAGCCTTTGTTTGCTTCGGTAGAATTGCATAAATGCATACAAAAGTTGATAGTGAATGAATATAATAATTCAATGTCTTCTTTGTTTATATCTTCAATTGATTTGATATTTATTCTGAAAAGTAAATGTTTTATGAGAGAGTGGTAATAATAATGTAGAGGAATTATTTTGTGTAATTATTTCATCAGTGTGATAATGATGATGGAATTAAAAAATTGATGTAAAAGATAGGATTATAGTGTTGAATTAATTATTTTATTTCGTAGTTGATTTAATCATTTTAATTATTCATTGATGATATATGCAATGGGGCTGATTAACGGCGGATTTTTGGGGTTCAGTGGGTCAAATTCTGATAACTGATGATGATCTGTAGGTTGCAGTGGATGATGTGATTGTGGTGAGGATGAAATGAGAGGATTGGAGAACGTTAAGTATTTGACCTCTGTGTTTTACCAGTGTGAAGTGTCAGGTTGTTAAGTTAATGGTGTGTTCACAGTGTTTAAACGTGAACTAATCATGAATATTCCATGAAATAATTATATCATGAAGGCTTGATCACTAATTATCAAAGATACTAAATGATTATAATAAATTTGTGGTTTTAAAAAAAATGAATGAACGACCGATGGAATTATTTTATCCATGTGAATCGTGTTTATTTATTTGTGTAAAATTATTTCGTAATTTCTGTATAAGACGGCTACTTTCTAAATTGTTTTGTTCGACCTAAAATCCCATAAAGTGTCAATGCTTGTAATTTTATCCAGCGATGAAAATATATTTATACCAATATATTAACATTAAATTGAAATATATTACGAATATTCAAATTATTAAAATTAATTAATGCGGAAATGTGAATGTGAGTGCTGTAATTTTTCATTAAAAAATTCCATGAAAGCTTATTGCATAGTACGCCCAACGATTGGCTAATAGAAATATTTCATGGCGCAAAATGCGACCCAGTAAATCATGGATGCCTCAGTTGAGGTAAGAAATCTGTTAAACCGTTAATAAAAACGCCTTGTGCCTTCAGAATAAATACAAACTCATTAATGGGTGTGTGTGTGTATAGTGGGTGTATGCTAAACATCGAAGATAATAAAAGAAAATAAAGTGAAATAAAAAAAAAAACAAAAAGACAAAACGAAAGAAAAATAAAAATTAAATAAAATAAAATATGGGTAATTCACGATCACAATTGTGCCAACCGCGCAGACAAATGTATTTTTTCTACCTTATCAACCGTACGTGGAATCGAGTGAGAATGCGAGATAAAGAAAAGTGTACATCGGAAAATGCCGATCGTGATACGGAAATTTCATCGCGATGTAGCGGTTGTAAAGGATGCGATTATCAACACGACAGCCTTGTATTCGATAGGTAAGTTGTCTAACGACAATGTTGTTATCGACTGTCGTAATGTTGAAAAAAAATTTTATCGGCAGTGGTAACGTTGGAAAGCGTTGTTGTCGGTTGTTTGAGCTGGATTATTGTCTATCGATCATTTTTATCTTTTATTCTGTATCCATTATAATAATTGGTGGAAGAAAACAAATTTATTTAGGATTTATTGCGGTAATATAATTTTGGATTGTAAATTTTGGCATACATTTTAGATGACATTTCTTCATGATTGATTAATAAGTCTGACGCTTTTTTTTTTGTATTTAGTATATCATTTTTTGGAATTATGTCAAAATGTGACATTGGAATATATGTGAAATTAATACAAACATTCAACGAATAGGTTGAGTTTTTATAAAGAAAATTTTATATAGTATGAAAAATTAAAGTTTCATTTGAGAAATCTATTTTTTTCTCTAAAACTTGATATAAAAATTTTTTTTTTTAATTTTATTCGGATAAAACATTAATGAAGAAGAATAATTGAACGAACTTATTTCTTCAAATTGTGTTAAATGCACTTGTGGCCGTTGCATTCAATAATCAAAATCCTCAATTAAAAAATCAAAATAAAAATATAATTTAAAAAAATTTATCATATCAAAATAATTAACTATTTTTTATTATTTGCATAATAAATATTAAAAATGTATTTCACATCATTTCAAACTTGCATAAAAAATGAAAAATTTAAAGCTTCAAATATATGTACATACATATATCACATAAATAATTTCATATTATTACTATTCATAAATTAAAAAAAATCAACAATTAATTCCAATCAAATTCACATTCGAACCAATACAAAAAAAAGATACGCTATCACAAAATAAAATAGAATAAAAATAAAAAAAACAATAAATAAATATCATCGAAAAAAAATACATAAAAAACAATACTATACCACAACATAAAATAGAATAAAAATATTTCAAGTATTGGAATTAATTCGTAGCGTATTTTTAGTTATTTGTGATACAAAAAATGCTACGAATTAATTCCAGTATCTAATTTAATAATTAATAAAGCAGTGACAAAAAAAAAACAAATAATAATAACCAAAATAATAAATAAAAATAAAATAAAATAATGATATATTTTTCTCAAATAAATAATCAACAAATATATACATAGCCACAACTCACAATTATGGCGCGTGCATTATAAATTGCCATCATTTTCGAAATCCCCACCACACGCGTGACGCATTTCCGTCGGGACGGGAGTGAGGTAACTTTATATATACAAGCAGGTGAGACTATACACCGCTACGTCGTTGTCAGTAAACTCGCGACGATCTTCGCAAGCAGCCGCGTTCAAAAAGGGCCAGCTCTTATATATACAAACAAATACACATATACATCCTTCCACACATTCATATACAAACTAACAAACCCAATCCAATTACACACATAAATAAACGCGTATGACGGTCCAAGTAAATTGAACACGAAACGAATTTGCATTTGTGTATTTTAACATGACTCAGTGATCGATACAAATTAATTATCGTGTGTGATTAATTAATTCGTTGTTCAGTGTCATGACTATCAAAGTACATCAATAATATTTTTCAAAACAACAATTATATATATTTAAATATATATAAATAAGTATCAGGTATTTATAAAATTATTTCAACAACTAAATATTCATAAAAAAATATTTTAAAAATATCCAAAGTATTTTTATCTAACACAAAAATAAATTGGAAATATATATTTCATAATTAATTTGATATATCTTTTAATTAATTTATTTAGAACAGTTACAGAAAGTAGAATGTAGGGTTTGAACTTGAATAAATATTAATAATACATTTATTTATTTAAATATATGACATATATTACACATTATAATTTAGGAGCGATAGTGTGAGAATATTATTATAAAAATTATGGTGGCATTTATACAATAAATAAACTGCAATGGAAAAATTTATTTAGCTTACACATATATTTACACATAAGTGCGTATATAAAAACTTGGAAACTGTTTTGTCCTTATTACAAAAGCACAAAGTATTGTAAGCGATTATTTGAATGTATTCAAGTTTATCATTACTTTTGTGCAATTACTTAAATTACAGAAATACCCCTACATCAATAAATAAATAAATAATTAAATAAAATACCATTACCCCATTGCAGTACTTTTTGTGACATGAATAAAAATATTAAATAAAAACTCAACGCCAGAGAGTAAATTAAATTCTACTTTTGTTTTTTTTTTTACATTTTACATATACACATTTACACTATTTATTTATAGTGTATTTGTTTATGTATAATGTACATATTCTGCTCTATTGTTTCCTCTTCAATAGAATTTAGCCACCTTTTTATAAATAATAAATTACACGCGTGTTCACTTACTGCATGAGAATTAAATTATTTACAAATATAAAATAAATAAATAAATTTATATCCAAGTGCGTATGATTAACATACATGTATATATATATTCATAAATATTATTTACATGTACATGATGAAATGCGTTAAGGATCAATGTCAAGGATGTATTATTTTATTTATATTGGGAATAGTTTATAGCGGAAGTAGGAAAAAAAATTTTTTTTTTTTTAAAGTGGTAGAAGTTATCCTGAGGGCAATAATAACACAGAGTTTTAAAGATGGTGGACATAGTATATATGTATAATATCAGGCCAAGCCCATCCAGATGCAGATTCAGAGCGTGACAACGTGAAGCTGTGTATATATACATATATAATAAATATATATGAATGTATGTACATGAGATGATAATATACGTCGTGTTTCTTTGACGATTGAACTAGTGAAATGCTCTCGTCGTCACGCAATATTTAATTATGCATTATTTATAAACAATATATATTCTTTGCAGGACAATAGGTCTTGCTGATTATTATATTCTACATACAAAAATATTACAAGCATGTATTTGTGATTTCACTTAATGTCATAAATTAAAAATGAAATATAATTGACTGTTCTTTTAATTAAATGATAAATCGTCACTGTCCGCATCTTGTCCTGATTTGTTTTTTTTATTTATTTCCAATTCATAATTACTGTGCTATTTTGAGTTGCAGTTACTTTTCATACTTTCTCCATTAAAAAAAACATTTTATTTATTTCAAATATATTAATATATTCTCGTAAAAAAAAAAAAGGAAAAAAATATACAAACGAATAAAAATTTAAATTTTTCTCCTATTTATTTGTTTATTTATTTATTTATTTATTTTTGATATAAAATTTCGTTTATATTTATTCTTTTAATACAAAATTTTATTAATATACATAGATATGTAGGGATATACCCAAGTATATATGTATATAGTGTAATATAATACAGAACATTTTCACGGCATCACTTCTTATTTTATTTTACTATAAATGATCGATAAAACGATCAATATATAACTTTGTACATAAGCGGAAGGATCATGTATCCCGGACACGACATCAGCAGTACATAGATGTGTATATATAGTACGTTATATACAAGTTTATATTATATGTACTTACGACTTAAGCAATTGCTCGAACAAAGTAACAACGTTCATATGTATAAATATAAATCATGTATAAATTCTACATATATTTTTTTTACGATTTTGAGTGTGTACATATACATGGTTGAATAGAAATGTGCATACATATTTTATGTACATATGATATAGATCATATATATATGTGTATGTATTTAAATTTTCTACATTGACGTAAAAACAAAAATTAAATGAGAATTGACAATCTAAATAGAGAGAAAAAAAGACATCTCATATATTAACTGTTCATTAAGATATGCAAACAATTAATAAAAATAATAAATATTAGTATTTGGAATTTAATTTTTGAACATTGAATATTTTTCAATGCAAATAAAATTTTAATATCGAATAAAAATCGAATTTATAAATATACAATACCAATTTTTTTATTTTTTTTATATTCAATTCAAATTTGTTTATTTATTATTAGGTAATTGTTTAATTCAAATTCAATTTAAATGTACAACTATATCGTTGATTATTTCAAAATCTGATTATTGCTATTCAGAATAATTTATTCATGAAATTTAATTCATTAATAAAATATTACGCACATTACATTTATTATTAATTATCTCTAGTGAATATATATACCTTGTATATATTTATATGTAAATGTGTAGTTGGAGAGGGCGTGGAAATAAACAAATATTTTTGTATTTAAAATTTGTTACACATTGCAAATTTCAATCAACATTTTTTTAATGTAAATTGCTTTCCAATGGAATGTGATTTGAATCATTATTTTTATTCAACTTTCCATTAATTAAATGCTTATTATTTTTTCGTTCTTTCGTTCTTTTATAAATTGCAAGAATTAATAAGAGAAAAATTTTTTTATCTTATTATTTCGCATTGTTTTGGATTGTTATTTATATTGTTCTATCATATGTGAATGGCACACACACACATACAACTGAGAGTCTGTTAAGAGTACATACATATGTATATTATTTTGTTCATAATATTCAGTATGATGTATAAAAGAAATGTCATAAAATGCACAAATGTTTTGGCCTAGATTCACCATAAATAATAAATATAAAAGCGTGACAATTGTTTTTTTATATTATTTCAAGTTAAAGAATATAAGCAAGATAAAATAATTATCATTTGAAAAATAACAGGAATTATGCCATTAAATATTTAATGACGATGCTTATATCGTATTTGAAGAAATTTGAAGTGAACAAATGAAACAAAACACTCATAACAAACATTCATAAATAAACATGTGTATTGTACATAATATAATTCCATACATATATATTATATACATATATATATAACAATATCGTGCAAACAAGAACATAAATATTAAAGTGGAATGAAAACCCTGCGAATTTTTCAATGCAACTTGCAATTGTCGCGCAACGAGAAACAATTCGATCGGATAAAACAACCGACACATTAAAAAAAAAGAAAAGAATACTTATATACATATATACATACATACATATGTATGTATGAAACAGTAGCCATTGTTACATACATTACAACGTCAATATACAAAAGGAATTTTTACTTGCTCAATCGAAAATTTTATTTCTTTTTATTTATTTTTATAATATTACAAACAAATTACACTTTATCATTTGCTATCAAGTCTTTGTGTATATTACATGGAAAAATAAATTATTTATGTATACATATGTACAAGTAAAATGTGCAACTGTGTGATATGAATATATGTATGTATATATGTATATACTTGAATGTATTTACGAAGAGCTGATGAGATGACTGAGCTCATGTTCTTTAACTTCCTGCATGAGTTGCTCGTATTACGCGGCACTTGGACGATGGACATGTACACATACGCGTGCGGAAAAGTTACAGTTATGTAGTTAGATATATATACAGCCAAGATGAATCTTCAAGATGAACGAGAGGACTTGGGTTTATAGCTGCAAGATTTCATAACGGCATACGCGTTAGTATAAATACAATGAACATTTGAGATATGCAGCAATTGTGACGTTCATTTTTATTATTTTTTTTTTTTTTTATAAACAGTCGCCGTTATAGGACAATAATCCTGACATGCAGGAATAAATTTGATGATCGGCATGATTGTTGTATAAATATGGGATTATTAATTACTAAATGAGATATGAATGTGTGATTTTTGTAGAGATTATTTTGAGGATTTATTTTATTTGGTTTTCGGGATTTGTTTTTGGTTTTATTTCATTGGTTTTTTTGGGTTAATTAAATTGGAAATATTGTACGAATTATTGAAATATTTTAATTGATTATTGACCTCGATGTTTTATAAATATGGGATTATTAATTATTTAAATAAATGTCAATGTCAAATGTCAAATAAACAAATTTAAATAAATATCAATGTGTAATTTTTATAGAGATAATTTTGAGGTTTTTTTTCATTTGCAGGTTATTGCGATTTATTTTGATATTATTTCGTTAGTTTTTCAGGGTTGAATAATTTGTAAATATTGAACAAATTATTAGAATATATTTTGTTTATACACTAAAAATTTTTTATAGTGTATATGTGATTGTCACAGTTTTATATTTATCATTTATCAATCTAGGCCAAAACATTTGTGCATTTTCTGACATTTCTTTTATACATTATATTGAATATTATGTACATATATATGTACTCTTAATAGACTCTCAGTTGTGTGTGTGTGTGTGTGTGTGTGTGTGTGTGTGTGTGTGTGTGTGTGTGTGTGTGTGTGTGTGTGTGTGTGTGTGTGTGTGTGTGTGTGTGTGTGTGTGTGTGTGTGTGTGTGTGTGTGTGTGTGTGTGTGTGTGTGTGTGTCATTCACATATAATAGATCGATATGAATAACAATACAAAACAATGCGAAATAATAAGATGAACAAATTTTTTTTTTAATAATTCTGGCAATTTATAAAAGAACGAAAGAAAGGAAAAATAATAAGAATTTAATAATGGAAAGTTGAATAAGAATAATAATTCAAATCACATTTCACTGTAAAGCAATTTACATTACAAAAATTTTGATTGAAATTTGCAATGTGTAACAAATGTTGAATACAAAAATATTTGTTTATTTCCACGCCCTCTCCAACTACACATTTACATATAAATATACATATACAAGGTACATATATTCACTAGAGATAATTAATAATCAATGTAATGTGCGTAATATTTTATTATTAAATTAAATTTCATGAATAAATTATTTTGAATAGTAATAATCAGATTTTAAAATAATCAACGTACGTTATAGTTGTGCATTCAAATTGAATTTGAATTGAATAATTACCTTATAATAAATAAACAAATTTGAATTAAATTTAAAAACAAATGAAAAAATTAGAATTTTGTATTTATAAATTCGATTTTTATTCGATATCAAAATTTTACTGGCATTGAAAAATATTCAATGCTCAAAAATTAAATTCCAAATACTAATATTTATTAATTTTATTAACTGTTTGTATGTCTTAATGAACTGTTAATACATGAGATGTTTTGTTTTTCCTCCTTATTTAGATTGTAAACTCTCATTTAATTTTTATTCTTACGTTAATGTAGAAAATTTAACGATGAATTACACAATGCTTGGACGATAAATACTGTAATTAACACCCAATTACCAATGTAAGTAGATATCTATGGGTTTCTGTTTTGCAATACCCCATACGATTATTCAAGACACGCGATCGTATAATTGATTACAGCGGATTTTGATGTATTTATATACATGAAACATATACACGCGCATTTATTCATCATTAATGATGTTTCATCACTCAAGTAAAACTTCCGATAATTTTAAACTGAGCTATCAAAACTTATCATTAAATATTACCTCAATACACATCACTAATCAAAATTATAAACATTAATTAAACCTCAACATCGAACCAAAAAAAAAAATACAAAGTAAATTTTTCTCCATTATTCTACAACAAAAAAATTAATTTAAAAAATTCCAATTAATTAGTTTACCCACTTCAATCACTAATCATATTTTCATAGTTCAACAAACCATTAATATCAATTAATAATTATACAAAACTCTTCTCTAAACATTTAATCAACCAAAGAAATCTAATCTAACCAACAAAAAAAATTAATCAAACTAACTAAATTTACCACACTAAACGGAACATTCTAAATAGTTTATAAATTCATCCAAAGCAATTTTCATTCATTCACAACAAATAAATTTCGTTATTCACTATTAAAAAATTGTTTCCCTACATAATATTTATGTAAAATAATATTCTCATTATCAATCTAACACTTTTGTATATTAAATATAATTTCTTTCCTTTTTTTCCTTCTGTTCTATTATTCATATATGTATATACACGGAAGTTTGTTAGTTATGAAACTAACAATGGAATTAACCACACGTATAATTCGGTGTGTATCAAGGGAAAAAATAATAATAATAGACGTATATACATATGTGAAGAAAAATTAATATATCATGAATAAGTGAAAGATGAAAAAGACAATCATGAATAAAAAAATAAAATTATTGCATTCATGTATAATAAAGATACAAATACTCTCATATACAATACATATACATATACCTATGTATACAATATACATATCTAATTCCTATATCTTATATATTTAATATTATATTAAATACAGATATATACAGTCATAGTATATTAACGTCGCGTGTGAAAACTCATATAGCAATATATTAATTACAAAAGTTCGGTGATAATTGCAGGAGTACCAATTGCATTCATGCTTACACACGTTGCATTTATATTATCTTTCGTTGTATTATATTATTTACACGCCTATGTAACGGTAAATACAATAATAAGCAGCGGGAATTATAATTGCTACTTGTAATCGTATAATATAAAATAAAGAATAAAAATTAATATAGAAATATAATTGAATACATTAAAGAGAATAATAATAATGATAGGAAAAAATAATTGAATTAACGTTTTTATATGAGAATCAAAGGTCGTTTATATGATGTGAATTAATAAATTATATATTTCATTTGAATATTTTCATTCTTCATTTGAGTCATAGAAAAAAATTGTAATTAAATAATCTACAGTTTTTCTTTTTATTTTTTTTTTTACATGTGCTTTATGTTTGAGTATTATATATGTATATGTATATATAAATTCATTTTGATTAGTGCACTATCTTCTCCTTATTTATATATAATCATAAGATGTATTGCTATTATGAAAAAGAAAAGAAAATTATAAATAGAAGAAATGAATCGTATGAAACTTTTCTAATTTGCGAACTAGATTCTCCCAGTGGTAATGAGGTCACTATGTGTATTATATATACTTAAATATGTACATATGTATAAAAAAAATTTCACTCATTCTGTCATTCAATAGTTGATATTAAAATTTTTCTATTTATTATATTTTTTTTTCCTCTTTCGTCTTCATCAATAAACGTCGACTATGTCGAGTAGTAGAAAATAATTATTTAAATAATTATATCAAAATTATTGCTTACTCGCAACCGTGTACTCTCACAAATAGAACAGATATTTACCCATATATAACACACATTATATACACATATGAGTTAAAAAAATGTATAAACAGATAAAAATAAAATTTTATCTCATAAATTTTTCTCACCTTTTTTTTATTTATCTTCGTATTAATTATTGATATTTGTTTTATTCTTTATTCACAACTTAATGAATTTCTCCCTATTATTCTACATGTTTTATCGGTTCCCCTAATTTTTTTATCCACTAATATCTCGGTTTATTAATACAAATCGCTAATTAACAATAAATATAAATCGTTACAAATCCTCAAAGAATATAAATAGAAGATCCTACTAGTTATTATTTTACAATTATATAACACTCAACATATGTATATAACTGAGTTATCTACTTATTTTTAAGTGAAATTATCGCTGAATAGACAACAGGAACTGGAGAATTGGGAGAAAGAGAGAAAAAAAAAAGAAAGGTCACTTATGACAAAACAATATATGTGTACATACTTATATATTATAAATAAAATCCATGCAATCTATGGCTACTTGATTGCTAACGATAATCATCTAATTAACAGAAGCGTGAAACGTACATTATAAATAAATAAATATAATATAACTATACATTCATCTCATTTTTTTATCTTCTATTTCAAGTATTATAAAAGTGTATACATATATATGTACTCATTATATACTTGCCCTATAGGCATTTATTTTACGCACCCATGGCAAGGAGGAAGTTGCACCGTTTTCCACTGCATTTACTTTTTTTTTACATGAGGAAAAACTTTCCACTTCAGAATATTTTTCTATGTAGACATGTTTATATTTATAGAGCAGATTTTCAAGATTGCGATTATATAGAGATATATATATATATATATATATATATTAGACTGGTCCAAGAAAATCGACTATTTTTTTTTTTCAATTTTCGAAGTGAAATATCTTCGAGGAGGTGTAAAAAGATGCCTGTTAAAATTAAAGCTCTTAATATTAATATTTAGAGGTTGCGCATCGTGAATTTCAATTTTTCCGTTTAAATAACATGGAAAAATTTTTTTTTTCCCCTTCAAAATGTTCTAACTTACGCACTAATTTATCGATTCAAATGATCAATACACATTTTATAGGAAATTGAACGCTCTACAAAAAAGTTTTCTTATCATTTTTCTATAAATCTGCTCTTTCAAAAGTTATTCAAGGTTTCAGTCAAATTACTAGGAAATTTAACATTTTTTTTTATTACTCACACAATTTTGAAATTTATCACTGAATATGCATAAGTTCAAAAATACTTCACATTCGCGAACTCATTCTTCTATAAAAAAAAAAGTACTATCTTCTGAAACAACAACGACAATAAAAATACTGAGAAAGAGACAAATTATGAAATGATATACTGTTTAATCATTATGAAAGTACACAAATTTCATTTTACATACCCAGTCTTCAATCACTATTTTTTAGGAGAATACTATACATTATTTATAGTTTCAATACATTTCAAACTTTTTTTATTGCAATTCGGAAAGCGTCGACGATGTTCTTGTACAACTTGTAGAAGATATTGGAGTTGCTCCTCGTTCTTTGTCAAGGAGTTGTTGTATTCTTCTATTAACGCAATACCACGTTCAGCTGAATCATTTATGACAGTAAAGTTTTTGAAAAATTCTAAATTTTCTTTATAACTGTCATTACTTGAAATCCTACGGCGCTGCATACCTATATTACGCTACAATATAGGTATACAGCGCCATAGGATTTCTGTGCGCATGACGACTTGTCTGCATTCAGCACATCAGTGATGATAAGTAGTGAAAAAAAAAAGTAAATACATGTTTATTAATTGATTTACTGACAAAAGTCCACTACATCATCGATAAACTACGACTGATTATTATTTTTTTTTTCAAACTAAGCAATTTGAATTAAATTAATTTATACCTTTAATTCATACAGTAAAAAATGTAAAATTACGAGAATTGGAAAAAAATCACTTGAAGTAGAATAATCAAAAATAACAGTTTTAGCCATTGAATACTAAAAAAATTTTTTTAGGCGAGTGCCTCAAAAAACGACGTTTTAGGGACTGAATAGAGTCCCTAAAATGATACTTTTCTGTACACTTTTTTACTTCACGGACGCATGTCAATTATTTCAATTGATCATAATATTTATTATAAATTTATTCCTTAAAAATAACGAAACTAAAGCAGGAGTTTAAAATATTATTTCATAACATTATAATATTATTAAATATAATAACTAAAACATAAGTATCTATTTAACAGTGAACATGATGAAACATACTATTATTTTACCTTTAATCCAAACGCTACGATACTGACAGATACAACGTTTGTGATTGAACTGTGTAGCAACGCAATCTGTTATTTTATATTTACCCATAAAACAAAAGACAAAGTCGCGTGATCCCAGCGCATGCTGTATACCTATATTATACTATAATATATATAGGTATACAGCGCCGTACATTTTCATTAATTTTGTCATTTTAGTGACTATTTAATCCCTTAAACATCATTTTTTGAGGAAGTCGCCTAAAAAATATTGTGTGTATCAAGGCCGGATGATCATTTTTAGCCTTATCCGAAATATAGTGGACCTCGGCTACGCCTCGGTCACATATTTCGGATTTGGCCAAAAATGATCAACTTTCCGGCCCAGATACACAAATAACTATTTGTTAATTTTCTCAAAAAATGGACATTTCCATTCAAAATCGTTAAATCACCTCATTCTTCATCGGAAATCATAAATTATAAAAATTTCAACAATTATTTCATGATATTCCATGATAACCTTCAAAGTGGTGCCAGAAATGAGAGAAGAAATGTTGAATTTCCTAGTAATTTGACTGAAACCTTGAATAACTTTTGAAAGAGTAGATTATAGAAAAATAATAAGAACACTTTTTTGTAGAGCGTTCAATTTCCTATAAAATGTGTATTGATCATTTGAATCGATATATTAGTGCGTAAGTTAGAACATTTTAAAGGGGAAAAAAAAAATTTTTCCATGTTATTTAAACGGAAAAATTGAAATTCACGATGCGCAACCTCTAAATATTAATATTAAGAGCTCCAATTTTAACAGGCATCTTTTTACACCTCCTCGAAGATATTTCACTTCGAAAATTGAAAAAAAAAAATCGAATATTTTTTTTTTTTAAAGCTATATCGAGAATATTATTCAGAATGACAAAAAAGAAATTTAGTGAAAATTTGAGCCCTTAATATTAATTTTTAGAGGTCTATCACTGCTATTTTTTATTTTTATTCATAGTTTGATGTTTTACGTTAGAACTGTCAAAACATTGGAATAAAAAAATTCAATTTCACTTATTCTTATCTAAAATTGAATTCTCTACAAAAAAGGTCTGATTAAAAATTTTCGTCAGACAAGCCGTTTTCGAGTAATTGAGCTTAATAAATCGATGTGTTTTTTCGATTTGCCCTTTTTACTTTGGAATTTTGTAACTAATGAATCAATAAATATTTGAAGGAGCTCACATCAGATTCTTGAAGGAAATTTAATGTCCTACAAAAAAGGTTTCTTAATATTTTTGCCTAAATTTAATTTTCCAAAAGTTATTCACGATTGAAATCGAAGAAAAAATTGAAATTTCAAGTTTTCCATTCTTAACTCATTTTTTTTCACTTAACGGAATAAATTCACTTTTTCGATCATTATTGAACATTATTCATCAAAAATCTCTCAATATTTATCATTATTTTAACAATATTATTACGAAAATATGTAAATTTCATAATAATCATCAATTTATTTTTGCCTATTTGATTATTTTTCAACAAAAGCGTAGTTTTATTATCTTCAAGTAATTTTTGGGTAGGCAATTATTTCGTTTTATTAATGAAAATGATTTATTTATCGAAAAAGCGATTTAAAATGGAGCTTCAAGGGAGGAAATGTTATTTATTGATGTAAATTCGTGTATATTAGTAAATATAACAACTCACAAACATTGAAATATTATAAATAAATCATTTTCATTAATAAAATGAAATAATTGTAAACCCAAAAATTACTTAAAGATAATAAAATTACGCTTTTGTTGAAAAATAATCAAATAGGCAAAAATAAATTGATATTTATTATGAAATTTACATATTTTCGTAATAATATTGTCAAAATAATGACAAATATTGAGAGATTTTTGATGAATAATGTTCAATAATGATCGAAAAAGTGAATTTGTTGCGTTAAGTGAAAAAAAATGAGTTAAGAATGGAAAACTTGAAATTTCAATTTTTTCTTCGATTTCAATCGTGAATAACTTTTGAAAAATTAAATTTAGGCAAAAGTATTGAGAGACCTTTTTTGTAGAACATCAAATTTCCTTCAAGAATCTGATGTCAGCTCCTTCAAATATTTATTGATTCATTAGTTACAAAATTCCAAAGTAAAAAGGGCGAATCGAAAAAACACATCGATTTATTAAGCTCAATTACTCGAAAACGGCTTGTCTGACGAAAATTTTCAATCAGACCTTTTTTGTAGAGAATTCAATTTTACATAAGAATACGTGAAATTGAATTTTTTTATTCCAATGTTTTGACAGTTCTAACGTAAAACATCGAACTAAAAAAAAAAATAAAAAATTGCAGTGATAGACCTCTAAAAATTAATATTAAGGGCTTAAATTTTCATGAAATTCCTTTTTTGTCATTCTGAATAATATTCTCGATATAGATTTCAAAAAAAAAAATATCGAATTTTTTTGGCCCAGTCTAATATATATATATGATAATAATATGGTAAATACATTAATTAATGTCTCTTAAATTGTGTATTGATTCCATGAAAATTTTTGGCAAATTGTGATTTATACTTCTGGGATCCTTATTGATATATGAAGAACATTTATATTTTTAATCTTAACTAACTATCATATCATGTTGATTGCCGCCGGTTCTCTGTTCAACAGTCTGGATAAGAAGCCTAATTTACAAGCTACACAAACTCAAACTCCCAGATAATCTAATAAAAATGATCTGGAACATGGTCGAAAACAGAAGCTTCATAACAACAGACGGAGAAAACAAGAACGACACAGAACTATACTTGACAAATGGACTACAACAAGGAACGGTAACGTCGCCAAATTTATTCAATATTTACAACAGTAACGTTTTAACTCTAGGCGACATAAACAAAATCACAAACGAACAGAATAATGACGAAACGACAACTAAAGCAATAGCTTTTACAGACGACTTACTAATATATGTTAAAGGTAAAAAAATATCAGCAATTCAAAATAAATTACAACAAACTTTCGACTTAGTTCAATTTTATAGCGACAGCTGGAAATTGAAGATAAATGATTCCAAATGCGAGCCAATTCTATTCCGACCGAAATTAGTAAACGGAAAAAAAGAAGTAAGAAAAAACTGGAAAACATTCAAAATAAAATCACATGAAAATGAAATACCACACAAAAACACAGTCAAATATTTAGGCATACGAATAGATTCCAAATTAACATACACAACACACATAAAAACACAAATCATGAAAGCCAAAAAAGCTGTCCAAACGCTAAGTAGGCTATTTTACAACATAAACTTGAACAAAAGAACGAAGATAATATGCTACATGACAATAATCAGGCCAATTATCACTTATGGCTGTGCAATCTGGTTTAACCAAAATGCATCAACAATGGAAAAGCTGAGAAATTTCGAGCGAAAATGCATGAGAACAAGTTTAAAAATGTACAGAAGTGAAAAAAGTAATTACAAAAGGTATATAAGTAATGAAATAATTTATAATAAAGCCAACATACTTAGAATAGATAATTTCATATTAAAACTAACAAGAAACTATTGGACATCCTTAATGCACATAGACACTAATAACATAATAAATGAATTAAACACACCAGATGAAAGATATATGAAAGATATATACACTAAAAACAGGAAACATTCCACCAGAAGCATTCTTACACTTAGATAGATACAACTACATACAAGACAGGAACAATATACCAATAATCCATCACATATCCAGAAAAGCAAATCGAAAAACAAAATCTTGACACAACAACACCAGATACACGATGGAAATACAACAAAACAATACCCGAAGTTGAGAGAAATGACAATTACCGGGCAAACAAGACTAAATATTGATGGCTACAATAAATAGAATACAATAAAATAATGAACATGACAAAAATTAAAAAATAAGAGATATACTTCATAATATTATGTTATAAATTGTATATATTGTATATATAACTTTCATTTAAGCGAAATAATTACACATGATCCTAATCTCTGACCGCATCCTACAGTTAGCTCGTAAGTAAAATTGGATAAAGAAAAATAAAATGGAAAAATTGAAAAAAAAAAAATATATATATATATAAAGAAAAAAAATAAAAAATAAAACTTAAAAAAATTTAGAAAATATAAAAAAAAAATCATAAAATACTAGAAAATAAGAACAAAAATAGGGAAGTTGTACAACCTTTCTTCAGTAAAAAATAAAATATCATGTTTTCTCACATAAAAGTAAGACAAAATAAATATCACGATTAATATTAAAAAAAATTAGCACCTAAGAATAAAAACAAAGACCTTACAATGAGAGTCCGGAAGGAACATTTTGTATTTATTGAAATAATTAGACATGTAAGCTTTTTGTTTATTTTTAAGCATTTTGTGAAAGAACATTGTAAAAAAAAAAATTTGATTGGTTAAATAAAAATAAACATTTAAAAAGTTAAAAAAAGCCGCCGGTTCTCGTCCGATCACCGAAGCTAAG
This sequence comes from Microctonus brassicae, assembly GCA_918226075.1. Lineage (NCBI taxonomy): Eukaryota > Metazoa > Arthropoda > Insecta > Hymenoptera > Braconidae > Microctonus > Microctonus brassicae. Next base: position 13,094,257 of record OW445484.1, on the reverse strand, counting down.
CAGCATTGAGCGCGGATAGTACTTGGATGGGTGACCGCTTGGGAACACCGCGTGTAGTTTTTTTTTTTTTTTTTTTTCATTTCTAAAAATTAAATTCATAGTTATTTATTCAACATATATTATTACAGATATATATGTATATATAGTAGTAGTATTCTGAATAGATATATGCTATGAATATTTATTTATACATAAACATTTGTCCCGCTCGAATCTTTTGTCTGCCATAAAACGTAAATTAATTTGTTAAAAAGTGTGAATAGAATATATAAGAACATACTTTTAGCTTCAAAAATTTATTTATTTTTCAGCTTTGCTTCGTATAATTATCAATCGTTCGATTAAACAATTGATCAGAACTCCCAAACTTTTGATTAGTTTTATTTTATTTATTATTCATGTATACACATATATATAAATCGATTTATTATTATATATGGCTACAGAATTCGACACATGCAGTTTAGAAATATAAAAAAAAAACACTCAAATAATTCATTAACAAATAATACATTCATAAATTATGTGCACAAATATACATGCATATAGCAAACACCTCTCTCCCCCCCCCCCCCCCCCCCGCCTCTCTATCAATTTTTTTTATTAAATTTTTATATATTATTAAATATATCAACACCATAACAATGTAATTTTTACCTCATAGTTTTGCTAAGGGCATATAATAAAAATCAATCAATCACGAAAAAATCCCCTCCCCCCTTCCCCTCTTTCCCATTTTCCCTTGTGTCGTTGTTTGATCGTGTGTCGGCATAAGTATACAAGTATGTGTACGTGACTAACAGCTAGCTCAGGTCAATGCCTTGGTTGTCCTCACTTGGCACGACCGTTGTATATATACACTATATATGTATATATTGTGTGTATATGTCCACGTCTTTTTTTACTTTAGAAGTGACGCTATATGTATTATATATATTGACGACAAAGACGATGGAAATAAGTACGTCATGGATGACAGATGACATGATGTATTGAATTTACGTTTTCTCAATCGTTTACGCCTTTGTATCACACGAACATATTGTATCTTGACAAAAATTCTGTGTGGTCTTGAGATTGCAATTATGTATGATATGTTTTGAGAAAATTATTAACAATAAAAATTACTATTAATTATATTTACATACGAGTATAGTCGTAGGTGCATTTACACTTGAGATAAAGTGAATTAGTTATCAAAATTTATTGGAGAATGCTTTGGTTATATGTACTGATAAAATTATTTTTGCTAGTATCATATTATAATATAAAATTTATAATACTGTGAAATGTATATTTAGAGTATGCATTTACCGATTTGAAATCTTGAGAAGACAAAAAAAATGCAGATAATAAAAAATTAATATGAGAAAAAATTTTGAAATTGATGTTGAGAGTTTTGTCTTGAATTCTTCTGATTTTGTGAATCGAATTATCATTTTTTATTAACAATAAAAATTTATAAAGCTATAATTACCCCAATTATTCAATGAAAAATTCATATAAACAATGCGCTTATAGTATGTGTTATTTAATCATACATATATTTTATGCGCGTATATTTATTTATTTATTTGTTTATTTTTCAGTGAATCGGAAATGGCACCAAATGCTGAAGAAGAAATGCTCGCTGTGAAACCATGGGGGATACAACAAGATAAGGTGAATTTTAACTGATCTTGATTATTATTATTATTTTTATTTTTTTTTTAATAACTCGTTCAATGTTTTCGAAGCTTAGCATATCGTTCATTTGCATTTTAAGCTATTATCAACAATATTTACATTTTTTTTTTTCAATTTTAAATGGCCTGTGTATAGTCCAGTCTTTCGAGAAAATCACAACAAGAGTTGTTAATTGTAGGCGTGATTTGTAACTTCTGTTGCATTGGTTTGAAATGAAAAAAAAAAAAAAAAAAAAAAAATTACGCTTCCAAATATTTTATAAAAAACTGTTGAATTTTCAACCAAATTTCGTAATTGTTTTTGTTTCGAAAATAGTTATTTGTGTATTAACGTCGTAAAATTGATTTTATTCGGTCGAACCAAGCGAATTTCGGGTGAGGCTAAGTAGTAAATGCGGCTTTAAAAAATATCATTTCGTCTATTTGTAGCATTAAAGTACAGAGAAATTTCAACTTACTACCATATCATACTAAGAGCTGACGCTAGTTCTCGTATAAAAAAAAAAGAATTAATATCAAAATTAGCACATAAGAATAACAGAAAGGGATCTCACAATGCGTGCTTAAAACGGCCTTTTTGTAATTGTAAAAATTTAAATGTAAGCTATTCATTTAAGCATTGTATAAAACTGTAATGAACAAAATTTGGATAAATAATAAATTTAAATAAGAGCGCGGATAGTACTTGGATGGGTGACCGCTTGGAAACACCGTGTGTAGTTAGTTTTTTTTTTCATTTCAAAAAAATGATTTATTTATATTTATTTATTCAACATATATTATTACAGATATATATGGACTAAATAAAGACTTTATTCAGTCCATAAAACGTCATGTTTTGAGACACCCACCTAAAAAATAATTTCTTCAATAAATTTTTTTAAACAAATAGGTCCACATAGAAAGTATGATCATTGAAAAAATGTGCGCAAAATTTCAGCGCGATGATTTTAAGGTGTTATACTAACATTTAATGAAAAAAAAAAAAAAAAATGATTTGTTTGAAAGTTTTGTTGTAAACCTGTTGTATATGTGAGAGAAGATGTTCACTATTTGATCGTCCAAGTTAAAAGAGAGTGAGTTTTAGATTTTTTGGATGGATGTGGAAATTTTAGAGGCAAGGAGAGGGATAAGTGAGGGTGGAGTAATTGAAAATATTAATTGCTTATTGTTTAAATTTGGATAGGTGGTGGGAATGGATAAGAGTAGAGATTTTATTTATTTATAATATTTCGGATTTTCAATGCGAGCGGTAATAAAAGTGTAATTAGAAAAAAAAATGTTTAGGGTACAATAAAATATTGAAAGGACAATTTAGAATTCATGCCCCATCAGACTGGTGACACGGGGATTAAGAAATGTGAAAGCAGTTGCAAAAAAAAAATAATATAGTTACGATAAAAAATAGGCTAAAAATAATAATATTTTTTGTAAGACATCCAACAGTTTCATGTGTATCTCCCCCCTAATGATAAAAATAAAATGGGGTTGAATTATTATTTCCATGGAAGAAAAAGAATTTTATAGAATATATTTTATTTAATGCCTAGTTATAGTTGCAGTTAGGGTTGATATTATTCTAAAGGGAAAAATTTATTTTCAAGTAATTATTTATATACAGATGTTATTTGTTGATGATCCACCCAGGAAACCGGACGGCAAAAGTGAATATATATCTTCCTTGATGATGACATTTCGTGTGAATATAATTATATATATTGCGAGTGCCTTTTATTTGCCGCGCTCTAAATAAAAGACAGTTGTAATAAATTATCTCGTGTGCTTGTACGTATATATATTTATTTGATATGTGCTAGAGAATTATATATTATATTATGTATCTGTACTTCCGCTAGAATTTTTAATGCTTGTCCACGCGACAGTACGTCATTAGAAATTTTTAAAATTAATTTGTTTGAATTTAATTAATGAAGTGAAAGATAAAATATAGGAGTATATAAAGCTGGATTTTTAATTCTTTCTATTTTGATATCAATAATTATTTTTTCAATTTATATACATATACATATAAATACATAGTTGAGTGGAATATAATTATAATTATGAAAATTAGTTTGATATATTTAATTTATAGAGATAAGAAATTTTCCAATGGAAATAAATAATTTGTCCTGTATTTATTTTCATCAATCAAATCAAAAATGATTATAAATAACGAATAAATAATTTAAGAATATTAATTTAAATGCTAATATCGCCTTATAGTTTATACTGTGTTATTTATAATCAATAATTAAATTTATTTTAATCTCAAATGAAATTGTAAATGATCATTATTCGTGATTTAAAAATGATTCCCATAAATAAATGATATAAAATATTAATAAAATATAAAGATTTTTAATATATTTATAAACTATACAGTCAATATTAAATAAATATAATCTCTCTACATTCTCAGTCCACACGTTTTACAAGAAAAAAAAAGCCTGGAAATAAACATATTTAATTCATCAGTAGAATAAATAATAAAATGACAAAATTATACACATTTATATTGATTCAACAATATTTTTATCATCACAATGACAGATTTATAATTATAAATATATCATGCAGTCTCATCTTCAACAAAATTCATTAAAATTATTTAATATAAAATATTTTTATCTGGCATATAACATTTATATATCAACAAGTTATATTATATTTTTATGGTTTATAATCATTATTTTGTTTTATTTCAATACACAATTATAAATGATATTACACTCATACTTGACGTGTATTAATTAAAATATTCATGATATTCATTCAATTATCTCATGTAAATAACGTTGACTTTCAATATAAATAAATTTTAATTACTTCAATTACTTTTGTGGTAATTAATAATTTAGTTTTTTATCAACTGATATCACTATTTTAATATACATATTATTTTATTTCATTATTCATTAATTTATTTTTTAATTTATTTATTTATTTATTTATTTATTCGGAGGGAAGTAGATGAATGAAGTCATCATAAGTCAATCAACTCTGTAGCTATTACATGCAAATGATTTTATATATATAAGTGTATAAAAATAAGAAAAAAAATTACTGTGTGTTTGAATACTTCAAAAAATGACAGAGAAGAATAGGATGAATGAAAAACCAAAAATTTAACTGTAAAATAAAAAATTATATAAGTGGAAAAAAACGATGGAAAATTATAGAAAAATTTCACAGAGTAAATCACGTTTTATTATATATATTATATATATATAAAAAACAGAAGGTAAATACATATATACATGCTGATATATTAACTTTAATACATGCATGTATACCTTGAGTCGATTAATGTGACTAATTTCGCGTTTGCTAATATATATACCTATAAGGGATTATAAATCCAGAAAGAAACTGAAAGTGGAACATTAATAAACTTGCGTTAACTTATTCTGTATATACACAAGAATGAGTATATGGTTAGAGGGTAAATAACGTTTTGCTTGATGGCAAAATAATTTTCACTTTACCCAACATCAAATTACACCTTTCTATATATCCCTTATCATATTATTTATTTATTCATCCATCTATTTATCCACACATACCTAAACAAAGAGATACATATTAAACTATTTGCTGAGCGCCCGGCTAAATTCACATACATAACATAACATATTAAATTTCAATTTTTTTCTTTACATTATAGTTACTTGATTTAAAAATATATTTCTCAAAAATATTTCTCATTAAATTATATCTCCCTTTATGATCATAATTATTATATTATATTAATTTTATTAAAGTTTATATTATTTATTTGAAAATAAAATAAAATAAAGTAGGAAACAATAATTATTTGTTTATTTTAGCTAAATTTTATGGATAAATATTTTTATTATACATTTATTCATTTAATTATTTCGCGGTTTTAACTAAGACACTTCACTCGACATGAAAACTTTAATCTCATAGTATATACTTTCGTTCATATATTATATATATTCGACCACGACATATCTTTTTTATTACAATTTTTTTTTGTAACCACACATTTTTACTTACACATATTTTTTCTTCCTTCCAATTTTTTTTATCTTGCATGCATGCATACAAATTTTTTTTTACATAGTCATTTACATACGTGTACCGCCATTAACTTCAGACAATATATATACATATATATACACATATATTCATCGAGCAAATAATTCTTTTTTTATCTGTTGTCTGGCCCTCAACAATTCACTCGTATATAAATTTTTCTTTGTCTCGACTTTATGTATACCTCATATACAAACACAGCTTTCAGGTTCTAAAGCTTTTATAATATTCAACACTTTAAGAGTCTTTAAATGCCTCAAACACATGCACATACATATAAACAATATAAAAATATTTTTATTCTCAAATTGCATTTACAATTCTTGTCTTTTATACAAAGCTGAAAGTAAATATTTTTTTTATCAAATTCAATTTATAAATTTATCTATGTGTATATATATTCTTCGTTCTTCTTCTTCTTATTATTATTATTATTATTATTATTATTATTATTATGTTATGAAAATGTCTATTTGATGATCTATGTGCTACACGCCTTCATGATCTCTGGTAACTTTGCAATTAGATACACTTAAGGCTCGTTAATTTTCTTCTTCCGCCCGCCTCAATGTTGTTTATTACGTCAAGATTACTATATATCTAATATTATATACCTATATGCATGTATGTATGTATGTATGTATGTATGTATGTATGTATGTATGTATGTATGTATGTATGTATGTATGTATGTATGTATGTATGTATGTATGTATGTATGTATGTATGTATGTATGTATGTATGTATGTATGTATGTATGTATGTATGTATGTATGTATGTATGTATGTATGTATGTATGTATGTATGTATGTATGTATGTATGTATGTATGTATGTATGTATGTATGTATGTATGTATGCATGTATGTATGTATGTATGTATGTATGTATGTATGTATGTATGTATGTATGTATGTATGTATGTATGTATGTATGTATGCATGTATGTATGTATGTATGTATGTATGTATGTATGTATGTATGTATGTATGTATGTATGTATGTACGTATGTATGTATGTATGGATATGTGAATATATATATATTTATATATTCTCTATATGTGTGTACATGTTATAAATATATAGATATGTATAATTGTATTTGATCGGATTTATGCTTTGCGAATTCTTTAATGTTTTTATATTTTTTCCGGCTGGTTTTATTTATACAGTGTTCCAAAAAGTTGTATGCATATGACAAAAATTTTACGAAAATAAAGTTGAATAAATGAATAGTACATAATTCTTTATGACTATGAATCGAATTCGAAAAAATAATGAAAATTAAAAAAACCTAATTTTTGTTGTATATATATGTAATTGCATATTTGAACGCAGTTTTCGATTTTGAACAACTTTTCTTTATCACAATGTTGGATTTTGTCAAAAATAAAGGTACTTTACTCCTGAGCGAAATTCATATTTTTTGACATTTTCCATATACGGCTTAACAAATTTGATATTCGATGATTGTATTTTAGGTTTCAGACCATGCAGAACTTTTTATGAGGAATGACTTTTTTCGATAAAATTAATAATAAAAAAGTTTCTTATATGTACACAACTTTTCGAGACATACTGTATATTTCATATATTTACTATGGCGATGACATTAAAATATACACGATTTTACTCATGTACCTTGAACTATAACTATATTTATATAATTATAAAAAAAAAAATTTTTTTTAACAAGAAAAAATATTTTTTTTAATTCCTAAATTATTTTTCATAATTTTGTTATTTAAATGAATATTTTTTTTTTATTTGTTATCGTTATTGTTAAGGTGAATGACTATATATGCTTGGCTACGGATGACGTTTTGCTATCATTTCATGTATAAAATTCATATATATGTATATATGTGTATATGGATGCACATACGTATTTAAAATGCAGACTCATCGCCCAGCAATCATCGTCTCTCTTCACTGGACTTTGTATATATAATAATACCGCATAATAGCGTGATCGTGAAAATTACAGTAACTGAGCGAGGGTTTATGAAATATTCATATAGCAAAAGTTGAGACAGAATGAGAACGAAAAAAAAAAAAAAAAATAATAGAAAAATATATAGTGGTTGTCATGTATGATAAACATATACATATTCGTTCATGATCGTCATTACAATTAACTTCTTCCCCATATTCGTATTTCATTCTATATTTTTTTTGCATCATTCGTATTTTTTTTCTATTGGAAAATTATTATTATTCATCGAGACTTTATTTTTCTAATGTAGTTTGATTTTTGTAGGAAAATTTATTAATATTCATCAAGATTTTATTTTTCTATATTTAATTTGTTATTTATTTAGTGACTTTACATTATATATAGAAAAATTAATCAATATTCGTTGAGATTTTATCTTTCTATATTTTAATTCGTTATTTGTTTAGTGATTTATATTATAATGAAGATTAATTTTTGCAGGAACGATTACGTCCACCGACATACAATGCTGAAGACTATGCAATGGCATTAAGAAGATGGGGAAGACGTCCAATTACAAGTGTTCATGATCCACAAGGTACATTACCATCAACAACGAGCTCAAGTTCTGGTTATGTGTCTGGAAGTGGTGAAATGACACTAAGACAATTCACATCAGTCAGTGAATTACTCAATAAATTACGTGCCGATTTAAGACTTGCATTTCCAAGGTGAAGAAAAATAAATATATATCATTATAACACCTAAATAATGTTTATACCATACATATATGTACCTATATTAATTAATTTTTATTTATATTTAAACTCATATTTCATATTCAAAATTAAATTTATATTTTCATAGGGAACTAATTGTTTAATTAACAGGTAAAATGACGAATGGTAAATTAAGTTAAGGAAGTAACAAGTTCCTAATTGTTTATGATTAGTGATCCGACGTTTCACAAGTACATAGTACACTACATGTAGATAGTTTTCTATGTACTATCTATGTATTATATACAGCTTATATAATATAAATACATAACGGAAATCTTCTCCGAAAGTCGGTATAAATAGTTAGCTATTTATTATAACCACACCATCAGGTGAACGAAGAAAAATATTATAAATGCAAAAAAAAAAAGTAAAAGATTCATGATCATCATGACTTTTATTTTAAAATGTAAAAAATTAATCGAAACCATTGATTAAATATCATTCTTTTTTATTTTCCTTCGTAAATACTTTATCGATGAATTATGATAAAAAAAAAAGGATCATGAACGTTAATATTATACTTGAACGAGATAATATTCTGATGGCTAAATGACCATCATATAGACCTAATAACATTTACAAAGTGACTCTTGAACATGAGAAAATAGTGTGGATATATAGAATATAAAGATTGTGGATAAATGAGGTTTACTGCCACTTTAATATTTATTTTTATTTTTCATTCATGTACAACAGTTTATTTATAGTTATTTTTTTCATTTATTTATATTATTCTTTTGATAAACTGCAGTAGAGCAAAAGACTATCGAGATTCGAGGCTTATTGTAAAATATTATATAGCTTCACTGATAGTCATGACATTGATGGTGATGGTGGCATATGGTCGATGTACAACTTACGAGTAGGGCATGACTTGTCCCATATAAATGAGTAATGAACCATAAGAAATAGAGTTAGACTCTAGTCATTCCATTTACTTGCCTTCTATTTTTTTTTTTTTTTTTTTTTTTTTTTTTTTTTGAGACACCAGATATATATATATATATATATATATAATCTATAAATAATAGTTTCAATTTTCAAACATAACTGACCATTCGATTCCATTACCGCAATATGGTTTACTGTTATCGAGACGTCATTTGTTTATTTTTTTACACATTGTTGAATAGATAAATGTATATGAAATATTATACACCTTTATTATTTTCATCTGCAATTTCTCCTCAAGATTTTTTTCGGCTCAAATTAGAAGAAAATAAATTTATTTTCTCATAGTTTTGTAGTGATTTTTTATTTTATTTTTCTAGCAATTTTTTCTCATATTTTTCTAGTCATTTCTTCTCATAATTTTCCTAGTAATTTTATTTTTATATTTTCTAGTAATTTTTCCTCATATTTTTCGACTAATTTTTTTTCATAATTATTCTAGTAATTCATTCTCATGTTTTTCTAGTCATTTCTTCTCATATTTTTCTAGTCATTTCTTCTCATAATTTTTCTAGTAATTTTATTTTTATATTTTCTAGTAATTTTTCCCCATATTTTTCGACTAATTTTTCTTCATAATTATTCTAGTAATTCATTCTCACATTTTTCTAGTCATTTTATTCTCATATTTTTCTAGTCATTTCTTCTCATAATTTTCCTAGTAATTTTATTTTCATATTTTCTAGTAATTTTTCCTCATATTTTTCGACTAATTTTTCTTCATAATTATTCTAGTAATTCATTCTCACATTTTTCTAGTCATTTTATTCTCATATTTTTCTAGTCATTTTTCCCTACAATTCTCTAGCAATTTTTCTTCATAATTTTCCGAGTAAGTTCACTTTCATATTTTTCTAGTAATAATTTCTTCTTCTAATTTTCTAGTGATTTTTCTTCATACTTTTCTAGTAATTTTTTCTCATAATTTCCCTAATAATTTTTTTTCATATTTTTCTAATAATGTTTTCTCGTAATTTTCCAGTAACTTTTCTTCATATTTTCATAATAATTTTCATTATTCATTTTATTCAATGAAAAAATTAAAACATATACTTATTTCCATGTGTTGAAATATTGTTATTTTCATTTCACTTTATTTATTTTCCATTTTACAAATGCTGCCCTCTAAATCTTGAACATTGAAATTTAGAGGCATACCATCGACATGACGCTGAGGTATACTACTTTGGTATACAAGAAAGCAATAGATATTGTCTTAGTATATATTCATGCACCGCAGTCCGCAGGTATATAGAGAGAAACACATCGGCGTCGACCGCATAACAAACGACGCAGTATAACGCAACCGTGCAAGGAACCGCCTCATTTATTCTCCAAGCGAGTAAGAGAATGCCTGATTTTCTCATTCCCTCTCATTCATTCACCCCTCACTCTATTTCACTCTTATTTGTCTCTCACTCACTTGGTTCTCCACATGATTTTCATATAATATGCATGACTTTTTTATATTTTTTATTTTCATTTTCTTTTCTTATTTATTTATTATTTTTTTTCCATACATCTTCTCTTGTCCATGAACTCATGAGTTCATATCTCTAGCTCATGGAAATATTTTTTACATGAATCTTTCATATATTCTGATAATAAAAAAAAAATTCCACTGAAGAAAATTAATATTTACATTCAAATATAAAATAAAAAACTTCAACTCATTTTCCTTTCATATAAAATCCACTTTCCTACGTGTTACAATATCGTCATATAAATTTCATTTTTATTTACAATACCGATTTCTGCAATACGCTCATTACAATATAACTCAGCATTGTTTGCATAATACATAGTAGGTATACTTCAATGCAATCTAACATTGATTGTTATATCCACAATGAATGAAAGAAAATCCTCATGTATTTTGTCTCCTCGCGTGTTTGTGTCCCATTTGATGGCATAAAATTGGAGACAACGTGAGAATTTTTAAATAATATTATAATACTAAATAGCTATACACACGACACACAACCACATCATCATTAAATTGTCTACAGCTATTATACTCTTCAAGCATATACCCTCACAAATATTCTATACATATATTAATAAAAAAATAAATTTTTCATTGCAGAAAAAACAAATTGGAATTTAATAACAACGCAGCAGAAACAAATAAAAATAAATCCAAATTTATATATGTATATTTCAAAGCAATGAAGTAATTAATTTAAATTCATCGCAAATGTGTCAAACGTCTGCATCAAATCAATGTATATAATTGGAAGGCGCAAATTAAAATAACAACTATTGTATATACTTTCGTATATATTCACACCAAGTATATAACATTCATGTAGCAATGTGTACCTACAGATATATTCCTCAATAGTTAGATATACATTATACATATATATGCTGCATATATATATTCAGGAATTTTATACATGGATGTATGTATAAATGCATCAAGTTCTTGTGGCAGAATATATCCACCCAACCGCGCATAACTTGCCTGGACTCCTGCTGTTGATTTATGGATTCTTTATTCTTCATGGATGCTTCAACCCGTAACGGCAACTTACGCAACTCGTCTTCGTATTTCCATACATGGAAATGAGAGCTCGTATAGAGAGCAATATAGTGTGCCTGATTGTATCGCATATAAAAAAATTTTTGGTGAACTTCATGAGTCCATTATACTTCCGGATTCATTCATTGATAATCAGTTGGAACTTGAATTTCTATATTTTCATACACGTAACAATTATTAATCTGAATTTACAATTTTTAAATTAAATCTGCGATTCAGAATATGAATGTGTGCGTGTGTGTTTTTATGTACGGTTATTTAATGAGAATTAATACATAGATTTATTAAAAATGGATATATATATATTTATGTATGTAGATGAGTATGGATGAAAGTGTAGAGAATAAAATTCAATGTGCATGCCTTGAATATAACATTCTCTCACAGAGATGTATCTAACAACTCACTGGACAGGAAATCCCGTGAGAGAAAAGGCGACATCTCCGGGTGCCGTTAGTTATTGACTCTCAACAACGCAATTAAATCACTTGTGATTATGCTGCAGCATTGCCAATGTTGATTATAAATAGTTACAATATAAAATATCAAATTGGTAGAAAATAAAATGATATAATAATTATTTATTTAAATGTTTTGTTTTTTTTTTTTATAATCATTCTTGTTTTTCATAGGTTTTAGCAATTTTTATTTATTACTTTTGATGATATTTATATGGGAAATTTGTTTCAGTTTTGTTCAAGAGTTTGCGTCGTCTCCAGCTGATGGGATTACTTTATTATTGGAGACACTTCGTGGAGTACAATTGATTCAAAGTACACCGCCATCAGGACAAAATGGATCGAGAATTGGTACACGTCGTGCTGCTTTAGATGAACTTGGATGTGTTGAATGTTTGGCAGCATGTGCTGAACGTTGTGCTGATGCACCGAGACTTTTGTCGCAAGCACAACCAGGATTACTTGCATTGGCTGTGTGTTTAACCAGTAGCTTGAACCGGTCCCGGGTTCTGGCTCTTCAGGTAGTTTATATTTTATAAACACACTTCGTTTCCTGTCGCAGTAGAATATCGCGACGTAATATATATTAAATACATTCAGTCAGAAATCTACCGTTATTTATTTATCACAAGTATTTGATTGAGAAGAAAAAAAATATGTAAATTATATGAATATAATAATATATGAAATATTCTATTTGGAAGGTGGCTGGATTTCAAATTACAAATTTTATTTAATGATAATTGATGAATAGATTAATTGAATATTCTTTAATAGTTTTATTAGCATAATTGATATTTGAAAGGTAAAATTAACATTTATTAGTTTTTATATCTATTTGTGGTGTGATAAAATTAATTAAGATGTAGAAGTTTTCAAAGTCATGGTCAATGATTCCTTTTAATTTTGATCATACGTACGACTAAACCGTTATTTTGTAATACTTTTACAACTTCTTTATATTTTACGTGAGGAACCAGTTAAATGTCCACCGATCGTGTCGATGCATTGTCCGTTCTTCCATGGCCCAGCCAAGTATTTATTGGTCAATGAGCCGTTTCAAAATGTTACGGTTCTTTGACGATATACATATTCCATGACGTTTTTATATTTTATTTTTTACATACTCATTCACTCATTTTGGCAAAGTCATATAAAAGATGATGATTTCGTTGGCCTGAATATTTTTGTCTATAATAAAAAATATATATATTCATAAAAAGTTGTCAGGAAATATAAGTGATATTCATTTTGTATTAATAATATAATTTTTTTAATTTTTTAGTTATTGACGAAGGTATGCCAGACACCCAGTGGACATGCAGCAGTTTCTGAAGCTGTCTCAACATTGAGATTGCGATATGGTGAGGGTGGAAGGTTCAGATTCCTTGCTGGTGCCCTTCTCGCCCCTCGGGCAGCAATTGCGTTGCGAGTCGCTGGAATTTCCTTTCTCAACAGCTTCTTGAAGTCTGCGCCGCGAACACAAACACGGCTTTACATCCAGGTAACCACACGTTATACCACTATAAAAACAATATGTATATGTGTGCATATAAATAAAAGAAAAACTCCATCCAATTCTCATACATTTAAAATTCACATTTTGTTATTATGTACGTATGCATATATAGGAAAATTGCTTTTTGCTTTTCAGGCTGAGGCATGTGAAGCTGGTTTAGAGCCGTGTATACTTCAAGAATGGCTTACTGAGGTAGAAGGTCGATGTGAAGATACTTTAACAGATTTGTTAAGGAAAGAAGTTCAAAAGTGGTCGCAAAATTGTGTTGATGTTGATGCATTGCAAAAACGTTTAGCGCGAGCTGAAGAAACGTGCACGATACTTGGAAATAAAGTTGCTTTGTTGCAAGATCAATTGTCAAAGTTACAAATTGAAAAACGAAATGGTTTTAATTTTTCTGAAATTAATATTGAATCAATTACGAAAAATCAAGTTGAAATACAGAGATTATCATCAAATGGTGAAGATGAGGGTATAAGTTCGTCTGAAAGATCGAGTAGTCCTGATGATTTATTACGTCAAAATAGAGAAATTGATAATAAAATAATTGACAATGATCAAGAAACAACGATAGATGATGTTATTGAAGAGTTACGAATAATTGTAAAAGATGCTGAAGAGGAGGATCGAAAAGGTCAAGAAAACTTTCACGATACATCGCGAATTATATCAGACCGTTGTACTACAACGAAATTATCATTGAATCAAGAAGATAAAATAACGCAAAATGCTGATAATATAATTAAATCAAAACGTGATAAATTGCCAAATGTTTCAAAACATTCAAAGAAAATTCCGATCAATTATGGAAATTTTAATGTTAAGGAAAATTCTACCAATGAGATTGATCAAATATGTTTGCCAAGTGCAATTTCAAAGACACCAGCTGATGGAGGTAGTTTAAAAATTGTTGTCAAAGGTGCAGCAGACGTTGAAGAAGCTATTGTTCCAGCGATATTGTATCCACAACCACCTAGACGAACTCCACCATGTTTATCAACAATACTTGCGACAGGTCCCGATGAATTTAATGAACATCCTGTCATTTATCATTCGCATGATGATGAAGATGCTGAAGAGGAGACACTAGGTGATGGCAGTGATTCTCTTTTAAGTGCCTCCAGACTTAAATACAATACCAATGAACAATGCGATGATCTTGAAGGTCAACTTTATTTAAGTAAAAATGGCGTTACATCGCGCGATCAATTTCATATTGATCAGCATAACGAGAGAAAGGAAATAAAAACATTAAGAAATTATGACGCAGGAGTTAAAAGCATAAATGATTTAAATCAAGCGCCGCTTTGTCTTGAAGTTTATCGACAATTTGAATCAGTTGCAAAGTCTAATGAACGCAGCAGATACAAAAGTGAAATTGAAAAGAAAAAATTACTTCGTCGTTCAGTGAGCCATGATTTTTTAGATGGACAAAATAATTCATCGTTACATTCACGAAAGTCTGCGAGTAAAGTTGAGGGTCGAATTCGTAAATTTGAAAGTATGAATTCATTTGATAATTGTAGTCAACAAAATTTATCACGAAACAGCGGTCGTAGGAGAACATGTGATGATACGAATTCAAGGAAAATTCGTAGATCTGAATCGTGTCATCAAGTTTCACATTCATCGAGAAAAGATAATTCAAGCCAAGGCGGAAGTGACAGTGGATTACGCTACATCACGGATTTCGATATGGAGCCATCAGTGGTAACACGACGATTGAGTTCTACTGAAATCATATCAGAACCATCAAATCAATTGGCGAAGTCTTTGGATAGGATTGACGAGGGTCTTGACTCATTGGTAGATATTGTTATCGGTGGATCGAAAGACAACAATGGCCATGCGCAAAAAATATCTCGAAAATACCCAAAGGAAAAGGACTTTAGGAATTTTAGATTGGAAGATAAACAACAAAGTATGAGTAATAATATTTTTTTAGAACAAGCAAGGCCATCGAAAAAATCTACAATAATAGGATTGGAGATTAAAAATGGGACAAGAGGTTCAGGTAACAGTCGACCAAGAACCAATGACCACTATAATGGAATATACAACTCATCAGTTTTAAGAAATGATGAATTATATCAGATGGATCGAGTTCATCGCAATCATCAAAATGAATTAAATTTATATGGAAAAATGCCAAATTTTATGAATGATATTAATAATTCACCGTTTCATCATGAAAAATCACCAAATAAATTTTTTATAAATGACCCTGGGATATTTCTTGCTTCTGGCAAACCACACGATGCATTTGGCCTCGGTAAAAATCGTTTTAATGCTGGTAAATATTCTGGTAATCCACCGCCTATAGACAATATTGGATTAAGAAGAAATTCCGTCTCAAAATTGGCTGCAAAATGCGGTAAAGTCACAGATATATTATCCGGTTTATATTAAATGACGCTGTATATTAATTTATAATGAATAAAAAATATGTGCAATACTACAAGTATTATATTTAAACATGTAACAGGAAAAAAAATATATTTAAAATAATAATTATAAATATGAAGATGTAATTTTGGTGATAGGGTTATTTGACTGTATCGTAATTTTGTATTGTCTATGCACTAATTTTTTTTACATCTATAAATATATACGAATAAATAATATATTTCAACTTGTAATAATTATAATTGAACTCGATATTATGAGTAAACAAATGAATAAACGAATAAATAAATAGAAACTTGAATTGGGAGAAAATGTATTTAATTCTTTTCTACAATTTTAAAAATCGCAATGAACAATTAAGTATTCACTTTTCCGTTATTATATATTATTTACATTTCGTTTTCTTTTTCTTATCTTTTATTTACAACGTAACGTTAATTATATAAAAAATAATGCTAATCAACACAATCTGAATTTACACAATATACAAAATAAAATTATACTTATACAATATACACAAATATAAATGCTAATTGACTGGGTTATTGTCCCGAGGCGGCTAAATTAAAGCTCGGCCGAAACTTAAATCTATATTATATTTTGTAAAAAATATTACAATAAAATATACATATTTAAATTCCTAAAATTACATTATACATTAAATATTTTGCGCTGGTTCATCAACGACTTTTAATTGTAATAATTCACTGGACGACGTTTGTCATTGCATAGCCAAAAATTAAAATTAATTATATAATTAACAATAATTATATACAATATTTACAAAATTCTTTTCTTCTTGAAGACTCAAATTAAATTGAAACCCCTATTTTTAAAGCTTATCTACATAAGACTTTATATAAACAACAAAATATCAATAAATGAATTAATAAAAAGTGATTTGATTTAAGATTGGTGGACGCTGAAGAGACAAATAAACCGTATCTGTAACCAAGACTTCGTCTAAGATGTGCTCGAAGCACAGGATTGTGCGTGGGAGTTGGTCCACACTGTCGAAGTGGAGCTTCCCAAAGACTATCATCTCTTGGACCTAATAGCAATGTGTATTGTCCACTCCAATTAACGCCAATTCTCGCCTTCAATCCAAGCGTTGATGGAGATTCCAAAGCATGTTTAACACAATTTCTCGGCCAAACATTTAATGGTCGAACTTTTAGTCCATATAATTCATCACCGATTATTTGTGCACCACAACGAGCTGCTATTGATAAATCGCCGGCTATTAAAAAGCTTTCAGCGACATGAAGATCAAGTTCAGTGTTGCCTGAAGGTATCATTGCAATCGGTGGCTTTCTTGTAGTCTCTTCACGACGCTGATTACCACGCAACATTGCAGTAAATGATTCGGCAATTGCTGGTTGTGCATTTTGCAATAAATGTCGATAAGAATCTTCAGCATTAAAACTTCGTCGTGATTTTGTATCAATTGTCGATGTAATTTCAATTGATTCTGTTGTAGTAATTGAAATATCATCTTTAGCTTTTTCTGTTGTTGATAATATTTTAGTTCCTTTAAATTCTCGTTCTGTTCCATATATATCAAGCAATTTTTTTGCTAAATCCGATTGAATCCATTCTGCTAACCATTTTTTTTCCATTTTAGCATTATCAAAACTTCGTTTTGGTCTGGCAATATAATCTTCTATCTTTTCAAATTCATCATTTTCTTCATTTACTGCAATAATTGATGGATCGTTTTCCATAACTCCATGTCGCCTTTGACGTCCAGCTCTTTGAATATAACTTCCAGCTGCGGTTACGGAATAAAGAAAATTAATACATTTTGGACCGGAAAAATAATCCCATCGTCCAGTCCACAACATGTCACCGGAGTAAAATTGAATTTGGCGTTTTATCCACAAACCACCTTCACAACTTTCGCAACTAGATGATATCCAAGAGCCACCAAGGAGTGCTGGTAATGCAGCAACTTCATGAAGAAGTGGTGGACTATTTTCCGTTCCTCGTAATATTGCACCACACACTAAACAATCATTCGTCTATATAGAAACAAAACAATCCCATCATTATCAAATTAATAAATAATCCTTACAAAATAATTCATATAAAAATTTTAAAAAAATAAAATAAAAAGACAAATATATATTTACCATATCATTACGAAGTAAAATTGTTGGCTGTAACGAAGTAGATCTATGAGTTTTCTTGGAATAAACATTAGGTGGCAGACTACCAAGATGTAATTCAACTCTTGGTTGACCATTGGCGCCTAATCCAAAAGCAGTTGAAGTCGAAAGTTTTTTTTGGACTCTCACAAGTTTCAACTCATCAAAATTAATTCCTAATGGTTCGAGACAGTCGAATCCATGATATTGTTGCTGTTTTCTCGATGAAGAAAAACGTTGGAACGAATCGAAGGTCGGATTGTTCCAGAGAAAGTTGGACGAACGTTGTGATGGTCGTTCATAAATTACTTGAGGTGTATAAGGACGCCACTTTGGTTGTGGAGTACATGTTATATTTATTCTGTGTTCAAATTTGTGGGCAACCTATAGAGAAAAGGAAAAATTAAATAAAAGACGCATTCATTCATTTATCATATACAGTCACGAAATTTAATACTATGTGTTTATAATTATTTGAGGGAAAGAAAATTTGGGGATTTTAATCTGTACTGTATACCCAAATGTATAATATAAATAATAGATATATAATGACAGGTATTAAGAATATATGTTTGGAAATGTTTTGATAGGTAGAAAAAGGCCGGATGATGTGATGAACATTTTTAGGGGAAATAATATTGTAATATTTTAAATGAGGAACACAAGTGCTGACCTGCCGTGTTAATGGAACGATGTGAACGTGGTCCAGCTGGTATCTTGCTTCCGTGGCACCAGGAGCTAATCCAGATGATGACAGGAGTCGAATAACACCTCGTGCAGCAACCGTATGTGTTGCAACACTACACGATTCTTCAGCATAATGATGACGAAGTAATAAGAAGGTACCATTCTCAAAAAAAGTATACTTCCTGATTATATACTCGGGACCAGCTCGCACTTCACATCTGTGAACAGAAGAAAGAAAAGAGGAAATTAATTTAAAAAATATTTTTTTGAATAAATATCGTCAACTGATGACACGAAAATGACAGATTAAATTGGTCCACAAACAAATTTAGTACCCAAACATGAAATAAATAAAAAAAAAAAATAGTAAAATATTTTTTCTTCATATGATCTTACATTTCATGATAAATAAAAAAATGTAAGAATTAAATTGGTCCACAAATAAATTTAGTACCCAAAAATAAAATAAATAAAAAAAATGAATAAAAAATATTTTTCCTTCATATGATCTTATATTTTATGATAAATAAAAAAATGTAAAAATTAAAATATATGATGATTTCAAATTCTAAAATTTTCTTTTTCTTCTTTTTCAGGACTCGCATATATATATATATTATTCAAAAAATTGATTTACACTGCTCTCCCCCTTCACCATGTATATATATTGATATTTCCATCGCGAGCTTATAAACATCGTTTTTGGATGCAAGAAAATTTTCCTAGAACGAGGGTCGCACTATATATATGTATAACACATCCTGTGAACACGATATCAATGGATAAATATAATAACACAAAGTGTGAGAAAGGAAGAAGTATCGGAAGAGAGAGTAAATGACTCGTAAACAATGGTATTGTTCAGCTCTGGTTACGCTTCTAGGTCGAGACGAGAGTACGAAAAAAAAAAAAAAAAAGAAAAAAAAAGAGGGTTTTTGTCCTTCACACCAACACGCCACGCAGGACATGTCGACAATGGGGAGGTCCTGATGCTCAGTCATCCATCGATCTTTGTCCATAAATTCTTGGGTACAATACTAAAAGCAGACAATTTAAAACGGAAATCTACACGTTAAACATTTATCCACGTGAGTTTTTTTTTCCATTCTATTTTTCTCCCGATAATATTACAAAATAATAATAATAATAATAATATAATATCTACATCAACCACCAACATATGACGAATTTTATTAATTGATTGGACATGGATTATTGTAAAAAAATCTATCAGTAACAATTCACGCTTATAGTACTATATATTTTCATTCTATTCTCTATTATTATTCTTGAATATTATTCCCAATCTATCCCTATGCATTAAGATTTTTTTTTCAATAATAATTCTATATGTATATATTTTTATCCCATGTTTTAGGCCATTAAAACCGATATGAGAGACCCAAAATAATTCTCTGAATTCACGCGCCATGTGTTCATAATGAAGGAAAGTGGAGAGTAGTGTCGGCGACATAAAAAAATAAAAAGGAAAAAAAGAAAAAAAAATTTGAAGAAACCCAAAAAAGAGATAAGACAGGGCGGAAGAGGTCTTACTCTTGAGATAGCCAAGTTGACTGGAGCCTGTCTGGTGTGTCATCAACAACAGTTGCCCGATCTTCCTGTACAATCTCTTTGATCGCAGTTTCACATCGTTCACCATTAAAATCCGTCCATGCGCCATTCCACACCCCATAACCCTGAGATAATCCTACAAAAAAAAAAAAAAAAAAAACAGATGAAAAAAAAAATAAGAAGAAAATAAGAGACGTCATAAATAAAATTCATTAATATTATACATGTAATCATTGTCAATATTCTGTGTGTGAACATGTGCAATGAAGCATGAGCAAGTTCCAGATTTTACATTTGTTTATTGTAAACTGAAGGGTGTATATATATATTAGACTGATTCAAATAAATCGACTATTTTTTTTTAAAAGATCCACTGGAATACCTTCAGGGAGGTGTAAAAAGATATATGCCCATATTAAAACTGGAGCTCTTAATATTGAAATTGAAAGGTCGCTCATCGTGAATTTTCTATTTTCTATTTAAATAACATGGAAAAATTTTTGTTTATATCGTTAAAATTTTGTAGTTTACGAACCAATGGATGGATTCAAATGATCAATACATATTTTTATTGGAAATTGAACGCTCTACAAAAAAGGTATCTTACAAATATTTCATAACTCTTACTGTTTAGAAGATATCGAAGGTTAAATTTTAAAGAATTTAACAAAAATTTCTTTGTTACTATTAAATTTTATAACTCGTAGATAAATAAATATTATAAAATGCGCAATATATATTTTTGTAGGAAATTAAACGCTCTACAAAAAAGGTCTCTTGTGGTTAATCGATTACTCTAACCATTCAGAAGATATAATTCGCATTCGAATACCAATACTGATATTTTAATAGTTTTTAAAGAAATATTTCAAATCTATCCATTTAAGTCATGAATGCGAATATCACACTTGTCTTTAATTCTTCAACCACATGTGGGTGACACACTCGCACTAAATAAATTATTTAATTATACATACATATTCAAAATTAAATAAAATATCCAGGGCATCTATGAGAAAGTGATGTTATAAGAAGAATTAAATAAAAAATATATAAATATACAAAAAGCCATAGCTGAAAACAAACTCTGAACTCAATTAATTTTAGTCTCGTCCAGTTTTGGTCTCATGTAAATATTTTTATTGCGGCATTTCGTGTGCCATTATTCATTCTCAAACTTCTATATCTTGCTTTCTCATTGAGCCCCTGGAGGGTGTCTTAGTATATACATAATACATACTGTATAAATGTACAAATACATACATAACAAATACCGGTATATAAAAGTATATAGAAAGAAAAAAACAAAGAGTTACTTTGTGTATGTTATAATATAAAATTTAACTCGTTTAGTTTTAGCTAATGTTGAATGATAAATTCATGTCATATATTCGTCTACAATTGTCATGAGTGTTTTAGTAGGTTCTAATATATATATTTACAATAAATACATATGTGTATACAGTCTCTATCAACTTTTGATCTGAATGCTTTGCTGTGCTTCACTCACTTGGATATATTTATATTCTCAAAGCAGGTAGGTCCAGCTCTATTCCCTTGGTATATATGTAAAGCCCACCCGCTGATACAACCAAAGATTTAGGACCTGACAGATTTAAGAAGATAAATACACCGCTATATTGGATTATCTATACATATACGTTTTTTTTTCTTTCTTTTAGGTCCACCTCCTGCTACTATACCTGAAGCTGCGAATTCGACATACTGTGCTGAGCTGATATATATTTAGTGGATGTCTATGTCCTATGTGAGCAAGTTAAAATGAAAGATGGTATAGACATGTCCCATGGTGAAGAATCCAGGTGACAAGCATATAGATTTTTATCTTTTATAGATAAAAAGTATTTAAGTATTTAAATTTATAAAGTGATGGAACTTGAGGAAATATTTGTACATCCTTTTTTTTTTATTATCATGAATTTATTTCTGTGCTTTGTTTTTTGATTGGAGGGAATGATAAAGACGTTGAATCTTATATGACAATTGATTTTATGATAGTTGTATAAGAGAATTTTAGAATGAATGTGAAGAGAGAGAGTAGAATATTATTATGTACGTGATTTGTAGATTGAATTGAGATAAATGAACAATTGTTTTAATTTTATATTTATTTCTAGACTTGAAAAAACGTGAGATGAATTTAATTTAAATATTAAAATGTATGTCGTGTTAGTTCGTAGAGTTTAATTCAAATTCTTACTTTTTTATTCTTTATAATTTGATTCATATAGTTTTGTTGTTTTAATGTTATTTAATTTACTAATTATTTCTTTATTTACAAAACAGTAGTTTAAGTAATAATGAATAACGATTTTTAATTATGTGTATGTAAAATATGTTTAGTAAATGTTACTCAAACAGATTGTGAAATTTGAAAATAATTAATGGTGTTATATGATCCGTTATAAATTTCTAAGACGAAAAAAAAATATATAATAAAAATAAACTTTGTTTATATGCATTTGAAATATAGAGATCGTGAGAGAAAAAAATTAAAAACGTGTATAAATATTATGTTTCCATCTGTTCCTTTTTTTTTTACAGCTTCCATGCATGATCAACATCACTATGCATTCATGCGTGTCGAAGACATAAAAAAAATATAAAAATAACGACTATATTGAGTATTCCATTCTCATGATGTGTTGCATATTTTATTACTTGTGTACAGACATCATTTGGCAAACGTTTTCAACTTTGGCTGGCCATCAACCCTTTATATACATGACATCCATGCACAATACTATTATTTAATTTGTATGCTAACTATGAACAATGATCAGTGATGAATACATATATAATGAATACATAGAAAGATGGATATATATGTAAATATTCAAACTTTGACGTGAGTTTATGTCTGTAAATTAAATAAAGAATATAAAATTGTCAAATAAACAATATTATATTGATATGATATAATTATAATGAGTCTCTTCTTAATATTAAAGGATCATTATTAATTTAGAACTTAATGAAGAAATCATAAAGCAAAAAAATTGCCAATTATTAAATAATAAAATTTCTTTATGCTTTTTTTTTTCTTTTCTTTACATAGAAACATATCAAAATAATTATCTATATTCGATTGTTGAACATATTTTTCATCTTTATTTTATAAATCATAAATATTTAATAATCGACTTACCAAACAAAAAAATATTGACTCCAAATAAAACTGTCCACAAATACTTCATATTTAATTTACTATTATTTTTATAATATCTTTATAATTAACTATTTCTGATTTATCAACAACTTCAAACAATTTATATTCACGTGTGTATGAATTAATTCGCAAGTAATCGCACGTCCATCATTGAATCATTTAGCCAATAATTCAATGATGAGAATTAACGAGAAATGATAAATTAATGATGATTATTTAAAAGCACGTACATTCACACGCGAGGGAATGAATAAATAAATAAAACAAATTGTGAAATGAAAGAACGACGAGGTCGTAGTTTGTACTGTCGACCCTAAGGCAACAACCCTGAAGCTATATAGACGCCATCCCCACTTAAATTTTATATATACCCTACTCTTCTCATCAGATATATGTATACATAATACATATACATCAGTGAATTTTGGGTCCTATGGTAAATATATAGATACATTTATATATATCCAAGTATCCTAGTGAAAATTCCAACTTTAAAATTCTTTTTTTCACTAGGTGTATATCAATATGAGGAAGGTAACCCGCTGAGAGGGTTCTTGGAGTAGAAAAACCTGCACAATCTGCTCATGGTGACCTGCAATAAAGTATTTTGTGCTTTATCTAGACATTGTATATATTACTATAACATTTATTATTAAATATACGTTTATTTTTTAAGTATATATGTTAAATTTCTTACCTGCACTTGGTGTATTAGGTGTCCTAACCTCTGAAAGATGGCAAAACTGATATATCAGTTCGTTCTGTGATAGGAACTTTGTGTTTAGTTGATACATGATATCAAACATTAATTTGAACATTCATTAAGGGCGCGATTTTAATTCTCGAATCCTGACAAAGCTTCTTTGTTCTGCGTTGATGGAAATATATATCTGTGAATATATATAAACATAATTCTCTTTTAGTATATGTATATATTTACTGTCGTATTATTTTACTAGAATTTTTGAAAAGGACTTACTATTTCACCAAGGACATATCCAACTGAGTTTTAAGTATTTATTATCTGATGTTTATCTTAACATTCATGGATCTATGAATAAATAAGTGATGTTCAAACATTTTTTTGTATTTGTTCATCGAGATAAGGATTGTGAATGAGTTGTAAAAATTCTTTTGATAAATTTATTGTTAGTTTTTGAGAGAAAAATTTAATAATATATTTTAGCAATAGGATTCAAGCTGGATTTGTGTTATGAAATTAAGACTTGTGTCGATGGAGAATTACATAAAATTGTACATACAAGTTAAATTCCCAATAAAATTGCAACACTTATACTATTTTTATTTCATTCATTCATACACATAGACGGCCGTGCGGGATAAGAGTTCGTTTCCAAATCATACGATTCGGGTTCGAGTCTTGCATGTGCCTATATGTTTTGTTTTTTTTTTCTCTATCAAAGAAGTAAATTTAAATTTAAAAATTAATTCACATTATAAATATATCACAAACATCATTATTATTTATTTTATCTCAACCTCCACTCTCTTCCCATAAATAATAATATTCTCATTAAATAACATTTTCATTATATAAACTTTTATTCAGCTCCCAAAATCCAAATAAATAACCTCTTTATATTTTTCTAAATCAAATTTTCAAACATCAACTTATAACACGAACCACATATTATAATAAAAAGAAGCATCGATTCAAATAAATCATCCTATTTTCTATTATTTAATTCATAACAAACAAACAAAAATAGAATACTTACTTTCGCAACTGCAAGAAATAATTCAAAATAAATAACAGACATCTTAATATTAATCTATACAGCAAAGGTTTTTATTAAGCTATTTACCTCATGGCATCTCCACAGGACATGTTACCAATCCCCCATCGTAGAATGATCATCCCTTATTCTATTAAATAAAAGAAAAAAACACCACATGAATAAGATGTGTATATTTCTCTACGATCAGAAAACCTAACCATAACAATAACTTCATTGTAGCAATAGAGGGCGCATCTACAAATCTAAATCAATTTTCGTTAAACGACCGTTAAATTCTGTAGGGTGTGCGCAGATGTTTTTCTTTCACTTATTATTTTTTATCTTCTACTTTTCACATATTCAATCGTCTATATCCATAACTATATACATACATATAATATAATACATATTATGCCCACCCAAGTGATATTTCTCAATTTAGTTCTATCCACACGTCCACAAATTTTTCAAAGAGCTGGAGTCAAACATAAGAATATGGACAATGATTCCAGCCAATGTCAACCGCACCACCGGGCTCCTCACAACAAAGGAGGTTATATATATTTGGAAAATATATATGTTTCAATCCACCGGATATAGTTGTTCGACATTGGCTGATGTATATATTGTGCAGGATCCATAGTATGAGCTTAAATAAGAAGAATGAGAAGAAAAAGAGACGAGTTTTCTTTAGGATTGAAAAATAACTTTTTGTGTGAGGAAGATGATTATTTGCTATGCATACGATCATGTATAGCATATAGACGTCAATGTGTAAAGTAAAGAGAGAATGAAACCCAAAATTGAAAGAGCTGAACAACAATACTGATCATTTGTTTATAAACAAATAATAATGATGATGATGATAATGATGATAATGTTGATGATGATAATGATGATAATGATGATAATGATGATGATGATGATGATGATGATTTTTAAATTTAAATTTACTTCTTCGGTAGAGAAAAAAAAACAAAACATTTAGGCACATGCAAGACTCGAACCCGAATCGTATGATTTGGAAACGAACTTTTTTTTTTTTTTTTTTTAAATTTTTGTTTATTGATCCGTAATCATATTACAATTAGGGCGATTACAGGATTGGCGCAAACAAGAACAAACAAAAAAAAGCCATACGATCATTCATTGATATGTGGCTGGACAATCCCCAGCACTCAATATACATATAATAGTTTATTTTTTGTGTTACAAACGATATGTTCAAACAGGCAGCAGCGAGGCACTACCGACAGCAGTTGTTTAGGAGTGCCTTTGAGTAAATCCAGTTGTTACTGTGGGATTTTATTTCGTTCATACTCGGGATTCTTTTATTATACCTGTTCCTTTTCCAGTGGTACAGAATTGGAATGTTGTTCTCGTCTTGGATTAAGCCAAGTCTGTCGTGATAAATAAAATCTTGTGGACTGAGTGTTCCCCTTACTGCTGCTATTTTCGCTATGATTTCGTCTGGTTTACTAAGTTGTTGCATTACTTTGTTGGGTATTTTAGTAATATTAGCGAAGTAATCTCTAGTGATTTTTATAATGAAATTATCAATGCGAGGGATGTCAGCCGCGTTGTAGAGATTTTTGTTGGAAATTTTTCGTGTGAAGTTAGATTCAGTAGTGTAATTTATATTCAGAGCTGAACGGAGGCAAGTTCTCTCGAATCGTCTAAGCTTTTCCATGTGTGAAGCTCCCACATTCCACCATATGGGGGCCGCATATATCAATAATGATCTAATGAAGGTCATGTAGCATATTATTTTAGCTCGTGTGGAAATAAGTTTGGAGTGGAAAATTTTGGATAGTCCAAAGAGAACCTTCCTTGCTTTGATAATATAGTCCTCTATGTGTGCATAACCTTTCACTAGATTATCCAATTTGTATCCCAAATATGTCACTGTGTTCTTTGTAGGTATTTTGACAGTGATATTTGTACCGGGTCTTATGGTAGTTATGGTAAATGTATGAATCCCTTTGGCTCTCGAGATGGACATGACTTTGCGGGAATTTCTAAAGAGGATGGCCTCACATTTATCTGGATTCAGCTTTAAATTCCACGTTGCGTGAAGTGTATTTATTTTATTGAGAAGTTCGGTCAGTTTATCCTCAATGGTTTGCACGTGATCATCTGTCACGTATAATATGACATCGTCAGCGTATGCAATGGCGAAGGTGTTATTGTTGGAGTTCAGTTGGTATAGCTCTAGTATGCTGTTTGTGTATAGAGAGAACAATATTGGCGAATTGATTGTTCCCTGCTGAAGTCCATCGAGGATGTGCCGAGTGTCCGAAGACATATTGGTGTGTTTCACGAAGAATTTCTTTCCGTAGAGCATATCATGAATGAGTTATAGTAGTTGTTTTGGGAAGTTAGCTTTTATTAGTTTAAATAATAATCCGTCCAGCCATACAGTATCGAACGCTTTTTCTAAGTCAATTAGTACAGCGCTGACAGCTTTCCTTTTTGTGAGGTTGTGGTTCACGTCAGACAACAATTTGTGGATAGCGTTGATAGTGGAATGTTTTTGTTTAAATCCGAATTGGTTGTCGGAGATAAGATTATGTTTATTAGCATGGTGTGTAATTGCTCTGTTAATTAATATTTCAAACACTTTGCTTAGACATGTAGTGAGGCTTATCGGCCTGTAACTGGCTGGATTAGAACCTTCTTTGTTTTTCTTTTTTATTGGGATAATTATCGCTGTCTTCCAATAACGAGGAAAATAGCTGATATTGATAGCGTTGTTGAATAACGCTGTAAGCTCCGCCACGATTTTGATGGGTAGATGTTTGAGCACCACTGCGGGTATATTGTCTGTACCAGCAGATACTTTTCCGGGCAGTTTTTTTAATATTTCTTGCAGCATCTCGAGATTGATGAAATAATTCGGTTCAGACAAAGGTGGAGTTGGATTCAGTGCCGAGTTTATATTCGAGAAAGTGGTGATTGAGCCGTTGGCAGTTGTGTAAATGTTCATCTCGTTCTTGAATGACTTTATGTTGTTTGTTACTATGTCTCGTAAGCGGGATCCCAAGTTAAGGTTATTTGGCGAATTGATATTTTCATAGTGCGCAGCTAATGTATTTAATTTATCCTTGGTTTCTGCTATTATTAGTTTATTGTTAGCCACTGGGGTATTATTCATGTTGTTCGAAATTTTGTTTGTTATCTTGTGGTCGTCAACATTGATGAGCAGTGTTTCGATTTTGGGTGACGTTTTGGGGTTGATGATTTTTTTTATCGTTGGCAAAAATTTGTCGGGTGCTCTGTGGTCGATTTTTTTATAGGTATTGGCCCAATGGTTTTCAATGGCTTTAGCCGTTTCCATGTGTATATTGTATTTTATTCTTTTAAGCTCGTTTTTGATTGTAATAGTCGGGCGAAGTCGGACTTCCGAGTCATATCTGCGTAGTTTGTTGAATTTAGTGAGCATTTTTGATTTTTCTTTATGGAGTTTTATTAAATTGATACTCCAAAATTGTGATCTGTCTAGGTTGTTCTTTCTTGTTTGTTTGAAAGCTAGATCCAGGGCCTCGTTCACATTATTGGTAATCTCGTCGATGTAGTAGTCAATATCCTCTGTGGAAAGGTTGCAGTTCTTTGGGCAGGTATTCTTATGGGTTTCTAATAATAGTGAATTGAATTTTTTCCATTTCAGTTGTTTGTAGTTCCTGTGCAGCACTTTGTCGGTGGAGATTTCGTTAGCTGGGGTAGTTGTGTATGGAAGTGTAATGAGAATCGCCTTGTGGTCGCTGTCAAAATCAAGAGTTGGTAGAAGTTCCGGATTGTGGAGTGTGTTATTGATATCCAGTCTTGAATCGGCGATACAGATATCCAGCATTGTCTGAGCTGGCATGTAGGTTGGAGTGCCAGGTGGATATAGCTTGGCTCGCCCCCATTAGCCAAGTGCGCGCACCGATCGTGCACCGTGCGTGCACCTAGTGCATTTGGTGCGCCCACGGCGCACCTTAGGTGCTCACCTACACTGATAGTATAGTGGGCCACTAAGTGGAAATGAATATAGGTATACATTCACCATGGAGAATAGTCTCTATATTCTCCATGACTTTGACCATGCGTCAGTCGTCATTGTGACATCAGTCTCATAAGGAGATTCTGTTAATGATGATCGATGAGGTTAGGTTTGTTATATTTTGCATGCAAACATCAAATCTAAAGAATATGAAAATAATTGTGCAGTGTTATTGGGATTTTACCTAGGGGCGGAGCCTATTCTGAGCAATATTGAATATGGTGGATAAGTCGTAAAGTAAACAAAACAAATACAGTATACACCCATACAAGGTTTCGTTTTTTTTCCATTAAAATGTTTATTTCCGAGCAAGAAATTTGTCGTTGGGGTCAAACAAATCCTAGCAAACGTAATTATATAGAAGGTAAAAAAATCGCGAGTGCCGGACATATAGTGAAATGTGGAAAACAGAGCGAAACAAATAATAATGACGAGGTTAGGTTTGTTGCATTTTGCATGCAAACATCACATCTGAAGAATAAACCCCATGAAATTAATTGTTTAGTGTCATGTGATGGAAAAATATTATCTATGGTGTGTACTTGCAAAGCCGGCCTTAGGAAAAAGTGCAAGCATATTTTTGGAACGCTTTTTTATTGCACATTGTAAGTAATGTAATGATCATTCTGAAAGCAGTTGACATCAGTCATTTTTACATCTATGAATGTTAACTTGCTTGCAATTGATGTAAAATTGTAAAACACTTTTCCAGGATTGATTTAAATACACTGCCAATGTTGTCATGTACTGACGTAAAATGCAGCTGGAAACAAGATCATAAGAGAGTATGGGAAACATACATACTACGACCAATAGAAGAGCATAGTTGTTTTCGTAAAAAGAAGGAAATTGAATACATGGTAACACCAGCACAAAAATTGAATATGCAGGAAATTTTTAAAAATTCTTGTGTACATTCTGCTTTGGTACAACATGCGTAAGTAATAAATCCACATACGTTACTTTATTCATAGTAATTACAAATTGATCATTACTCGATGTACATTTATTTGAAGTGTATTAACATTTTTTTTTGTTTTTTAAACTTCAGAATGGGGAGTCATAATCCAGCTGCAGATAGTGTAAATAAAGTATCTGTCATCTCAAATAACGACAAATTGCTGCAGTCCATTAAACAAGCAAAAAAAATGATCTGATGACGGAGATCTCGGAGATTGAGCGTTTTCTTTTAAAACGCTGTTGCATGCACATTTATTTCACTGTGGATGGAGATTTAATGTGATATTTCATTTGTATTTGTTTATTTATAAAATATGAATTTAAGTAGTAGAAGTACATATCCATTATTCGTTAATTTCTGTTATAAGACATCCTTCTAAAGGGAAAAATACTTTATTTATGAATCTAGATACAATTATAACGACACAAAATATATTTTGCTGCAAGACATTCATTACATATAGTTCAATAAAGAATAATACATTTTGATACTAATTTATTTGTTTTCAGTATAACTTTCCTTCATGCTGAAATTACATCTTCCAGAATTTTTCATTGCTTATAAATGGAGCACTTAAATTAACAGTGGCGCAGATAACTGTGAAAATTTGTTTCATGATTGGAACAAGATTACCATTTGCCAGACAAAAGGGTTCGAAATATTTGCCACTTTTTTCCACTGAGAATACAAGTCAACTTTTTCAACATCACCAAAGTAATTTGTCACATTCACTTTGTATTTATCACTCGGAGGGAAGCGATGATAATTTCAATCGACATTTTCACTTGATTTACTGTTAAATTTAGGAAGTGCGCAGTGCAATCTCATTTCTTTGATTTTCTATGATATTTGTAAATTTCAAAGTCGTAAACATAACCATGTTGCCAGTATCGTGTTCTTTATGAGACTGGGACTTATCTTCCATTTTTAATTAGTTGCCGAAATGCCGCCAGTGCCGCATGGCCAAAGTAAGATCCCAATACGACGAAAAAATATTATTAATGATGTGTAACATGCAAAGCCGGCAAAAATGCAAAGATATTTTTGGAACGCTTTTGGAACCTGAGCAATCAGATGATGCTAAAAAAAATCACACTGAACTCTCAGGGTCATCAAAAAATAAACAGGTAGTGAATAGTTCATTTCAAAATGATGATGATGAAAGTTGTAAACATAAAGCTGAATTTATTGGAGTTCTAAAAGGTACTCACAAAATTGGGCTTGAAAATAATGCTTTGATCTCACTGATGAGATAACTGGTAAGAAAAGCGTTACATTCAATGATGTAGCTGAGTACAATACGGATTTAATGCATTCAAATAAAAAAAAGCACAAGAAGAAACAAAAGAGTAAGAAACATAAATTAGACGAATTTGGAGTTGACTTGGACGAATCGGATAAGAAAAAATTGAAAAATATTTGTATGACTTCAGAAAAAAATAGTTTCGTCAATGAAGCGTTGGACGTTGAAATTATTAATGAAGCTAATGAACGTAAAAGTAAAAAATCGAAGAAAAAAAAAGTTAGACCAGTATTGAATTTAGATACAATTAAAGAGAAAGAAGATAGTCTTCAAGTGGACAATAAATCCCCTGTCATAATTTTAAATGATACAAGTGATGAAATACAAGAAATTCATGAATATGTGTTGAAGAATCAAAATCAAAAGTGAGTAAAAAGAAAAAAAAGAAGCAAAATTAGAAAACGAAATAAATCAGCATGAAGAAATAGGAAATGAAAATGAAAATAAAATAAATACTGTAAAGTAAAAAAAAGTAAATTCACCTTCTCAGCTTAAAACTAAAAAGGTCAAAAAAGAAAAAAAAAGTGAACCATAGTGTCAAATTGTTGATGAAGTCACAAATATTGTTGAAGTTGATAAAAAAATTAATAATCATCTGGAAAGTTAAAATGATAATGAAATGAAAAATATTGAATTGGAGAAATTCAAAAGTAAAAAACCGAAAAAAATATTTAAATCTTTGTTCAAAGTCCAGTTGTTCATTTTATTGGATCTAATATAAATGAATTGAAAGGTTACAGAGTAGAACGATAATTAATTCTGCATGACATCACATGTAAAAATAATAATATTAATTATTAAACAAATGAAACTACTATCATGATCATCACCACCATCGTCATTGAATTGCTCTACTTTTAATGTTTCACAGGATTGCGGATGTTTCAAAGGATTAAGGATTGATATAAAGTTGTAAAAAACAATTTCTCAGGATTTATTCAAATACACTGCCAACGTTGTCATGTTCTGACGTAAAATGCAGCTAGAAAAAAGATCATAACAGAGTACTGGAAACATACATACCACGACCATTAGAAGAGCCAGTATAGTTGTTTTCGTAAAAAGAAAGGAAACAGAATATACATCGTAACACCAGCACAAGAATCGAAATTACAGGAAATTTTAAAAAAGTTCTATGCAAATTCTGCTTTGGCATAATATGGGTAAGTAATAAACCCACATATGTTACTTCATTGACAGTAGTAACCAAGTGATCATTACTTGATGTACAATTATTTTGAAAGTGTATTAATATTATTTATTGTTTTTTAAACTTCAGAATGGGGAGGCATGATCCAGTTGCAGTTACATTGAGTAATGTATCTGTCACCTGAAATAACGACAAACTGCTGTATTCCATATTAAACAACTAGGCTGTAGCATGCACATGGATTCCATTGTGAATGGTGATGTAATGTGATATTTCGTGTGATGAACAACAAAAAAATTAACATTATACATTTAAAAAAAATAAGCAAATAATTGTTAACAGTATTTGTTCATTTATAAGATATGGATTTTAGTAACAGAAGTATCTATCCATTGTTCGTCAATTTCCGTTATAAGGCATCCTAAAAAAAATAAACAAATGATCTGTGGCACTCTGGGAGTGCCGGCAGAAGTGAAAACTTGAACATTAACGTTGTACATTTTTTAATATTTTGGAATGGTTAGGGAATAATTTCGGACGAATTGCTTTATTTATCAGTATAGAAGTACTATCATTTATGTGGTTAAATACAATATTCATTTATTGCGCATATCATACACAAACATGACAATTTATATTACTTTCTAAGTTTAACATTTCAGAACTATTACAGTTATTTTACATTAAAAATTTTATCTCTCAGAAAAATCAACAACTTTGATTCATAATTTCGACGACTCTTTCGCCATCATCATTACCAACATCATCATTTGTTTATTTTTCTTTTGTTTCTCTGAAAAACGAAGATTATTTATTATTATTTTATTTTATATAATTTCATTTGAAATTATTTGTTTGGTATCGTGTTTTTGATACCTAACCTAACCGCAGTACCGCACACGTGCTTATTGTGACGTAATAAAAGTATAGGTTAATGCTATATAGTATAAATAAACATATTACAAATATTACATCTATAATGTGTAGGTACATATGTATATTATTATAAAGTACTCACTCATTTTCTTTCACTATTTCTTCGTCACTTTTTTCATTAATAGATGCACTTTGTTCAATTTCCATATTTTAAACACTTTATATATGAGAATTTTACAACTATACAGACGGTCGAGCCATCAGCAGATCAGCTGATCAGCATTCAACAGTAACCATCACATTCAGCATGGTGAGTGATAAATTTCTAGTGCGCAGACGCCACGCACTAGATGCTCCCACCACATCACTGCCGTGCATGCACGTAGCAGCCTGTAGTACAAACACACACGACACTCACACAAGCGCCCCGTGCCGCTTAAACGATTAACGAAACAGTCAGCACTCAGCAGGCATACATTTTCGGCGCGCTGCAGAAAGAGAGGGAGTTCCTCTCCTACGCCGGCAGTCTACCCTCCCTACATCTTACGAATTTTCGATCAGCATCACGTGACCCTGACGCGAGTTCAACATTTTCTACCCATCTAAAAAAAGTGCACAACGCCGCTAAAGAAGTTTTCACTTCAAAAATATTTTATTTATGTATCTAGATAAAATTATAACCACAGAAAATATATTTTGTTGCAAGACTTTCATTATATATAAGTAAATAAAAAATAATACATTTTGATACTAATTTATTTGTTTTCAGTACAACTGTCCTTCATGGTAAAATTACATGTTTAAAGTTTTTTCATCGCTTATTAATGGAGTACTTAAATTGACAGTGGCGCATAACTGACAATATCTTTTATAAATGAAAAGTTAGTGATGGATAACAGTTGTTAGTAACACATATTTCATTGTATAAGTGCGAAGATTACTTTTTCATGATAATCATACTTCAACTCTTAAGATAGTTTAATTGATTTTTGTTTGAGAATAGTTTCATTATGTAATGAATTATTAAATTTCTGTTTATTGTTGATCAATAACTCTGAGCTAATTGATCTTGGCAAAGTAATCAAATGGCAAGACTACAGCAATGTGATCAGAACAGCAGATACAACTTATTGTTAAAATGAAATTTATTGCTGGAAATGAATCTACACTGCAATTGAAAGTAACTTTCGATTTTGAAATGAATGCTGATAGATTAGTGGATATTATACATTGAGACGAGTTAATGTCACGTAATGATTAATTCGTAGTCAGTTTTGGAATAATCCTGTTATGTATTGGGCTATAATTTTTTATATCATGATACACAACACACAATGTTTGTTAATGAAACTCATGGAATCAAATTAAACCTCGAAAATTTACAAATGCAAATGTATAAAAGAATCTTTGGTGACACTTACAATTGTATTGGCTTTACATCAATACCAATTTGGTCTGCAATGTTTGTCATAGCAATCATTGCGATTATCACACTTTTGGGTATTCAATATATTACAAAGGAACAGTAACAACTTTACTGGGAAAAAGATTAGAGCAAAAAGACGAACATGAGATACATAAAATGAAAAGGCCCAAGGAGCGAATGGAAATGGACGAGAAATTTCTGAAAGTGTTGGAAAAATTTGTTTGTAAATTTGATTGATGAAACAAAAATGTAATAAAAAAAAAAAGCAGTTTGTAAATGTTATGGACTTTTATGAAAGAAATGATCCATAACATTTTTTTTGTTTTTAAATGTAATAAAATAATTACTTATTCGTGCTTTTTCTTGGTGCGTTAATTCATTCTGAAATAATAATAAATCATAAAAAGTGATGAATATAATAGAAGATTACAGTAGATCCAATAATGTACTTTTAGGGATTCATAAATGGCATTTTTCAGCCTTTACAATAATAAATA
The DNA here is from genome assembly GCA_918226075.1 of Microctonus brassicae. Taxonomy (NCBI): domain Eukaryota; kingdom Metazoa; phylum Arthropoda; class Insecta; order Hymenoptera; family Braconidae; genus Microctonus; species Microctonus brassicae. The sequence continues at coordinate 13,058,321 of OW445484.1, read as the reverse complement.
TTACCATAATTGAATAAAGGGCATAATATATTACCATATCTGCAACAGTTCTGCTTGTTCCATTGATAAAAGTATTATCTCTCAATAACATATTCAATTCCTATCATGATTTATTAAAGAAAATAGTTATAATATTACTACATTCATCATCATTAAGATTACCGTATTGATTCTTTATACAAATCAATCATCTATACCTGGAGTATGCGTTTTGCATTTGTCAAATCGTCAGCATAATTAATATTAACAATAGCATACTCCAGCCATTGTTTAGTTATTGCTCGAGTTACTCTATCATTTGTTTAGCATATCAGGATAATTGGATTTTTTTGCTAACTCCTGCACGATTGTGCAAAATCCTTCGATTGTTTCAGATTTTATTAAATCATCGGCCGCAACAATCTGAAATAATTCAAATACCAATATGTAAATTATAAAAAATTCATATTAAATATACAGTTGAACATGTACAATCGTATTTAAATACATCTCTATAATATGAAAAAATAAGTTGAATAGAGTTATGCTAACATCGAGGTTATGTTGATTTGTTGTTAAAAAAATGGGTTCAAGTATATACATTAGAGAAATCCTAGAAAAACGTGAGAATGAGAGTTAATTTGACATGAATGATCAACGATAATCTCTGTGTATTGATTAAATTCGTGTAATCACAATCACTTAGGGGCAGTACGCTTATTATATTCACTTACATTATTTATTGATAAATGTAAATTTTATATTTATTATATATTTTTAAATGTAATAAAATATTTACAAATTTTCGAGAAAGTTACAAAATTCGAAATATTTGTGAAATTACTGTTTTCAGCTATATTTTCAAGAATCGAGTCATTAAATTTCAATGATTTAAGGTCTTACCGAGCTCTTTTGATTACCATTAACAGCATTTGTCATGAATTTTCATCATTTTTACAATGAATTCATAACATCATCTCTTTTAATGATTCCTCCATTTCGCCTTACATCACGTACATTAATTCCATTATTCCCATGATTACGTTCAGGTATAGTTATGACAGCTATTTCATCTTCTTGTAAAATACAAATATTATGTATTACGCAGCATGCAACAATACACTCTGCCATTAAATCTACTTTTGTCATTGGTAGACAATGTAATAAACTTCTTATTCGTCCTTTTAGCAAGCCGATACATCTTTCAACAGTCACTCAAGCAGCTGAATGACGATAATTATATTTTGTCTGTTTGTCACTTAAATGACCATTATCTCGATAGGGAGTAAGTAAATACTGATGTATTTAATATGCAGCATCACCTATTATATGGCTGATCTCCGGAAATGCATTATCATCATTCAAGTAATCAGCAACTTCTGATAATCGAAAAACTCTTTGATCATGAACAGATCCAGGATGTCTGGCATTTGTCATGAATTTTTGGTTCGAACAGTAGGTTATTAGAGTCTTGTGGTCACATATGAGCTGCAAAAATTTTTTTATATTACGTTCATTCATTTTTATTATTAATATTGATAGTATGTTTAAAGATAGTATTTGTTGCATACTTATAACTGAATTGAGTGGAATCCTTTCCGATTTATATAATCTACTGGATTTTGTTTTGGAGCATTTATAAGGATGTGAGTCCCATCAATTGCTCCTATTGTTTTAGGAAAGCTACTAGCTCTTTCAAATCCTCGCCTCACATTGATAGCATGATCATCTGTAGGCCACTGTATGAAACATTAAATCTGTCACAAAGTGATCTGCAATAAAAATAAAAATAGTTTAAATCTATAGATCTAAATTACATCATGAGAATACAGAAAGTAGTTTATTTATATATTAGAATGTAACTAATCTATATGAATCGGTTGTAGCCATTTTCCACAGAGCTATCATCAATTGATGACGAGAAGGAATTGTGGGGTATCCTGGAACATGTCTAATTAAATCTTCTTGTATCAATTCGTGTAAATAATTGAATGTGTTCTTTGAAAATCTAAAAAGTAATTTATTCCTAAGAAATATCGGTGTATGAGCGCCGCAAATTATACCTAAACATGCGTTTTGGCTCAAAAACTCATTTCCACACCACCTTGAGGTAGAGTAAGCGCCGCGTTTTTTTTATTGTGGTGTCCCCAGTAGGCCTAATCCACATACAATTCATGTTCTCCAAATTTAGCGTAATCTTCTCCACTTTGATGTTTTCGACGAACCAGTGGGTCATTATACTATCAACCTTCATAGCTGCGAAACATTAAAAAATCTTTCTATTAAATATACTAACAATACATGTTTTAATAGAAAAATTATTATTTATCTACAACAAACTATTGTTTTTGACGTTCGCCAAAACTATTGATTGCTTTTATCGTAAAATGAATTGGAAGGGGGATATTGTCAAGAATCTGCTATTAGGTATTATTTTTTCAATATCACGGCACGAGCGGCAAAGATACTAGGTGGCAAAGTTGAAATTCGAAAAGAGCACATCGAAATCTATAAAATTACCAATTTGCAAAACTCCAGGAAAACTTTTCAGGTGATGTCTTTTTTTTTCGCACCAAATGACGGTCTTAAAAGTGGAACGAGAAAAACTGCAGCCGCGAACGTGGTCCTTATGGGAGCCAAATGGAACTATTATACTGAAGCATGAATTCCAAACGAATACCAAAATCTGAAACCAAATTCCATTTAATAGTGTAATCAAGTGACATATGAATACGAAGTTTGGATGTAGTGAGAGTAAGAAATATTGCTTATCTTGATAATTATCTCGTTCAACTCTAATCAAACTTAATAATAATGTCCATCGAATGTATCCCTTCATTTTTCTTTTATTGAGTGGTTCACCATTCATGATGATATGGCGCTGTCTTTAATGATAACAGTTCAATATATATTAATATTATTACCTATAATCATTTTAAATGTCAAAAAAATTGAAATATAGACATTTTATACATATCTACAACTTAAAACGTATTTTTTACATACCATTCGTTTCGAACGACTTCTTGGATATCAAATTAACATCTTCGTTTTCGTAATCATCAACATTTTATGAACGTGCGTACGCATTCCTGTTCCCTGTCGCAGCACGTGTTTTTCGGCTCCTTTCTTTCGCACTATGCAAGGCACGCTTAATTGCGTTTTCGAACTCGGCGCGATTCACTCTCGGGAAATTTTTATTATAATTCATGGCCTCTGAAATCAAACAACTTTCATCACATATATTTCTCTGGCTCTCCGACATAAGAAAGGCGCAATTTTTGCAAGTCGTATACGACTTTTAAAAGAAAGCGTATTGCAAAAAGGATATGTCGACTTTTGCCGAACTATCCCTCAAAATGTAGCTAAAAAATATGCTCGACAGATCAAAAATGATCGTTGTTGTCATACTGCAAGCATTACAGTAATTTGAGAACAAAAAATTTAATGCAAAATCTTATAACTTCGGCTGAGAAAAAACGAATTCGACCAAGAAATAATTTCAGACGGAAAATTCAACGCTGAATATTACTTAATATAAATCTATTTCTTCATGATGTACAAACCTTCAAATGCCTCCATAATACGGCTGCCCTTCAAGGCCATCGTTTCATTCGTACCAGTCCATGTTAATGAGTCTGATAGCGTGTCCGTAAATAGATGTTTAAAGAATGTGTTGGCGCATTCGCACGGGTTGGTTCCTGAAAGCCATTGGCAGTAACTAACCTATAACATAAAAATTTTCTTTAATTATTATATAAATACATTCAAAAATATTTTCGAAATTCAACATTTACAGTTGCTCACAATTGCTTTTGCAGAGAAGAAGAAATAAACAAAACAATATTGTAACTTCATATTAATACACTTACAACAGCACAGTAATCTTCATCGTTGGCTTTTCTTCAAAATATCGAACAGCCTCTATGCAATCAAGGGGGAACCCTTCTGGTATCACACAACGTCTCCTACTCAGAGGCTGGCAATACCGTGATAATTTGTTCAAGGAACTTTCAATACGCCTATAGAATTGACAACAAAATAAGTTACTAAATAATATATTCATAAATGATTCAATTCATTTCAATTTTTTTCAAGATGATACATGCAAATTTTTAAAACATTAGTCAGTAAGTCTCCGGTTTGACATATATATAGCAACATTGTTGACATATCCTGACGATTTTTGGATATCAACAGTTTTCAAACTTTTCGCGTCAATATGTCATTACATTTTGCTAATTTGTCTACAAGTCAAAGTATAAATAATCATCGCCGCAGTTTCATAATTTTCAACGCAATGTATAGAAGATAATTTCGTATGTTGATGATATATTACTTTATAAATGGTAATAAACTACTGTTGAATCTGAAAAGTGGTTTCATAAACTGTATGGAGACTCTGCATCTGCTAAATCAAATATCATTAACTATAAGTATGTCGTAATTAAATATGACCATATAACCACCGTTGACTCTGAACGCTATGAGTGAATCACGCTTTGAATTGGTTCCTACTTCTTGCTTTTTGCAATCGTCCTAAAAATGCTCCAGGAAAATAATGTTGACTCTAATGTAAAAGTAAATGCTGAAACTGGGCCTAATCTCAAAACAAAAACAAATGGTTCTACAAAAAAGGTATCGGAGATTTAGTAGAGCGTTGCAACGAATATATTACTTTTCTAGTAGAGAATATTAATAAATAAAATCGAATTTGTGAAGAAATATCTTTTTCCTCAATTAGGCCGGAGACATATTGACTGAAATGTTACGTGATACTTACTCTTGTCGCTCCTCCATACGCGTAAATCGTTCCTCAAAACGCGTGAATCGGTCCCCAAATTTCCTGTAACGTTTGTTTGGACATGTTATTTCTATCAGGCAATTACATTTTTCAATGGACGTTAACAATGCTTCTACAATACTTACCGGGATTCATTAAGAACTATATCCATTTTGTTACTAAGCTGGCAACATTGTGATTGGTTATTGAACGCAACTCCAGATCCAGAGGCAATGTTGACATACGATGCATCGCTTTCACGATCAGATGCATCGGAAGGAGGTTCTATTTCAGAAGTTGCATGCCTAGATGCTACTGATGAGAGGTGTCGTATGGCATTTACGAACATATCATCTTCCTCACTCGGTCCAACTGCTCCAGTTTCTCGACTTCTTTTTTTTCTTGGGCTCATCTAAAAAACATAATTTCTATTTCACACTATGTCAAAATTATTCTTTTTACAAAAACATAGCAACTGCCAATTATTTAAATGTTATATATTGTTTCGTGCGGAAATTGATGCGAATACGGGTGAACCTAGATTCACAATCAGGCTCGGGTTCATGAGATTGAGCATGCACGTGCAATAGTGATAAAACGAGCAAGTAAATAAATGTGTTCGATAGAACCATATGAACAGATAATAAGTATGAGTGGAATTTGAGTAGTACAAGAATACATGAATGCCAGTTTTCATCATAGCTTATAGAGATAATAAGCGGTAATTGTAAGCAACAACAAACAAATAATGTTAATAATGCTGTACTCATATAATCACATTATTAATATTACTAATTGTTAATCTGCAATAAAAAGTTTATCAATAATATCGTTATTTTAAGTTTATTATAGTGCAATATCATATTTGATCTTTTTTATTGCTCGTCTTCAAGATTCGTAAAGGAGTTGAACAAGCAAATGATAGAATGAACAAACGTGCAATAAGCATTATACCAGAATTACCAAAATTCCATATCTTGCCGTTTGATTTATCAATGCAACAAAACAATTATAGGTCACACGTCGATACAATGAAATCTGTCAAAGCAACATACATTTATGTCCATGAAGAAGTCTACCGGTGCAGAAACGTTGGGATATAGTAACCAACTTCTCTAAATTTTGCCAGGTTGACACTCGTTTTGTCAACAACACCCACTGGATAATACGGTTGAACATTGTATATGGAGACAATGTAAGTCCAGCGTGTCCATTACATTAATAAGAACATCGATTTATTGATATATTTTGAACATTCAACATATTATTTCCATGCTTCATGTACTTCACGAGTTTTCATTAATTATAATTTGGAAAATTGTTACGATATTGAATCATAAATTCTCTTCGTAAATCTTTTGTTATACTTTTCGCTTCCTTATACTTTTCTTTTTCACTTCATCAAGATCTTTCTGAAGCATGAGATTTCTATTTCATACAGTAAAAACTGATAGGAGAAAAAATGACATTTTTATAAAAAAAAAAGACATTTATGAATTACATTTTAAAAAGGAACTAATGATAGAAATGAGAATAGTTGTCGACTGGCTGCTTCGGCAACTTCTACAAATAACTACAATGAAGAAAATGCTTTATTGTAGTATTATGAGTGTAAAATACGCAAGAGCACGTGAATGTATTAATACAAATATATTATTTAAACATTAAATGTATTTCATAAAAATTTCATCTGCGTTTTTTTAACTAAACTATTGTTTTTAAATGCAAATAACAAAAGTACCTTTTTCAGGAATAAATTTAAAAAATAGAAATTAGGAATAGAATGAATGTACATGAGAACAGTAATGTTGCATAAATTTTGTAAATCTATATAAAAAAAATTGAGTTGTGCAAAAAACAAAGCAACAAAATTTGTAAATATTTTTACTAACCATTACAAAAGACATGAAATTTTTTAAAAAGTGAAATCTACTAATTTTGAAATGATGTTTATCAGAAAAATTTAATTTGAATCACTGGCAGTATTTTTTACATGTTTTTGTCTTTTACATTATGCATTTTGAACGCTTTTTAAGATCTTTTAAGTATAATTTTTGTACACGTATTACAACTTGTTGAATTATATCAATAAATTGTTTTTAATTATATTAAATGTTCCATTTTTCGATTTCTATCTCTATTATTCTTATAATTTTTCAATCTAGGCCGGAAGAGATACAAAGCGACTTCTTCATGCCTTCGAATGAAGCAAATGCAAACAATTTTCAAGAATGTAAAGAACAATCAAGTGGACCGATATCATTCAACGACGTCGTAAGAATCTTAGTTTCTTATGATATGGGCTGGAGTACTCGGGGTACAGGCCGGAATTACGACAGTTTGAATGGCTTCGGCGCAATCATTGGGCATTTCAGTGGACTTGTGTTAGATTATTCCACTTGTAATCGAAAGTGTAGGAAATGCGATTCTTCAATTAACACTCCAGATCATGATTGCCGCAAAAACTTTTATGGGTCTGCTAAAGCAATGGAACCTCACGTAGCAAAAAAAATTGTCGTTGAAAGTGATGTTTTGCGAATAAATAATGTAGAAGTTGGAGTACTAATAGGAGATGACGATAGCTCTACAATATCAGCATGTCGATCTGCAAGTAAGCATCCCATAATAAAACAATCTGATGTAAATCACACGTCTGGAGGCGTTAAAAAAAAGTTATATTCGATTCAAAAAAGTCATCAAGAATTGACGAAAGATCGTATAGCATATTTACATCGGTGTTTCATGTATGCTGTTGCTCAAAATCGCGGAAATAGTAAAGCCATGGCAGATGCGATTCGCTGCATTCCTTATCATACTTTCAATGATCACAGCAAGTGCGGGGACTGGTGTGGTTATATTCGAGATAAAGAGAATTATGACCACAAAGTGATTCCTGGAGGTTTTGAGGATGAACGATTATTCACAGACCTAAAAAATATTTTCGATAAGCTTGCTGGTAACGCTCAAAAGTTTTCAAGTGGAGCTTCCAGTAATTCAAACGAAAGTTTAAACGCTACCATGATGAGTAAACATCCAAAATCAAGATGTTATAGTACAACAGCTTCAGCAGATTTTCGGTATGCTTGCGCTGTAGGGCAAAAAAATTTGGGAGAAAAGTACACGCAAGAGATACTGGAAAAAATAAGTTTATCTCCGGGAAAACACCACTCACGTCATGTTTCGAGAGCCCAAAAAGCATTGCTAAAAAGACGTCAGCTCATCAAATCAGTTTCATACAAAAAAAGGCGAAATGAATTAAAAAGAAATCGAGCTGCATTACTTCATAGAAAAGAAAATATCGAAGGTGTTACTTATGAAAGTAATTGTTCGCTTTTAAGTGAACCTGCAATTGAAACTGAAAAACAAGTAACCTGTCCAGATTTTATCAATGATTCTGATGAAAATCCAGTAGTGCTTTTTGATTTGGAAACTTCTGGGTTGGACAAAAACTGTGATATATTGCAGATTGCTGCAAAATATGGAAATAAACAGTTTAATGTCTACATCAATCCCACTAAACAAATATCAACAAATGCTACTGCAGCAAATGGATTAATTAATTGCCAAGGTAATTTAATGTATCATGGCCTCAAAGTTCAGTCAGTTACAATGCGATTAGCTTTGAGTGGTTTATTAGAATGGCTGAAGTCAATTGATAAAAAGTGCTATCTTGCTGCTCATAATTTATCATTTGACGGTCCAAGACTATATCGAGTCATTTGCAAATACTCTCTAATTGACGAATTTTCTGATGTAATTTGCGGTTTTATAGATACGTTAGAAATAATCAGAAATACTACGAATAGACGAGGCAGAGGAGCTTGCACTATTAGCGGGTTATCTAGCATGTTGAAAGTTAACTGTTCACGAGCACATAATGCTATATATGATTGTGATATTCTCAGCCAAATCCTTTACAAATTAAATATAACAAGTGCAATGTTAGTAAAAAGCGCTCACACTTTTAAAAATAAAATTCAATATTGGAAAAGGGAAGAGGTTGCTGGTCAAAATTTGTCTACTTTGCTACCTCTACAAAGCACAGTCGGAGTTACTATTCGTAAAAAATTGGCATTAGTGGGTTACACAATCGATATTTTGCAGCAAATCTATGACCTGTCTGGTCAAGATGGACTGCAACAACAATTTAAAGAAACATTCAAAGCAAATCGTATAAGCTGTGGAATACACTTATCAGCAATTAAAAAAATTTCTGACTGGTTTTCCAACAAATAATTTTAATATATGTATTTTGTTTCAATTTGCTTATATCGTAATTTAATATAAATAATTACAAAATTTTTAAAGTTGAAAAATTTTATTCATAAATTATTTAAATGAAGATTGTCTCATTTTATTGTAATCGTTGAAATTTAATAACATGTTGAAATTTATTATAAATATATTCAGATGTGAAATAAAAGTTACGTTTTCATGAATTGGAATAGAAAAATAAATTTTATAAACAGTTTGAAAATTAATTATTTGACATAATTCATCTCCGCTCCATGCTATATACTCATGAGTGTGACAAAGACAAATTATTGCTCCCTAACCAACTGTACTACCACTGCTTGTACTATGTACAACTATATATAAGACGATAGGTCTCAGCTGACTACAGTGTTGCCGCACTTTCTTATACACCAAGAAGTTTATCAAGTGAAAAGCAGATTTTCAGTCTATTTATAATTTTTTTTTCAAAAACCATGTAGTGAATTCAAATAAACTTATGCAAAATTAGTTCTATAAAGTTTGAATTACATATTATGAGAGTTTGGGATGACCTGTAGCATTTTTTTTGCTAATAAAAATGAATTTAATCTGTTCAATCAACGAATCTCCATAAGACTGCGTGTAAAATTATAGTATTTGTAAATTGCAACAACTTTTTAACGACTTAGTGAATCGATTTCAAATTTTCACAGGTGATTTAGCATTAAATAAGAAACATTCTACTAAATTATCATTTGTCTCGTAGCATTTTGACATACCTCCATAACATCCTTAAGTTGGGTTGTATTCATTTTCCTGAAAGTTACAAGAAGAAAGGAATTATATTGGACCATACTCATTTCTTTGTTTCCAAATTATCCTCAGTTTTATTGGATGATATTAAAATGATGGAATATTATCGATCCAATCAAGGTTCAAACTATTTTGGCCTCAACTCTAATTATTCAGCATCTGCTTTTTACTCCAAGGGAAAACCTATAAAAGAATTAGGCATAAAATTGTTCTGAGTGGTAAGAGGAATAACAACTATCGCACTGATTGGAATGTATGATTGGTTAACTTAGCTCATTTTAATGAACTACTTTTTTTTTTTTTTTTTTTTTTTTTTTTTTTTTTTTTTTTTTTTTTTTTTTTGGCATCAGGGGAAAATCTTGCATAAGACACTCACGAGATAAATTCGTGAGTAGTGTGAGATTCTTACTCACTAAAAACCCCTGGTTCTTCGGTATCATTTTGTACCGGTATCAGTTTCCGCATTTCTTCAGTATTAATACTGCTCAGGTAAGCTGTCTTGTTACACATATATTGCCTGCATTCTTTACTCTTGGCTCTGTCTTTTATTTAGATTTCGATTTATACGATTCATACAGTTTCTTCCGTTTAGTTTATCTTTGGGTACAGTGGAGTTTTTTGTCAAATTTTGGGCGATGAAATTCCTTTCCATGTTATACACATATCGCTGTCTTCTTATTTCTACCTATTATATTTAAAACAATATGTATGGTATCATCCACTTTGATGAAGGGTTCCGTAGTCCACAGTATTCCGTTAGGAAACATCCCGATGGAGTCTGAGTCAGTCAACAATTGCCATCTCTGTATAAGACCCACGTCCAATGTCCATGATGAGAAAGGTAAGAAAAAAGGGTGAAGAAAAAAAATATATTATGACATAAAATAATTTCAATATTAATAATAAGACTAATTTTACATTATATCCTTTATCAAGGTTTTACAATCCTCTTCTATTCTTATTCTCTCCATTCGGTACATATTTTTTTTTCTTTACCCTTCTTTCTTACCTTTCTTTTTCTTACCATTCATACCATCATTCATTATTCAGCATTCTTCCTTATCCTTTTTGCAAACCATTTCTTCCATGTATTTCTCTATTTGACTCACATACTCTCATAGCCTACTACATACTTCTCTCAATTATTTGAAATAATAGGAGTATTAAATTAATTCCATAATAATCTAATATTTATAATATTGAAAACAAATTGGAAATAAAATTGAAAAAAAATAGGAGTATTAAATTAATTCCATAATAATCTAATATTTATAATATTGAAAACAAATATTAGATTATTATGAAATTAATTTAATACTCCTATTATTTCAAATAATTGAGAGAAGTATGTAATAGGCTATGAGAGTATGTGAGTAAAATAGAGAAATACATGGGAAAAATTTTCTATTAATTACTAAAATAAATTAAATTAATTTGTTACTTCAAAATATGAATAAACAGTCTTGTTTATTCATATTTTTTTGCAAAAGAAGAGCCTTAAGATTAATTATTCCTTTTCAATTTTGTCGCATTTTGTTCCAATTCCATGAAAATTCTGTGTTGTAATCCGATACATGAAAATGTGTTACTCTTCAAAGGGATGAAGAAAAGCTGCTATTATAAAGATTCCAGGAGTAGGTTCATCAACATCTCCGTTTTGAGGATCCCAATATGGCATTTTAAAACATTTCCGTTCAATTTGATCCAAATCTATTGCGAACGTTTCTTCTGATAGCGCTGCGCACATGAAAACTCCCATTTTTTTCGATCCTAGTCCAACATTCGTGAAATCTCTGACGTCGCTAAATGTACTTATGATGAGGAGATATTCACCATTAAGTTCAACTATGTTCCGAACAACAGCGATCATTCCATTTTTCAATATAAACGTGCTGTCACCATCATTTAAAGCTACACGATAATACTTATTCTGAAGTTTTTGATATTGCGCATTTGTCGCAGCAATATTTGGTGGCAGTAAACCATTTCGATGTGGTGCAAATGCTTTAATGGAATTTAATGTTTTTTCATTTTCAGGCTGTGTTTTTAAATGTTCCATTCGACGGTTCGCGATTTGTTCCAAGTACTGATTATTTTTTCGACATGCCCGTCGGAAAGTGGACATATTATTCTCATAGGGAAATGCAGAAAATGAATCTAATGATCCAAAACGCCTAGCATCATCGACTATATGCAGCAAACCGTGGACGTTGTATGACATAAATTCCTGTCCATAAATATTTATCGCCTTCTGAACAAATATTTTTAAAGCCTCCTCTGCATAGTCCAAATACGTTACGAGTATCGGCTCACTCGCAAGAATTCTCATCGCGTTGTGGAGCATCATGAAATGTTGATGGGTATATTCCGGTTCATTAACCCCAAAAAAATGACAGGTCCACTGTACAATAAAATTTGTCTATATTCTGTAGCCTTAAATTTTTTATGCTTATTTGAAGAATGCGGCTTTCTAGCGAATTCTTTCGGGCAATATTTTTTAATACATTCCAGTCTGCAAGAGAGAAGTTCCTTTTGCCTCGCGCTAAATTTAACGTTTTTTGAATAACGTCCATCAATGAGTCCACTTAAAATTTTTTCCATGACGCCAAGACATGCTAGATGCATACATTCAAAAGGTACTTGTGATATTAAATTTAAATTCAATCCAGCGAGGGGACTGGGGCCTTCTTTGAAGTGCTCTCCATCAGTCCGTGCAGCATATTCCGTAGATGTGCGGGGTGGCCATTCAGCTCCTTTGTATATTGTTATTCCTTGGCGAACAGTTTCTCCTTGCACCAAACATTTAGAGCATGGGAATCGCGAATTGTGTCCGTAGTGCCCCAAAAACAGTGCCCGTGCTGGTGCGGCAGCGATAAAACAACGCAATTCTACTATTTTTTTATGTCCACCGAAAACGATGCCACCGTTTTCTTTCGTCCTGGTAACTTCGTCAATGAATGGACGTAAAAATATTTCTGGTTCCTGAGGCTTCTCATTCCCGAGATAAATCCCAACTGTTTCTAGTTTAGATCCGCGAATATTTGAAACTCTAATTTGTATGGGCCAAATTTGGTTTTTATTACTTTTATCAAGACTCGCACCATCGATATTAAAGTCTATCAGCAGCTGATCTGGTATAATATGTAGAGGCGTTCGGCGAAGAATGTCCAGTACTGCAGCTTCAAATCCTAAATGCAAATATTTTGCGTTATTACTGAGCAATGTGAGTTGCACAGGTGCGCGCGGTGTTTCCAAAATTGTCCGTACATCTTTGGGTAATGCAGATAAATTTGGCACATTTCTCAAGCAAGTTAGTACTTTATTAGCTTGACTGTGAGACAAATTTGCATCTAAAAAACAATGGCCTAATTGTTTCTTGAAATCCTCCATCGTGGTTACGTCTTCTTCCACATCTTCATCGTTGCTATTAATAATTTCATCTTCAGCTTCCACGGATGTGATCGACTCGATCGAATCAACTGACGTATCGTCCTCACTGACCGCATCTACTTGCTCATGAATCAGTGAGTCAACTTGCATCTCCTCGTAATCTTCATCCACTGGTGTGTTATCGCTATTCTCGACGTCATCTACATGTAAAATCATTGCGCGCCTTGAACGATCTAATTTATTGCGATATCGACGGGAGTATTCATGTGCATGTTTCCTGCTGATCCGATATTTGTTGTTTTCCATATTGTACTAGAAGCAAAATAACAAAAGGACCGATATTATTCTTTTACATCAACACCAATTCCCGTGCAAATCCTTGACACATAATCGGTAGTTAACTATGTTGTCCCATACATATATATAGTATCGGGGTTCTAGATTGAAATATCGCGGATCTATCGCAACAAATAGCATTGGGTTTATTGAGTGGAGTTTGTGTGACTGTTTTGAGCGAGAATGAACAAGCAAAATCAGACGAATGTGGGAGCAGTGAATGTGGGTGCAGGGCAAAACTTAGCTGAGGACATCAAATGAAAGTTGCTGAGTTGAAAGAGGCACTCCAACAATGAAATCTCGAAATGTACGGGAAGAAACGAGAGTTGGTAGCTCGTTCAAAGGCGGCTCTATTGCTACAGAGAGAGCGTGAGCAAGGCAATGACGATAACGGCGAGGAGGCTGACGACGACGACGACGACGTTTATCGTGGCAGCAAGAATAGCGCCGAAGATACGAAGGAGAACTGCCAACCCCTCAGCAGCCTCAATGGAGGAATGAGACAGCCAACCTAAATTATAGACAAGAAATGGAGGATGACATGATAGAAGAAACGCCTCGTGGGGCATGTAGAAGACAAATATTACCAACGTGCACGTCTCTTACTTTTCGTGATGTACAAGACTCGCTGCCGAGCTGTTCTGGAAACGATCACATAGGTATCCGTCGCTATGTAGAAGATTTCGAAGAAGTAGCAGAGACGTATGGCTTGGACGAAGCCCAGAAGATAGTTAATGGCAAAAGATTGCTGAAAGGGCCAGCGAGAACGTTCATTCAATATGGGAGACATGCAAAAACGTAGAGTAAACTTAAAAAATTATTAATTGAAGAATTCGAGCGAATAATAGACAGTCACGAAATTCACAAAGCACTATCCAGAGAAAAGAAAAAAAATGACGAGTCGTATCAGAATTACATATATAGAATGTGTGGAATAGCGGCGCAAGCTAATATTGAACAAACATCAACAATCAAGTATATCATGGAGGGCATAGCCGATGATCCAAATAATAAAATGATGCTATACACTGCAACAACAATAAAACAGTTGAAAGAAAGACTACTCTAGTATGAATTCATACTAGAAAAAAACAAATGAAAAAAGAGAAAGTCTCCAAAACAAAACAGTTTGATTATAGGAGTGATAAAAGTAAGCGTTCATACAATAATGAAAAGTGCACATCGATAACAGTAATAAAAAAAAGTGTTATAACTGCGGTGAAATTGATCATATGAGTAATAATCACCCAAACCGAGATAAAAGGACAAAGTGTTTTAAGTGCAATAAGTATGTTCATATAGCAAGTAAATGTAGTAAAGTGAATGTAGTTAATGAAATGTCTAAGTGTATAGTCAAAAGATAACAAAAGAAATAGAAATAAGTGATCACAAAATTGTTGCTCTTATAGACACAGGTTGCGATTCAACTTTGATAAGGACAGATGAGTATGTTGATTTGGGTTTACCACCATTAAAATACCGTAGAATAAAATTTGAACGGTTGGGATCGAAAGGGAATGAAACATTGGATGTATTTACCACAACGATAAGATTGGATGGTGAAGATTTTAGTGTTAGAGTGTATGTCACCCCTGGTCGAATTGTCAAGCATGCATTCATACTAGGTGCAGATTTTAGTAACCGAGTCAAAATGGTAGTAGAGGGTGGAAATATTGAATATCATAAGAGAGAACCAGTGGAAGAAGATGATAGTAACGTACCAAGTATATTCAAAATTAATGTGATTGATGAACAACAAGAAGCGGAATAAGCACACATACATGATAGAAAAAAGCGTGTCAAAATTGAGAATATTATAAGCAATTACAAACCTGAAAAGACGTGTGATGTATGTATTACGACAAAAATTATCTTGAAAGATAAAAGCCCAGCGACAGCACGGCCTCAACGCCTGTCACCATCCGATAAAAAAATAGTAGATGAAATCATGGAATTGTGGATGGCTAAAGGCATCATCAAGGTATCATACTCGGATTATGCCAGCCCAATTGTGTTAATGAAGAAAAAAGCCGGCAACACAAGAGTGTGTTTTGATTATAGAGAGCTAAACAAAAAAATTGAGAGTCCACGATTTCCATTGCCGTTGATTGAAGACCAGATTGATGCGTTAGAAGGGACAAAAATATTTACAACCATTGACATTAAAAATGGTTAATTTCACGTACCAGTGGATAAAAATAGTCAGAAGTATACAGCATTTGTCACCCCCACCAACCAATATGAGTTTCTGAAAACCCCATTTGGCCTATTAATAGCTCCCGCAATTTTTCAAGGGTAAATCAATGCAATATTTAGACAGCTTATAAAAGATAATATTGTGATAACGTACATGGATGATTTAATTATTCGTGCAGACAATATGGAAGATGCGGTACATCGTTTTAAACAAGTAATAGATGTGGCACAGCAGCACGGTTTGTAAATAAATTGGAGTAAGTGTTGTTTTATGCAAAGAGAAATTGAATATTAAGATCACATAATTACAAATGAATCAAGTACTACCATCAAAATCGGAGACAACATCAATCAGAAATTTTCCAATACCTACAACACAAAAAGAGTTACAAAGTTTCCTTGGTTTGACTGGTTATTTAAGAAAATTTATTCCCGGGGTACTCATTTATCGCAAAACCACTAACTGACTTATTGAAAAAGGACGTTCAATTTGGAATAAAAAATAATGAATTGGATGCAATTAACATATTGAAAGACGCTCTTAGTAATGATCACGTGTTAAAATCATTTCGTCTAGGGGCAGAAACAGAAGTGCACGCAGACGCATCATGTAATGGATATATGGGCACGGCAAATAGACGCTAGCAAACACTTGAAATAAAATAATAAAAAAAAATTTTAATTCAAATTTAGGCAATATTATTAATTTGCAATTTGTTCATAAGTATAAGTTCTCAATGTTATCATTCATAAAAAAAATTTCAAACAATTTTATTTTATGGAATGAACGTATCAATCACACGCCAATGAATGTATGTATATGTACGGCAAAAAGACGCTTTCAAACTCTTTGGTGAAAAATATAAAAGAATATATAAATTCAAATTTAGATAATATTTTTGATTCGCAAATAATTCGTCATTATGTTCTCGATTTTATTATTTCTTAATGACATTTCAAACTATTTTTTTTTTTTCTGGAGTGAGCGTCTCAATTGCACACCAACAAATGTGTATATGTGCACGGCAAAAAGACGCTTTCAAACACTTTAATGAAAATTATAAAAAGAAAATATAAATTCAAATTTAGATAATTTTTTACATTCGCAAATAATTCGTCATTATGTTCTCGATTTTATTATTTATTAATGACATTTCAAACTATTTTTTTTTTTTCTGGAGTGAGCGTATCAATCGCACACCAATAAATATATATACATGAATGTACACGGGAAAAAGACGCTACCGATGATCTCACTGAATTCATTAAAGAAAAACTACTCACTTTTCTTGAAGATTTTCGATGTTGGGCTGGATCTCTTCCTACAAAAACCTAAATCACTTGAACTCCGACAAAAAAAGAAAAATCTCTGAAAAAAGAATCACTCACAAAAAAAAATCACTCACAAAAAAAATTACTCACAAAAAAAAAATCACTCACAAAAAAAAAATTGGTGAATACTGAAAAAAAATTTTATTAGTTTTCAAATAATTTTCCCTGAAATTTAAAATTTGTTATTAATTTTTAGATAGTATTAAAAAATACTGATTTTAATTGTTTTTTAGACAAAGACGCTTATCGCAAAGAAATTCTAAATTGATGACTGCTCGAATGAACGTTTCAATAAAGAATGAAAAGTTTATGCATCAGAAAGCGAACAACAATTAAAAACAAATGAAACGAATGTTTGTTGCCATAGGAAAGTGTGAGTGTATCGGATCTGAATATCTGACAGAGAGGGAGACACACAGATACATAGAGAAAGTGTGCGACACAGAAAATTGAATAACAGCAGAAACAAAAAAGTTGAATATAGAAAATTTAACAACAGGATTTACTACGGCAACCTCCTCATTGATTATGTTTGCAATAGAATAAATCATCAAGTAGATATAAAATTATTAAATTTCATAATTATATATAATATTCATTAGTATAAATAGAAAAAATGTAACCAGAACACAAGTTTTGGCGCGTAGTAGTCATGTCTATTATACGGCATCGAAATATCGATGTCTATTGTGACACCTAGCGTATATAACTTATATTAATAGAATTCACATGATTTCGACGTATTACACATCGTGAAATACTCTGGTCTCACAGTGGTAACAACTTCTGACAGCACGGAGTGGAATTTCGTGGCGTGCACCAAAGGCTATTGGGTATATGAATGAATGAAATAAAAATGGTATAACTGTTGTAATTGTATTGGCAATTTAGGTTATAATATAACCGTTATATGTGTAATTTTATGAGATAAATAACAATGATATTTATGATACATTTATTATAATGTAAATTAATTTTTAAATTAGAATTTACGTCTTCGATAGAAAAAAAAAACAAAAGCCCAGAAGGCCATGCCAGACTCGAACCCGCGACGAGAATTTCGTCATCGGTCGAATCCCGCACGGCCATTTGTGGGGAGTAGAAAAATAAACAGAAATAGTATAAGTGTTGCAATTTCAATTAACAATTTAGGTTATATTTGTAATTTTATGTAAATATATATGATGAACAATTTAGAATAAATATTATTATGTTGAAATAATTAGGATTTAAAAAGATTCTTCATTCGACTGTTAATACGAAATTTCAAAAATCAATTTTAATATAATGATAAATCATTCAAAGATAAATATTAATTTTTAATCTTAATGATTTTAATAAAAAAAATTTACTAATTGAAAATAGAGAAAAAAAAAACTCCGAGTAGGCTTTTTCCATCGGGATTTGAACTTGGACCGTATGAATTAGGCACCAAGTCGCCACCTTAGGAGCCATTCGGAGTTTTTGTAGTAATAAAGTTACAAAAATAGTATAAATATATATATATATATTTTTTTTTTCAACAATGACATTTAATATATATATCAATGGTAGAGCTTCATGTTATTAAAATTCTCACTACGCGGTGCACTTGTAAACTAAATCGACCGCCACGCTAACTACAGGAGACTAGCACTACTAAACTTCATATATATAGCACTCTACTTGCATATTAATTACAATATTACATACACAAGTTATTTATTATCTCAACGTGCATTCAACGTTTTTATCATTGTATGTATAGTTTGTTGAATTAAACATAACCAAAATTACATTCAGTTCACGCTTTTTACAATGAAGTTATAGTAAAAAATATACTATACTTCTCTGTACAAATAATAACATTATTTAAATTTAAATATTCAAAATAAAATAATGGCGAAGCTCAATTCATATTATACATTATGTCCGTTAATTGATCAACAAAATTTATTGGGAGTTGAAAAAGATGCGGATTCTGGATGTGCCATTGTTACATTAGGAAGAAACATTGTTATTCGATATAAGGTTAGTTTACCCAACTAATAAATTGTATTTAAATTAATTAATATAATATTATTACTTATAAAATATTCTGTTTTCAATACATTCTATTACATCAAATTTGTTAATATTTCTTTTAATAATTTTCTAGCTTCATGATCTGAAACAAGTGAGCAGTTGGTCAACTAAAGAACGTCTCACAACACAAGTGATTTATGACAAACAAACAGACCGTTATGTTGCGGTATTTAATGAAAAATATATTCGTGTATGGGCGAAAAATGAAACGGATCTAGATAAAGTGAAGAAATATAAATTTAGTTGTCCTTTTCAAACAATTTTATCATTAGACACTACCTCGCCGGTATTAGTACGCCGAGATGGCGCTACTGCATCGTTAGAATGGGCGCGTAATCATAAAACAACATGGTCCAGTAATGGAATTTTACTTCCTAATGAAACAATATCAGATTGTAATCTGATTAATGTTAATAATAAAACGTATCTTTGTGCATTAACGAAAATTGATTCATTGTACAATTATATCGTCGTTGGTTTACAAGAGGAAACGTATCTTGAAATTCCTGAAGAAATAAATCGAATAGTATTAACTAGAATATCAGAAAAACTCATTGGACACGTTGTACTTCAAGATCATCATAACGCTTATCTCTTAACGTTGTGTAGGTCATTTATATTTATTCTAACAATTTATTATTTCATTATCATGGTATATAATTTTTATGTTTTTTATTTCCAGGGTCACATGGTAGATTATATAGTTATCCATTGACTGGCTCATGTCCAGATCCGGTTCCAGGAATGTTAGTCAGTGTATTCTCATCAATAAGTACCAATCACCCTGTTGTTATGGTACCTTTAAATGACGCAACGATTGCTGCTTACGGTGCAGATGTTAATGAAGAAGGTGCTGTTTTATTAATATATGATATTAAATTTAAACTTGTCCAAGCTATTCAGAAATTGAAATTGTATACAAAAGATGCAAAATTATGGCGGATTGATGATAAATTATTGTTAGCTGCTAATCGACATCTAGCTATTGCACCATATCGTTTGACATCGCAAAAAATTGAAGCTATGTTAGGTTCATTATGGAATTTTAATGGTGATGTCAAAGTAAATGATGAAGATAATGATGTTGTAGAGATTCGAGAGACGATAATAGCAAATTGGCAAAATTCACAAACACTACCATCATCTGATAAATTGTCAACAAAAGATGTTACACACAAAATTGCTAAACAAATCAATGTTTTATTGAATGAGGGAATAAGCGACGCGGCAATATTACAAGTACTTATTCCACAGCTTATTGAATCGAAAGATGTGTCATCGATAATGTATTGTTTGGAGAATTTTAATGATTTGTCGGAAAAGTTATTAATTGATTTGCTATCATTTGGTATCAGAACACCTGAGAAAACATTTTTATCTAAAAAAAATGGCATAAGAAAAAATAATTCGGATAATAATATAAATGTTATTATAACACGCAATTGTTTTTTGGATAAATTAATTAGCATTGATTTCTCTGACATCACTATCATGTCACATTTGAAATCATCATTAAATTTCAATGAAGTTTTAAATTTTATCAATTATCTTATCAGTAAATTAAATTCTGCGGACAGTGCAGAAAGTATAGTGGTGCCGAATGACAAACAATTGTATAAATGGACTAGTCTTTTTATCGATTCGCATTACCAACATTATTTACTTTCTCAAGATCCTGAAGTATTGCAGGTTTTACATAAATTAAAAGATTTATTAGACGAACATGTGAGTAAATTTCATATCATTATTTTTTTACATTCTCGAGAATTTTATTTTATAATTTAATTCTTTGACATTTTCAGTTTTACTCTCTAATGGTTTTTGGAAACTTGAGGCCCATGGTGCAAAGGATCATTCATGGAAAACCATTAAAGCCTACACACAAAGAATATAGTAAATTTTATATGATAGAAGAAGTTCAGTTATACTAATTAACAATTTTTAAATATATTTTAAAGAAAAAAAAAGTATTCACGAGTAGCCATATTTATTTTTTTCTATTTATTCATTTTTTTACGATGAACAATCAATAGATATTCAACTATTCATATCCTTTTTTTATTTATTTATATGTACACAAATACATGAATTGTAATCGAAATGAAAATGTCTGCTCAGTAATTTGAGCGACGTTAAAAATTTCGATATATGTTTTTAATGATAAATAGTTTCAATACTATTGACGATTACAGTTGATAATAATCTGCACGATTTATTTTAGTTCATCTAAGTATGGAACAGTTGATAAATTGCCAATTGCTGCCATTGATAATTTACCACTAAGTTTTCCCATTGCCTGTAAAAATAAAATAAAATTTTAATAATTCATCATACTTATTCACAATGGAATCAATTAAAATTTAATCGTAATGATATTTACTTTTTTCACATCAGCCGAAGATACTTTATCAACTTCAGCAGCGAGCGCTGCGTGAGATACTATGCGCCCCTTAAATATGAGTTGTTGCGATAAATTTTCCAATTGACTTGCGTCATTGTCACTGGCATACAAAATTGATGCTTTCAATGCAGTTTTTCCTCGCGCAATATCAGAATCACTGATATTTGGTGAAGCCATCCACTTGGCAGCTGCTTTAGTCAACTAAAATTACCGATAAAGAAACATAAACAATTATTACTTAAAGTCATATCAATATTTGCAATTTTTTCATTTTAAAATCAAGACAAATTATTTAAACTTACTGCACCAGCAATATGGAATGGCGCTTGGAGAATAATTCCAAATAATCCCGAGTCTGAATAGCTAGCATTAAAAGCCACAATACCAAACGGATCATTTCCCGCTGCGGAAGCGACGCTTTTCTGCAATGGTGCAGAAGTAGTACCCCATTTAACGTGTATACCAGAACCGACAGCTTGTTGTAAAATTGCAAATGCCAATGCCTCATTATCTTTATCAAAACCACTGCTTTCAACTGCGAGTGCCACTGACGCTAGTGGTGATTCACGCTCTTTGCGAATTTCTCCTCCGCAATATTTTGATGGTGTTGTTGGAGGATTTCCCGATGGTACATTTAGAGCATTAGCAAATGAGCTGAGATATGATAATGATACACCAGCACCAACAACTGCGCAACGTTGTCCGGTGAAGTGGTTGTTAACAAAATGTTGCAACTGTTCGGAATAAAGAATAAAAAAAATTAAAAAACTTGTGAAGCAGAAAATAAATATCATTGATGTATAATTTAGTGTTCTTACACTTTCTGATGATATTTTGTCAACATTACGTTTTGGTGCGAATAATGGATATCCCAAACCCTTACGATAAGCCGCTTTATGCAACAATTCAATAATTCGTGTGTTTTCTGTTAAACTCGCAAGTTCATAACGTTGTCTATCACTCAGATCGCTAACTTCCCATGGGAAAAATATTTGACGCGTTGCCATATCTTCCAAATACATAAGAGCTTTATCACTAAAAAATATAAATTTCTTCATTATAAATGAATTTAATAAATTGTCAATTCTCGTAAAAAATAAATAATTTAATAAATTTTCTTACAGATGATTGCGTGTTACTTGGAGTGTATATGAAGTAGTTTCACGATCTGATGTGGCAAATATATTTCCACCCAGTTGTTGAATATTTCTTATAATACCAAAAGTTGATGATCTAGATGTAGTTAAACCAGCTGACAATCTCAACAGATGATTTAAGCCTTGAGTATCATAGGTTTCATCGCGTGAACCTCCTCTAAAATTCAACAAATAAAGAAATTTATGTATTTAAAATTCATGTTATATTGAATGTAAATAATTATTGATATTCATTTTTAGTTCTTACTTGAAGACTATGGAGACTTGAGTCACTGGACTGTTATTGTCAATTGCAGCTACCGTTATTTTATTGGGTAGCACTTGAGAATCTGTTGAAGTGCTTGGTGGACATGAGGTTGCTGCCTTGGCAAGAGCTGCATAATTCCTCACCTGAAATTACATATCATTAAATTAAATTAAATGCAAACATATAATTAAATAACTGATGACAGAGTTTTTGAGGTTATACACAGCAAACTGGGCGTGTAACCGAATCAATTAACAATTGTAATATTAATTATATAAAAAAAAATGCTCATTATTAAAAATATGTAGCAATATCATAATGATCTCGACGCTCAATAATATATATCAGTCATAAAAAAAATTATTAATTATCACTTATAAAAATTTTATAAGGTTTTATGTAACAGTTGATATAACATAAATGTAGATGCCAGTGGCAAAGTGTTCAATGTATAAAAATAACTTATTCATCATTATTATCAAAAATCGACATAAAATAAGATAAAATTATAATTTTATAAATTTTTACATACTGTTGTATTTCGCAAGATGGGTGATCGCACTGCCGAACAAGCCATTTTTTTTTCTCAAAATTTATTGTAAAAAAAATAATATCACAGCTTGACCCTTTATTGAAAGGATCGGTCCGACATCAAAACCAAGAGATCACACGACGTTGTAATAGTCATAATTTTACAGAGGTTTTTTTTTCTTTCTTCTCTACCTCCGTGTTCTTTTGCAGTTGATCTAAATTACCGTTAGAAAGGCCCGCGAAATTCAAATGATCATTCATAATCATGGTGAGCAACACGGTAATTACACCTATTATCGGGCCGCATTGAGATAGGAGAGGACGCCAAAAGAAATGAAATAATAAAAAAGAGGACAAACAATCGGAGTAAGTACATAACATACACTACATAACATGTATAATATATTTGCGTATATACATATATATTTCTTCCTTCTGCGTGTATGTATGTGTATATATATATCCCTGTAAAGTGGTCAAATAGTGTCAAAGTATTGCAATTATGAAAATAATTATAATATAAATAATATTTAGTGTAATGGTAAGGAGGAAATTATTCATTTAAGCACATTGATGGGTTGAACACTGATTAAATAAGTAAATAGCTTGATTTTTTATCATTTAATTACATAATTTATTGCCTTAACCTCACTTTATTTGTTTTTATTTACTTTTATCAAACATCGCTTGTGCATTATTATTTATATAAATATTGATAAAACGCATATGAGTATAATGGATCGTTGAATCACATTGTTCAAATTCTATAATGAATATAAATAATAACAATAATAATAACTATGTTAAAAAAAAATTTTTTTTTTATTCGTAAAATCAGAATTTCTTGTCAAATTGCCGATTTATTTTAATCCACTTCCCGTATACTTACACGTTAATATATTTGTAATACAAAAATAACTTAACCTTCATTTGAGTTTTGACTGCTTTTAGATAATGGCAGAGAATGGAAATGGTGAAAATGTTGTTCCACCAGTGGACACTGATCATAAGCCGAAAATGAAAGAGAAATTGGGATTAACAACAACAGAAGCATTAGATATTCTCCAACGCGATATTAACCGAGTTCTATTAAAATACGAAGATGATTATAAAATAAATAAGTAAGTATCAGTGTTATAATCTTCAATTTTTTCCTAATTTTTATGGGAAGTGATTGGGATTTATATGAAATTGTTGAAATAGAAAATACAAATCTTGGTTGAAGGATGCATTACATCATAGAAGTCAATATACAACACTTTGTTGGACATCAGCTATTGCATTGCTGATCAATGCTATCAGTATTATTATTGCATGCTTTAATATGGATGAACCAAGGTAATATTTTAATTTGATATTGATTTTATCAATCTGGGGAATAAAATTAATTTTCTAATTATATATTTTTTTTATATTTTAATACAGATATACTTCACTGCCATATGAAGGTTTGATAGTTTGTTGCCTCGTCGTATTAAATTTTATATTAGTCGTTTCTGATAATATACTGAGACACAAGGAAATTCCACATAGGATTCAAACATTACTGCAAAGACTGGAAGGTACTATTGAAAAGCTATAGTTAAATTAGTTTTAGTTTATGATATTAATTCATTGTTGATTTTAAAAATTTTTCAACAGTCGCACGAACTACATGTAAATGGCGACCAGAGAATTATCCACATCTTTGTACTCCTTTATCGCCATGTCTTACATTGCAATGGACGTATAGAGATGGTGCTATAGTTAATTTACCATGGGCTCTATTAGTTGCTGATGATATTATTGTCATTAAACCTGGTCAACAGGTGCCTGGTTATTGTATACCTTATGATGTGAGTTCGTAAAACTATTTCAGGATGTAAATTCTCATTCAAATTATTTTATATTTTATTTTTCTTGTGTTAAAGAATCCTGATGGGCCGATTTTGCACGCAAAAGAAGTTTATAGTCCTACAATCCATGAAGAAAATGAAATATTTTCAACGCCACAAGCTCGATCGCCATTACAAAATCAAATTTATAAATTACAAGAGACACCATATTTAACGAATTTACAAATGGCTTTGGATCAAGCATTGGATCGACCAGTTACTTATCACAATCGTGTTCGTCATTTGGTTATGATATGTTGCATTGAACAATTGGTTTATCCAATTCTTCTTATTATCGTACAATTGGTGAATCTGCTACGTTATTTGTATTTTTATGAATACGTTGGCATTGGTCACTGGACTGAATTATTTTTATTGCAACCAATAGCCGTGACACTTCCTTTATTGCCAATTATTTTTCCAACTTTATGGATTGTTTTAAGTTGTTTTGGTATGGCGCGATTCAAAGCACTATTCGAACTCTATCAATCATCGAAAAAAGTTCCGGTTAGTGCATATTATCATTATTCAAACTCTGCTAGATTATTAATATATTATATATTCCAATTGATTTCTATAATGAATTCTATTTTTTCTTTTTTTTTTATTCTTTACATAGTTTGTAGATCCTTTTGATGATGCGGATATCTCTGGCCCTAATAATCCTGAAGTCGTTTACAATTGGGCTGAATTAATATCATATTTTTTTGATATACTTTTTGGTGAAGAATTAATGATGTCACGATCCGCAAATATTCTTCATGTTTTAGGATCAGTAACGGCACTTTGTTGTGTTGACAAAAAAGGAATATTATCTTGGGCTAATCCAACAGCTGAAAAAGTATTTTTTTTGCGCAATGCCAACGCAGTTTCGCGTACTTCCAGGTATATACATGACGTGTATTACTTTATGCTTATTTTATATCTAACTAATTTCTATAAACAAATCAACGATTTATTATTTTCAATTTTAGTACTGTCAGTCTTGATAGACCTGGCCCTTCGCGAGCCAACGAAAATAGTAGAAATGATTCAAGTAAAGTACCTTATTCTCAACAGGGTAAGCCAGTAAACAAAATGTTTTAATATTATCTATACTTTTTTCGTTTGATTTATTGGATTAATTAATTTTTCTATATTTTAGAAAACAATCATCCCATAGCTGAAGTTCTTGACTTAACTCACGACCGTGCATTACCATTCCGACTTCAATTTGATGATCCATCATGGCGAAATCATTTAAATTCATTGAAACCTTTGGGTTTAGCAATTCTTTTAAATACATGTAATATGGAAACTCAAGAACATTATGCACAATTCTGTAGTCATGTTACATGCGAGGCACTTTATAATGAAAATTTAGTGCCAGTAACAAATAGACGGTAGGTAATATTATTATTGCTATTGAATTTTTTTTTCTCATGATAAATGTACTTTGGATGTCCGAAGTAAATTTCCAACAACAATTATGTGTGGCCTAATAGCTTTTATTATTTTCACTTATTTTAAATTCTTTATTGTTGAATGTGTTATTGAATTGCCGTGTTTAGATTAGGGTCGAATTATATAAATTAATTAATAATTATTGAAATAACGGTCTTTTGAATCATATAAATTTATTAGTCGCCAGAGCAATGCCGAAAATAAATTCGACTTGCAAGAGAAAGATACAATGCAAAGTTCGAGGGAAAGGCATTTAATCGAGGAGTCAGAAAACCTGGGCAAGACGTGGTCAGTCAAGCAAAACATCAATTATATATTTTTTCTTACATAATCTTTTGTATCATCTGTATTTTCAAAATTATATTCTTATCTCTTGTTGAACCTCGAACTCTGTAGTAAATTCGGCTGGGTGCTTGCTATCAATCTTATGCTTCTTAATTTCTACCGAATACATTTCGTATAATACAATTGAAAATGAAAATGCAAAAATAATAAAAATAGAAAATGAATAATAATTTATATTTTAATCAGGTGTCTCTGTGAACTCGCAAAACAAATTGGCTTTCAAGATCAGGCACAGGAAATATTTCAGTTAGAACAACAGCTATCGACATTTCGACATGTGGTATGATTAATTAAAATTTAAAACAATAATAAATCACAATTTAATTGGAAAGTTTAAATTTATAAACAATAATAATTTATTTATTATACAGCAACCAGAGATGGTTCGACGTGATATTAAATTCGCACGTTCTTTGAGTATTTCTACTAAACTCAAATTTCCATTTCCACATATGGTCGCAGTTATAGTAAAAGAACGAGGCGGAGGCGGTTTACAATTATTAACACAGGGTACTGCTGATATTATTCTCGATTCATGCATCGAATTTTGGGACGGACATGATTTATGCCCATTGTCCGCTACAGATAGGTATGTATTCAATCAACAAATCTACTTAATAATAATTAAAAAAATTAAATTAATAATTCACAATTGATTGTTCATTTGTTTAGGAAAAAAGTCCAGGATTTCTATCAACGAACAAGTTTGACATCATATTGCACAGCATTTGCTTACAGACCATTGATACGAAATGTCAGCAGTAAATTATCGAATATTTATTTGGAGCTACCATCAGATAGTAAACATTTGTATGCACCACATCGAAGTCCCACTCCATTACCATGGGATTTTAGAAACGTATTAGATCCTCGAGTAAAAGGCATTCTCGGACAATTTCATTCAACAGGTAATTTATCTGTTTTATTTATTCTCATCTTCATTCTCGTCAAATAAATTTTATTCAAATGTAAAATATCATATTGTTAATTTTTATTTTCTTTAGATTCATTATTGTGCAACGAAAATAAAGACGATGAAGTAAGTGATGTTGATGGTTGTTTTGATATTCAGTGCAATCAAGTATTTATCGGAATGGTGACAATGCAATATCAAGCGCAAGCAGATATGGTAAATTTTATTTTTATTATTTAATTATTAATTATAGAGCATTTGGTGTGTAGTGACTCATTTCTTTGAATTTAAATGTCATTGGTCATTTAATATTAGGTACAACTGATTGAACAATTAGAAAGAGCGTGCATAAGATTCGTTCACTTCAGCAAGGAAAATGAATTACGATCGCGAGTATTCTCAGAGAAGATGGGGCTTGAAAGTGGATGGAATTGTCATATTTCATTGCTCAGCGAGAGAGCTAGGTATATTATTTCTTCACATTCTCATCAACATTCTATACTTCTTTATTAAAATACGCAAAACTTGCTTCTGCTTCTTGGCTACTTTTTACAGGTTGAAAAATTTTCAAACGAGATATATTCGTCCATTATTTCCATCGCAGTCGTAGGTTTTTAATTTTTTTTTTTTCGATAGTATTTTCTGTTTTGTCAATTTATTTAGAATATTAATCAACCGCGCGCGCACACACACACGTATAAATTAACAAATGAATTTCATAAACATCTCATCTTTCTATTGATAATAATTAATGCTCGCTCGATATATTTAAACGAGAAAGAAAAAACAAAATAAATGTAATTTAATTTTTTCGTCATTCGTCTAGTCGTTTAACTATTTTTATAATGTGTCAAATAACAATTGTGCATGTATATTACAGGAGGCAGCAATGGTTGGAGAGATATCCTCATATGCCCCCACTGTATATGTCTGTCTATATCTATTTTTTCGTTCTTTAATTTTCCAATTACTAGCACGCTTGTTTATTAGTCACGTTGAGCTATTAGTAACTAATATTAATAATAAATTTATCAAATAATAAATCTATCAGCGTTGTTTTCGCTCGTAATAGTTTTAGATTATTTGCTATATCGAGAATTTTTATTAGTTCAAATTTCTCTACATTTAATTGTAATAATTTATTTATTTATTTATTTTCATTGAACTCATTGACATAATCATAAAATAATGTGTGTATATGTAACTAACAAAATGGCATTAGGTCTGAGAGTCCAGTGGGCTGTTGGGTGAGCCAGGCAGCAGCCATGTCCTCACCTACGCCCTCGGTCCAATCTCAACAACATAATTATTCCTGCATGGACGAGGCCAGCCAGTTGCTTAATCGCGTATGTCCTCGGTATGTTACAGAATTCCTTTTGTTTGCTTTTATTTCATACATATTTTTTTTCATTACCGAGGATAAAATATGAATGCTCAATAATTTTAGTTGATTAAAATAAACAGATTATCGCGTGATAAATATTTTCTTCTGTCTTTACTAACAATCTACTAATAATACTTTTATGCTCACGTGAAGTATTATCAATAATTGTACAATTAATAATGGTTTATTATTTTATTTTGTTTATGCTCTGTATTACGTTACGTATTGTACGCTTTGAAAATTTTATATGTAAAAATTCTTGATGATAATTTTAATATTTTATATTGAAATAATTTCAGCTCTAATTTGGATACAAGTCGTGCTATGAGTATGTCTGCACCAAGTGCAATAAATACCGATTATTCAACGGTGAAATTTGATGATGATGTTACTGAATGGCAAAACGCTGGGCCGTCGCAAGCAAAGAGTGAAATGAGTCACAGGTTAGTGTAAATTAACCGCATTTATGTGCTAATGACAAAAAATAATATTGTGATAATTTTTCTTTTGTGTTTTTTTTCATTATCTATTTATTTTTATTGCATGATAGTTTGAATCACGACTCGAATGGAAATGGAACAGCAGAAACACCTCTACTCCCGTAATTATTTATTATTTAATTTTTCCATCCAGAAATATTTAATCCTTCATTATTGTATGAATCACTTTTGTATTGTGAGTTCGATTAATTAATCTGCATGTGGGGCAAACGTTTTTCAGCTGGAACTTAACTAGACGTTAAATATGCCAATGTAATTCCAGAGAACGTGAAACAATGAGGAGTGAGGACAGTGTATTAGTTCAAAGTGTTGACTTGGCATCCGGTCAAGAAGCATGGCGATCATTGAGCTGTTTAACAGACAGCACAGAACAAAGTGCACCGGTCAATTTTGATCTTTCAAATAGAGTATGTATATGTTTATTCACATTTTGTTATTTTTCTTTACCTTGTAAATTTGTTTAACATTTTTATTATCATTGAGGTGAATTATTTCAGGCAAAATTACCACGTGGAATAGATCAAATTCGTCCGCACCTTGAATCAACTGATAATGTGCCATTATTAGTTTCACTTTTCACCGATTGTAATACCACAGTAACTAGAGAGATGCTTCATATAATGCAGGATTATGGTGAAGTTGTTTGTGTGTTGGGTTCATCTGCAAACGCTGAAAATATGCCAATATTTATGAAAGCCGATGCCGGGTGATTATTTTTAAAATAATTTGAAGTGCTTTCAATTTTTACTAATTTATTTTCATGAAACTGCCGGGTGGAAGATAACTCGCGCGATAAATTGTCATTGATTCAAACTTCGATGATACTGGACATTTTTTATGAATAGGACGATAATTTTTCGTTGGTTTTGTTAAGTAATATTGATAGTCTGCACGATAATTTGTTTGATAATTAGGTTTAAAATTGCTGGGCCATTTACATTTTGATGATGGCGTAATATTTTTCACAGGCTTCGATAATTTTTCATTATCAATAATTGAATATGCTTGTTTTGTCGTGGTGATGTTTACCATTGGTATCTTTACTTTACAATTTTCATGAACATTTTTTTTACAAGTGAACCTTTGTTTTACAACACCGGGATGTTGATAGGAACTCATGTGATTTGATATCATTTCCATGGGATCAGTGCTGATTTTTAATCGTGGTTTAGGTCGATATGCCTGAGCTCGTTCCACCGGCGTCCATTTATATGTCATATTATATACAGTATTCATATCAAGTTCACCAAATTGCAATATTTTCCTTACTGGTCGATGCAATTCTCGTGGCACCGGGTCAACTTTGTAATATGATTTTTTATAAATTGTATTTGTGTCAATCTGAGTAGTGACAGGCTTGCAAGGTGGTCGAAATAAAATTTTCGAACGTTTTTGTGGCTGCAAATACACCGCAGTGGCACCACAACAATCATCGTCGCAAATCATTCTATCAAAAATTCAATAAAATAAATAAAATTATCAAATTATTAATAAAATATATCTGTCAGTGATTCGTGATAATAAAAATGGATATTAACAAATGAATGATAGAATATGTCAATATTAATATAAAAATATATTCACTACGACTAATATTTTTTTTTAATTTTCCATACAGAGTGGCAGTTGAACCTCTCTATCCTCAGGTATGTCAAAAGGTTCCTGTGATGGTAAACACTAATGATGATCAAGGCCAGTCGCCGGTTGATCTCAGTCGAGCATTGAATTCAATAGCGTGTTCATTAAGTGTAAAACGTGAGGATCCTATAGCTTTATTCCATCTTGTAATGGAGGTAAATAATAATCAATTAAATATAAATAATATATTTTGATTTATTCAATAGTAATTTAATAATAAATATAATTGTAAATAATTTTTTTACAGGCTCGGGACTATATGAAGTGCCTATGGAACTGTATTCAATTTTGGTTGTGTTGTGTTGTGACTCTATCATTTGCTCAAGCATTATCTATTTTTATGTTTTTACCGCCTTTGCTCTCTGTTGGCCAAGTAATGTGGTTAATATGTTTAATTATTCCTTTGCTGTCAATATCAATGATTGCAACACCTACTGATCCTACGATTATGCAACGTGCAACGGGAAAAAATCAATGTGTAATAAATAGAAAGGTAAAGTATTAATAACGTTATTTATTTTTATTTGATATAAAATTTATTAGAAATAATTTTTAATATTATAATAATTTCTTTTTAATTATTTAGGTGGCTCTATTTATTTTGTGGTGTTACGGCTGTAAATTTTTACCCACAATTATCACAATTATTTTATCGCAAATTGTATTATATATGATGCTGTGTCCATTTTATGTGAAAGTTGGCACAGAATGCTTTTACATTTATCCTGATATCAGTAGTGATATAACGTGGGGTGGATGGGGCTCACAATCGAATATTATACTTTTAGTACAACATGTTGCATTGACAATAATAGTTTTACATTATGGTAATTCAATTTTTGTTTGATTTATAATAAATAATTCTGTGACTATAATTCATTTTTTTTTATTTTTACAGTAACAATTTCAATGAGTTTTGTTCATAGAGAATATTCTTTCTGCCGGAGATTGCCTTTTAATAATTGGTTATGGTCTATTAATACCATAGCAGTGTAAGGAAATATTTAGATTTATATTTTATTTTATTATTATTATGGGACTAATTATTTTTTTCTAAATTTTTAGCCTTGGATTACAAGCACTGTTTTCTGGAAGTATATTATTCGAATTTATTAAGAGTGAACAGAAAAACAATGAAAATTTTCCAATACATTTGCCATTATTCTTCTTAACATCTCTTCCTCTTATATTTGCCATCAATGAATTAGTCAAGTGGCAGGAAATAAAGTGAGTACTAATTCATTCATCATGGAAATAATTGAATATTTTTTGTACGTGATGTATTATATTTATTTATTTTTTTTTTCTTTCAGAGCAAACGTCAGATATCAAAAGCGTGCACGTTTAGAATTTGGCACTAAACTTGGAATGAATTCGCCTTTTTAAATAACTCATTGTTGAATAATAGATAATAAGAGTCAGTAAATTAGATATAAACATTAATGCCAAATATTGAATAGAAAAAAAAAAAGCTGGAGATAATTATGTATTTTGTAAATGAAAAGACTCATAAGGAAAAACAAAACTGATATTGAATCAAACTCGATAGACTAGAGAATAAAATATTTGTGCCACTCATTTAATAATCAAAAACGGGTTCATAAGTGTAGCATGTTTTTCCGTAATTCAAATTAACGAATCAAGATTCGTCTTGTAGTTATTAAATGATATTACGTTTTTATAAAACACGCACAAATTGTATTTTAGATTTGTAAACAAATGCGATTTTGTAGTATCATTTACTGTCATTAACAAATTTTGGCAATTTAAATTATCAAAGCATTTATTTTTTAAGCTGGAAATTATCGTCATTTCACTTTGGCATTAATATTTTCATGCAATTCTCATTCTTATGAGCGTAAGTGATTATTCAAAATTGCATACAAGAATTTAAATCTAAGCATTATTATTTTAAACGGAAAAACTAATTAATATTTTTATTTATAAAGTTGTGACAAATTTTTTTTTTATGTTCTTTAATGTGCGCTTATTAGTTTATATTGACTATCATTATGCAATGGAAATAGTTTCAGTTATCAATAGCATAATGATTTGTAGTGTATTTCACAATGACAGTATCTGTGCATTTTAACGACTTAGATATTGTTTTTTTTTTACTAAAATTTTATTTCAAATTAATTTGGAATTGAAGTTTTCTCCTATCTACGATTTTATGTCGGAAACAAAATCGTCTTAACGTTAGAATGTATTGAAGATGAAATAAGGAGACTGAATGCTTGATATTATTATATAACATGTGAATGTTCTGAACTAATTTTGCATTAAAATAACTTTGACTAGTGTAATTAATATTAACTAATATTATTTATATAATTGTGTTGCTTAAGCTTCATACTAGCGCAATATCATACCATTACGAAACCAAATGAATTATTTCTTCTGCTGCAGTTAATATTTTGTTTTCATGTCCTATAAACGTGCAATAATTTTTCTCTGTATATATAAATTCCGTGGCGACATTTTTCACAACTGTTATTTGAATATATTTGTATTGAAAAAAATTTGTATAAATTAACGAATACGATGTATACTTTATCGAAGATAAAATTTATTTAATTAAAGAAGTGTATTTGAGACTACATTTTTGTTTAGATTATTTGACATTTAAATCAATACACAAGTTTTTTTGTTTTTCATTAATTCAAATAACTTTTATTTTTTGTGAATGATAAAAAACTTTGCATTGTAAACATCGTAATAAATAAAACTGTACAATACATGGCTTCATATAATAATTTTGGTGAAAATACTGACCAGACAAACAAATGGTATCGCATAATTGTAATAATAATTGTGTAAACACTTAATGGAAGAAATTTAAATAATGTGAATAGTCGATTTAACAAAAATATTTTTTCACCAACACTGAAAAAATAAAAATATTAATTATCAATTTAATATTAAAACAAATAGAATATGAATCTTCACTTACGTGCGATCTATTTCTCTTGATGTCATTTCATCGTGCAATGTCATTAAATACGCCAAAATTGGTGATGAAAATGTATTTATACATATGAATATTGTTGTGATTGGAAGAATAAATGATTGTAAGCCAACATAACCAGCTGCTACGTCAACAGTCGCTAAACTATTTGAATTTCCCTAATCCAAAAACCCAAATAATCATTAGTATGATATTATTAAATACATATTACAAATACATTGTATAATTATAACAATTAATTACCTGATAAAAATAAAATACATTGCTTACGCAATAATTTACATAAAATTTCATCTCTTTATTATTATTAGATTTCAATAAATCAGACATAATTTTACAAGTTATCAATTGCATTGGTAACAAAATAATGTTGTGTGGTCGATGCAACAATGCAGATATCATAATCCATAAATGAATAATAATGCATAATATTGAGCTTTGACTGCTAGTCAAATATGAAATTATATTATTGCATACAGAGCTGTAGATAATAAATCCCATAACAGCAATCCAAAATATTTGAACTTCATTTATACCACTATAAACAAATAAAATTGTTCTATCCATTTTTATAAAACAGATTGAAATATTATAAAATTTATTGAAAAGTACCTGGATTCTGGATAAAATAGTGGTTTAATTACTGCATTACTTGATGCATGATGCAAATATATACAACTTGAGATAATTGAATAAAAAACAAGATTAATTTTACGATATTTCGCATTGCTCACAATGAATCCAACTGCAACTAATAATATTAAAGCTGAAAAATAATTTTTATTCATGAATATTTATGATAAAAAATTATACTACCGAACCTAAACATCACATTAATATATGTAGAAAATTAATAAAGTTACCAATTATTACTGTGAAACTCATTAAAATATTTAATTCGTCTTCTTTTAGCCACGTGTTAATGTCTGGTAAATGTGCAAACTTATTGCCGGTGCTATTCCACCTTCTCAATATTCTATGCATTACTAATAAAAAAAATATTTTCACAACAGTTGTCATTGTGTTAATAGTATTCGCCTCTCTGAAATGAAAATAAATTATACTTTTAATTTTCTCGACATTATAATTAAATTTCCATTTTATTTCAAGTTACCTCAAACGAAAGAGCCTTATTTTTTGAATATTAATGAATAATTGGTGGAGAAGGACTGTTGGCCAAAAAAAATACCAAGTTTGATGCTCCTCCTCGATGAAACTAGAGCTACTTAAGCTGGCAGTATATAAAATAATTGATAATGAGTATATTGGTATTGAATAATTCTTAGTCATCTTAATCGAAGTTTTTGCACACCAATAACAATTAATAGTAAAAATAATCAATATCATCAGTGCAAGTCGATTGTTAATTAATGTAAATAGTGCGTCATTGTCATCAAGATAAAATATATAATTTAATAATAGCCATAATCCAATACTAGAAATCCACCAAAATTCAAATTTTCTCCGAGAAAAAGTCTTGTAGTGATTGCATTTCAAAGACATCATAACGACCTGATGGATGGATAATAAATATTCATTGATTATGAATGAAATTCAATGGGAAAAAATTTAAACAAAATGAATCTATACATTACATGCCCCATCAATATTATTGCTGCACTCATAATTGTGACATTGTAATGTATCATGCTCTGTACGAGTAAATCTTTCATTGCATTCATTGCAACCTTATATTGATTTATTATTAAATCAACTTCATTCAATGAATCTCGACTTTTATTCAGCCATTCGCTATGCATTTCTATTGCTCGCAAATATTTCATATAACCCGCTGAAAATTATTTATCATTCATTAAACAATAGAATTAATTTACATTGATTGATAATTTTATTTTATTTTTCATACTTACATTGCGTTTGATAGTCCGATAGTTTTTGATAGTGGGTGAAAATACATTTTGCATTATAATAGAGGATAAAAAGTTTATTGGACGGCGATAAATTATTAATCATATTTAATGAAACACTTCCTATGCTGGAAGATGGTATTGGAACACCTAAAATCACTGCTAATGTTGTGGCAATGTCTACTTGTTCAATCTGAACAAAATTATCACGAATATTCGGAGTATTATTCAATCCAAATGCAACAAGAGGAACGAGCGTTTCTTCGGGCGTAGCTCCACCATGACCACCAGAATTTTTCATTCCATGATCGCCACACACAATAAATAATGATGATACACCATTTGCATTCTACGAAAAAATTCAATGCGAATTTATTACTATACTTTTGGGAGATAATCACACGATAACGATTGCTGTTAATTAAATTACTTTATTACCCATTCCTGAATTTTCAAGGCAACTTTTCGAATTACTTCGTCCATTTCATTGAGTTTTATTTTTACTAATGGACTTTGAGGACCGTAAACATGACCAATGTGATCGAGTCCTAGATAATGAAGAATCATTATGCTCCAGTCATTGTGTTTATGTAGCTCATTATTAAGATGCCGGGTAACATTGTAATCAACCTAATTAAAAAAAAAATACTTGACAATAATTAATATCAAAATTATTACTGAAATGATTTTTTTTCTTGGGTTTTGTGTTATTTTTCTCACTTCTGTGTAATCAGATACAAAGAATGAAGTTGTTCCATCAAATCGATTGAATATATTAGGATATAATTTGAGCCATGTATCATCACCATAAAATATAATATTATGACCATGATTCTTTGCTTGTAAAAGTACATTATCAGTTGTCACTGTACTTTTTCCAAAATTTAATACTACGTCGATGAAACTGGATACAGCACCACTGGTCATTGCCTGGGAGAATCAATCAATAGAATAATTAATGAAAATAAATTCAAGTTGCAAATTATTTTTATTTCAAATTTTCACCTTCACTCTTGGCATTGTAACCGTTGGAGCATTTACTTTAACTTGTGATAAACTCGCTGAATTGTTTATTATTGAATTTCTTGTAAAAGACATCACATCAAGTTTATGTGCATCATTGATAAAATCCCATCTCAGAGCATCAATAACCATAAATACCACTTTTTGTACTAATGGTTTGTACAAATATTCAGAATTTGTCCTAAATAAAATGAATATTGAATTAATAGCTGATAATATTATAAATATGTAAATACATTGAATTATTAAATTCGTTCAAATTCACTTGGTATTATTTATCGATTTTGGAATATCATTCAAAGTTGCCGCTGGGACCTCGTGATATTTAACAGGAAAAAATCCATATAAAAATAGAGCTATTGCAAATAATGCAACGAACCAAATATAAATCAATATAATAGATCCATGATGATAATTTGTGGCTGAAAGAATTCAATGGATTAATTATTTAATTCATATGTTTGGAAATTATGCAAAATGTAACAAATTTTAAACTTACTGATACAGTTAATTTTTTTCATAAACGTCATTGTAATATTCATTCAATCTTATATGAGTTTTAATATTATTTTAAAGAAATAGGATTTTTATTATTAGGATAATTGGAACGAGTTTATTGATCCTGTTATCCTGTAATTTTAATTGTGAATGAAATTTGAGCAAATAACCGCCTTAAACATCATTACTTCTTTTTCTTAGTTTCCCCCCATTTTGAGGTTAGGTGTTATATTATATCAGCTAAATAACTGCTACTTTTATGAATGAAGTTTAATTATTTTAGTGATTAATTGTTTGCACAATTTATGCTCAAATATTATTTATTATTTTATTCATTCAAATCTTATAAATAATATATCAAAAGTACAAAATTAAACCGAAATTTTTTAAATGTACAATTTTTACATATGAATGATTATTTATGATTTTAGAGTTGAATAGTAGACTCATATCAATATATTGAATGAAAAATATTTTCAAATTGTGTTATATTTCAAATTTATAACTCAGCAGCTTCAATTCCGTGTACATAATACTAATCAATTCTTTCCCGCCAATTTTTCGTAAAAGATTTTCGTTCAACGCGACATCTCTAGGTCTTAACGTGAAATATATATATATCATTACAAATGCGCGCATTGGTGGCATATTAGGTGACACTATTTAAAATTTCTTTTGAAATTAACTTTATCATTGTTAAAACAAAGATAAATAAATAAGCAATATGATTATTCAATGTATGAAACAAGCGTATGAATTATTTATTGATTCTAGAAAATACAAAGCTTTCATTTGAATGTAGAAACGATTGATGTTTGAGGTTAGAAATATATATTTAAAATTTCAAATATACGTTAAAATCCGATGTTGCATATCACATAATACACTTGGATTTGAGTACGATCAATAAATAGCACAAGTGGATCATACAAGCTGTATTTTTTTTCAGACATCAATCCATATATTAAGTGTGCAATTATCACGACAATATGATTCATTAATAATAAAAGCCTTATGTGGTATAATTCAATAAATATTTTAGCTTTGAAATCATTTATCTATTCGTCTTAACAGATATTTTTATGTAAGTAGATTTAATATCATTTATAAATCATACAAAAAACAAAAAATGTTCATATTATATTCTCTATCTTATTCAATATATTTTTCTCTAAAACATTAATATATTTCTTTGTGAAATCATTTACTGAATAATTTTAATTTTTTATGAGAATAAAATGTCCAATATATTGATTCAATTTTTAATAATAGTTACAGATAAATAAAATGGCTACTCTGGAAGATAGTTGGAAAGAAGTTACTGAAGGATTCAATACTGACATTTGTGACACATGGTTTGCTCGTTTACAAGAAGTATATGCCGATGAAAAAAGAACTTATCACAACTTGGATTCACTTCGTGAAAAATTGAGTCATTATTATGAAATAAAAGATCAATTAAAAAATCCAAAGGCTCTATTACTCGCACTATTTTTCCAAAAGTACATATAATATCATTATTCAACATAATGTTCCCTAATAAACAATGCACATTATAATTAATATAACATTTCTATTCATTCCTATAATTAATATTCAAAATTAATTATGACTATAACAACAATATATTATTACCACCATTATTAATACTATTTTTTTTTTTATCAAACAGTTACGAATATGATCCAAAAGCTTTGGATGGAGAAAATCAAAATTTAGATCACTTTAATGCCTTTGCTGATGAGGTTGAGATGCCACAGGTAATATGTATTCATTGATATCTATCATTATTATTTATATATATCATTGAATTTAGGATTTTAAACTGCATTAGTAATATATGATATTTTTATTTGTTGTTAATTGTATTAAGGATGATGAGCTGCGTAGTGAAACATGTGGACTTTTAAAAGCAGCAGCCACTAATAGTACCGAAGAACACAAAATCGGAGGTGCCTTTGGCAGTGAGGATGCTCACTACCTTTTAGATTTAGATATGGCTGTTTTGGGTTCCACACCAGACGCCTATGCAGAATACAGGGATAAAATACGTGGAGAGTATTCATTTCTCAGTGAACCAATGTATACAGCATTGAGACTCAAGGTAAACATTATATTGATTAATAACTCGTGTAAAAAAATATGTGAATATTTTTATTTATTTTTGTATATTTATTATATTTAGGTGCTACAGAACTTTGTACAAATACCAAATATTTTTGCAACAAAGGAATTCCGTGAAAAATTTGAAGATCAAGCCAGGCAAAATATTCAAGCTGAAGTTGAACTTTTGTCTTAAAAAGTATTTGAAAATCATGATTATATATGAAAGTTATTAGCTTATTATATACATATATTTAATTACTGTGAAATCATTTATGATTTAACAGATAATATATTTGAAGGACGCTCGTTCGTTTTTTGCTTCGCAATATAAATCGGCAGTAGAAAATTTAATTGATTAATGAATATTGTATGATATAGGAGAATAGGAGAAAAAAAAAACAAATTCAAGCACAAAGATAATTGTATTTATTGTTTTTTCTTTTATTCATGTGCATCAATACACATGAAAATCAATATAAATAGTGCTAGTAAATGGATTAATGTTCACTATAAAAGGAATTTGCAATCAGAGAATTGAATTAATATTTATTTAAAAGCAGTCTTTGCAGTAATTATAATAAATGAATAGAAAATTAAAATATACACAAACAAATGATGCATATAATATATGTAATCATGTAATATTTTTAAAAAATATACTCGAATATCTCAACGATTCACGTTAAAAATACTTGGCCGTGTTTACATCTGTGACATTCTATTTTTTTTTTTTTTTTTTTGCTGTTAGAATAAAACTTAAATAAGCCGATGGTTGTGACATAATTTCATTGGGTGAAAAATAAACAATCGTAATACTATCAAACAAAAAGAAAAAACGAAAATCAATCTATATATATATATACATATGTACATTACAAAGTGGACAATATATATGTAAATAAACGTATAGCATAATAATCGCTTTACGTTTTGTCGATAAACAATTGATCTATACAGTCATGTGAAAAAAAAATATTATAAACATTAGTATATAATGCTACTGATATTCAATCAAATCTAAACAAAATAAAAATAAATAAATATATACTGTAGTATATAAAAAAAAATATAAATATAAATAATATAAACGTTAATTTTTGCATTGTATTATTGCAAGTAATATAGAAACCTTCATCATGTATCAATACATTTATCTATTATTATTTCACCTATTGTTATATTGTTGTTATATCTGTTTTTGGCGTGGCAGATAGGTATCGCAGTTAGAACTATGTATGTGGCAAAAACGATTTGTAAATCTACTAGAAAAATAGATTAAATTCCTTCATATGATGCAATATAATTCTATATAGAGCAAATGTAATCGATTGTTATTGCATGCACGTTTATATTGTATATGACCATCATAAAATTTGAATTTCTGGTATTGCCAATTGGAAAACATTCACACTGCAGGGGTAAAAGTTTTATGACTACATATTCCTCTTCATGATCTTTCATCGACCTGGCAATAACTTATTTCATATGCATATTACATTTAGTTTTCGCCAATGTTTTGTACACGCCAGTGCGTCAAAAGTAATGTGAGGTAACATATAAGACAGGTAATAGCATGAAAGGTAATTTTGCTTGTCAGTCAAAGCTGCACCAGGTTTTATAAAACATGCTATGGATATAATAAGCTATTTTAGTGAACGAGGGTGAGTGAGAGATTCACTTGCGCCTTTTATTTCCTTTGTATTTTCTATACTGGTACTATTGGTATTATAAAAGCTTTCCATCATCAGACATACTTCTGGCTCACGAACGTGCTGATACATCACATCAGTATAGCTAACACCACAATTTCGCTTCAATATTATGGCTATCAGTATTTGGAAATGTGTAAGATGAATATTTTATCAATTTGTAATTATTATGTATTTTATTATTTGAATAATTTTGTTCTCATTGTAATTTTTATTGTAATATTTATCTTTTTTATTTTGATAGCTTCAGAGGAAAGATGGAAGAACAAAATTTCGTCAACGTGCACAAAATCTTCGGTCCAAAGTTACAATTAAGGTAATTAATTCAAGTATTCTATCATTTTTATTGGGAATATAAATTACAAATTACGATTGTTTAAAGTTTAATAGTTGAAAATTGAAATGATCGCGCGCTTCTGTGATTCGCGGCCAGGATATTTATTATATGGATATGATTATTTCTGTCACGATAGTAGAAACTGCTTGAAAATCGATTCAATCGACCGTTGTTTGGTCGTCAAGTGTTTGCACGTTTAGACAAATTTATTATAACATTTAATAATTACCATATTATTTTTTCAATAAACGATACAAAAGAAATTTTATCGTTGTAATGCCAATGACTTTTGAACACTCTGCACGAACTAGTATAGACTATGATCAGGTTGGTCTACATTTGTCATATTTATTTTCATCAAGCATTGAAATTTTCCCCGCGCAAAATATTGTTTAGAAATTAATTTAGTTGATTATATGATGTATAATATTTATTAAAAATGTTTGTTTATAGTGTCCGAAGTATGAAAACTCTTATTGCTTGGAGTCTTATAGACCTTTTCGTCCTGATCCCGTTGATGAAATCATCAAAACAATGATGAATAATCGTTTAGAAGATATCATTTATGATGCTGCAACAGCCCCATCATTGTGTAGCGAAATTGCTGCTGATATTCGAAAAAAAATAATGAAATTACAGTTTGATAGGTATAAATTAAATTTTGTATATTGTTTGCAATATTTTGAGATTAGATTTCAAACTAAAATTCACTATCTTTTCAATTTTTTAGATATAAAATTGTGGTAGTTGTTACGATAATTGAAAAAGCCAGTCAATCCCTGAGAACAAATTTGGGATTTTTGTGGGATGATGAAAAAGATAATTATTCAATATACAGCTTCGAAACACAAACTTTTTTCGCTTATTGCTATGTAATCGGAGCTTATTATGAATAAATAATAAACGATTTCTAATGTACAAATCACTTATTTCTTATAATTCAATTAAATAAAAATAAATAAATTTTAATCTACAAACTGTTACTTTATATCTACAAATATAATTATTATGAATAGCATAAATTATAACAAAAGCTGTTTAAAGTTCGATTTTTCTTTTGCTATTGACAACAGTTGATAATAATACAATTTCATTTTATATCTAATTATCTCTCCAGTTTATTTTTAATGAAATTACAAGAAATAATATTAACACCATAATAATAGAATTAATATATACACAATAATTAATTAAATAGAA
Source organism: Microctonus brassicae (assembly GCA_918226075.1). Taxonomy (NCBI): domain Eukaryota; kingdom Metazoa; phylum Arthropoda; class Insecta; order Hymenoptera; family Braconidae; genus Microctonus; species Microctonus brassicae. Next base: position 13,015,071 of record OW445484.1, on the reverse strand, counting down.
TAATTTATGTACAAATAATAATGTATAATATTACAAGGAGATAACATACGAGAAAAAAAATACAATTTGAAAATGAACTACTTCAAAAAATTATAAATATCCATGCATTTTTGTAGTTTTATTTATTTACAAGCTAATACACTACTTAATAATTGAATATCAAATTAAAAGAGTGTATGACAATAATTGAAAGTGTTTTTTATATCAAATATTTGTCAATTTTACCTCATATGAAAATGAAAAACTTTTCTACCATTAGCAACTGTAAAAAATGTTATTACACCTCATTGTTATTTATTCTACGTAATTAATAATATATTGATATACAATAAATAAACTACAAATTTTAATTGTAGATAAAATATAAAGTATCATTTGTTTAAGTGCCAAAAAACAATATAGATAACAGAAATCAAATGATCATATTAATTATAAGTTTGTTTACTAAACAATTTTAATTCGTATGCCAAGTTTTGAATATTAATACGAATATGAATTACGATTTCATATAATATTACAATATTTTTTCGTATTTTCTCCAAACAAAAAGCTCAAAACTGGCCATTTTATTTACATAGTTTATTGCGAGGGCAAAATTAAATATAAGAAAGAAAAAGAATTATACATAATACATTCATCGACATCATTCTACAATATTTATAATAAAATGTCGGGTGAAATTGGATAAATACAACTTGGCCTTATTATTTATAAGATATTTAATTTTATAATTTATTCATTAACGTATTACAAGAGAATTAAATGATGTCGAAATGTGATTACGTTGCATCACAAAATATAGTGATACGATTATGCATGACAGCACCAAAGCCCAAAAAATTAATTATTGTTCGCCACAAGGGTGTACACACACTCCTTATATTCATATCTCATGCAATTTTTTTTCTTTTTCTTACTGTATCTTTCTCACGCAACATGATTATTATATATTACTTCATAATTATTATTCATTTATTCAATACTTTAATGTTATTAGAACTTATTATGCATCAAATTATGTTTATAATATTTATGGTTATCATTATCAATCATGTTAGTTTATTATTATTTATATAGAAGATATTAGATCAAAATTATTGATCCTGAAGACTATCGAAAAATGCATTATTGGGTTTTTTAACTTGTTTTTTTTTCACAGCCAAGTTTGAAGATCCCTTACCTAGAATTAATTAATCCTTGACGTGTTTCGGCATAAAATCTCCCACTTCTTTTAATTGTCATGATAAATTAATCAATAAATAATAACATTCAATATGTGTATTATTTACGTGAGCATTTAAAGAAGCTAATGAAAAAAATTTAATACCATTTTATGAATAATTAGAACATGCCAATTGTCATACAATCAATTCATAATGTTTAGCATTTTTTTATTTTTTCATTTCATTAATCGTTGAAATGCAGCTGAAAAATTCTAATCTTTGATTTGCTTTTGATGCAGCTCTTAATATTAACGTACAGGAATATTAATTTCTTCTTCCTTCGTTTTTCTTTTTTATAGAATCATCAGATGAGATATAAATATATTATTAAGCATTAAATGATACTTTGTGTATTGCCTCTACTACTTTTACATGTATAATATGCTAATGATATTATAAAATGATGAATTTATAACTTGAATCGAACACCTTTAGGTTGGTGAGTACCAGCCTCACACACATACATACATTTTTGCACACACAGACATACGCGCAATACATAAACACACAAAATTTATTGGTATAAATAATATTACTTGCATTCATTCGCTGTCAATTTTTAAATTAATTATTGAATGAGGCAATATTAAGTTTAATAGAATAAGCAGCAAATGAATAAGTGTCTAAGCTAACATGTGTATCAATTAATATTTGTAGATATTATTGGAAATAACAGATTGAAAGTACGAATAAAATTGTGATTAAATTCGTTTTATGTATTAAAATGTATATAAAAGTGACTGATTGTCTGCAAGATTCATGAATAATATGAAGCCAATCAGTTTAATCTTTTTTTCTTTCCATGAAATCAATTGTTATTGTGATAAAAGGAAAAAATAGGCATTATATAAAATTGAAAATAAAAATAATCTTCAGTAAATTTCAGCCATTATCATAACTACAAGCGAGGACCATCCATTAAATGGATGACTCCCTCTTCCCTCGCCATAACTATCACTATAATTTTCCCAAATGAAACCGGTTTTTTTGTACTGTGTAAGCATATTTTTGATTATATTCTCCCTCAAATCTTTATAAATTTTTTTTGCTTTACTTTGATACGGACCCTCAACAATTGAATAATGATGTAATGCTCGTAATGTTAAATAATTAAGATTAATCCAAATTGGTCCACGCCAGTATGGCGGATCATGTTCAGTATTATATTTCATATAAAGCGGAGCAGTTTTCGCTAATGATCTAAGACCAAATTTAGTCCAGAGCAATTCGGGTTTAGTTAAATCGTGTAATATCTTTTCAAGATTTGGTGAATCAGGATTAATTATATGAAGAATAAATGGAAATAACGAAACATAACCAAATGTGGAGTCGACATAACGCAATGTCGGATCATCTAATACAACTCGTACAAGATCAGGTGATGCTGATGATCTTGGTGGTGCCATCGGACGACGTAACTCCAATTTATCTGTATGCAAACCGTAATCAGCATAAGTCTGAGTGTTCGGTGACCAATGTAAATTATTTAATATATTATTGTCAGTTAAATAATTATATGTATCACTATATTTTTCAGCGGGATGATTGAGTAATTTGGCAAGATGTGCCATAACACCCGCGCCAAATGCAATCCAACATCGTAAATCTACATGTCGTTCATCGATATTTGGATGCGATGCACGTGGATAATCATCCAGACCCGATGTCAATGTTTTTGGATTTAATTCACGATTTGTAAGACTATCCCGACCACGCCAACGATAGGTTCCTGGTAAATCACCAACTTGAGTTGTGTTAAACCACTCAAACCATGCCTGAAGTCTTGGATAAAGTTTATCCAATAATTTATAATGTCTGTCCATTAATTCACTTTCACGAGTATTCAATATATATTGAAGTGTGAGAAAAAATGTCGGTGGATTAGCATTGCTGCTGATTTGCGTAACAAATTCCTCAGGGACTTTGGCAAGAGCCTCTGAACCAAGGATCATTTCACGAGGTATCCAACCCTCAGAGTTCATTAAATCAAACCAATGACTTAAAATATCTAATTCAATGTCCAAGTCCCATGTTGATATAAGCAATCCATGAAAACCTTCATCCCACAAAAATCCACGTGGGAAAAAGCTACGACTTGGAACACCTGTATAAAGCGGTGCTTTCCAATATGGCACTGGACTCTTTGTATGAATACTCTGTACCTGTGCGCTACCATAAAAATATCCGATTGATCCAATTAAATTAGAAAATGCAAGCTTAGCAAATTCAACTGCATCATCGGAAAATCCCTTTTCTTGTAATTTAAAAATCTTTTCAAATTTATCATTAAAACGTTTTCTCTGCTCGATTAATGCAATATCGAAATTTTTTCCAGTCAATTTCTCCTTCCGCAATGGCACGCTGCCAGACTCAAATAAAACCTCAAATTCAAATGGTACTTTAGCAGTAACTTGAGTAGCACAAAAGTTCGGATCAGTTTTCTTTCCCTCAGAGTCTAGTGGTAATTGATCACCACCTAACACAATTCGCTTCAAGTTTGAACCTTTCTGTGAGGCCAAACGTAAATTTTGTAATATTGTTTCCTTTACTAAATTCAAACCAGGCGTCACAGCTATAAGAAATGAATGCTCTTCAACTGTTCCTTTTATTGGATTCATACTAAATCTGTAAGCGCCTAAACCATCAGTGTAACCTTCCATTCCAGATAGTCTATTATCTGTTCCCAAAGACGCTTTTATATTCCCTGTGGACTTGTCTTCAAGTGCTGAATAAAACACAAATGAAATTTCACCAAGTGAATCTTTAACTTCAGGATTTTTGGCAGTAACACCAATCCTCGCTGTCCAATCGCCACCGTGTCTACCTCCCGGCTTCTTTACATACGACGTTTTGATTATTATATCACCATCATGAATCTCTTGAACACCAAAAGTCTTGCCATCGTGTTCATACCAACCATACTTCTCTAATTTATCACCTTGCTCGCACCAATGTCTAAAGCTCTCACCGCCCTGACGTAAATTATGTGGTCTATACCACATCAAACCACTTACTAATGATTGTGGATCTCGAGTTTTCATTCCGAAATAAAGTCCAGGTCTATATGATCCCCAATAACGATCAGCAGTATCCAATCCGTTGATCGCTACAAGCTAAATACATCAAAAAATAAATAATTATTATAATTATGATTATAATTACTCAATTTCTTATCAACGAAAATAAAAATTATTAATGAACACGTATTACTTTTTCGGAAACATATGGTGTATTTACTCGTGTCTCCAAATAACCTTTGTAACCAAACCATGCTGCCACTGCCATGCATGTAACAGTCAACAATGAATTCATCAGATTAACCCTCGATGATTCAGTTTCTTTTTTATGATGAACGTGATTTAAATGCTTATTCTTTGCTTTTGGCGTTCGTTCATGAGATTTTGATTTAGCCATTGTATTAAAATAAAATTCTCCAACGATATCTAAAACAAACGAATAAAATCATTATTACCTATAATTCATTTCCATTATTTACTTCACAGAAAATATATAATATATTATTAAATTGTATCATGAAATTCATAAATGACCTACATGTATTAAAGGTGATAACCCTACTAAATATTATCCAGTTTTTTCGTCAATTAATTGGGAAATAAAATAATATATAACTTACGTACAAAAGTTTCATGAATTCACCACCAAAGCCGGTGGTATTATCTCAATTTCTTCATAAAACTACCGAATTACCAAAATTTCATAATATAAATATGTAAACGAATAATTATGAAGAATCTTATGAATTATATGTGGGCCTGAACCGACAAACGACTCTTATCAGTCGTGTCCGCACATGTTTTATATATACGCATATGTTATGTGATAATGTGTATGTACATATATCAATTGCGATACATATACAAACCGTATAACAACAATACCACCCCAATAGCCTTTGGTGTACTCCACGAAATTTCACTCCGTGCTATCCATAGTTATTATCACTGTGAGACCAGAGTATTTCACGACGTGTAATACGTCGAAATCATGTGAATTTCATCATGATAAGTTTATATACGCTAGATGTCACGACCGATACCGATATTTCGACGCCATATAATTGTATAACTGACATGACTCTACGCGCCGAAACTTGGGTTTTGTTTATATTTCTTTCTGTATGTATGTTAATTGATGAATTTAGCATTAGATTTTGATAAATATTAATTGCGAATTTAATATTGATAAACATAATTATGACTTTCATATTCAATTATTTTTTCCGTTACTCAGATCCATCACAAACTATAAACAAATGAGAAGATTCTGGTAGCAAAAGCGATTATTCAATTATGTGTTGCATTGTTTGTTTTGAATCTGTGTCTCTCCGTCTTTGTTAGATACTCAGACCCGATACTCTATTGCAATAAACGCACAAATTCGTTGCAGATTCTCCTTTGTTTTCACTTCTCGTTCGCTTTTTCATGCATAAACTTTTCATTCTTTATTGAAACGTTGCTGTGAGCAGACCTCAATAGCTACGCGTATTCCTTTCAGAATAATTTTGCATTAAGCTTCTTGGTGCGACAAAAAGAAATAAATCAGTATTTTTCAATACTAAAATTAGTAAATTGCCTAATCAATAAATTGTGTATTTTGTTGATTGGTTTTTATTTGTGAAAAATTTTGTAAAGTTTTTTTTTTTCAATATTTTTTTTCATTCAATTTTTTTTTCGTTCAGTGTTACATAGGTTCATAATTGATCGTGAATTGTGAATATTTATTAACAGTGTTTTTTCGCGTATTATTTTTTCGTTAGCATTTTTCTTTCTAGCTTTTTTTTTTTTTTTTTATTTTGTGTGATATAGGATTTTGTAGCAGAACACCAACGGAAGGAAGGATAGGAACATTATACCAAGGAAAATTATTTCAAATACACCAAGGAAATTATTCGATATCCAGTATTCAAGGAGAGTGAGTACTTGCGAATTGATTATACTTCCTGCGTTTAAAATAATTTGACTCAATAATTTTCAGCGAAGTGATTCGTAGCGTTTTTTTCTCATTGCGTATCTCTACAAATACACATGTATATACATTCATTATCGTGTCATTCTCATATTTATTTATTGGAAAAAAAGTGCGTGCAAATTAATTAATTTATTTCAAAATTGTGGACGTGATTCACGATTTATTTCAAATTAATAGCACTTCGTTCGGTTGAAATAATATTTTTTTTTTTAAATTTTCAGCGAAGTGATTCGTAGCGTTTTTTTCTCATTGCGTATCTCTACAAATACACATGTATATACATTCATTATCGTGTCATTCTCATATTTATTTATTGAAAAAAAAGTGCGTGCAAATTAATTAATTTATTTCAAAATTGTGGACGTGATTCACGATTTATTTCAAATTAATAGCACTTCGTTCGGTTGAAATAATATTTTTTTTTTTAAATTTTCAGCGAAGTGATTCGTAGCGTTTTTTTTCTACTTGCGTACCTCTACATATATATACATATATACATTAATTATTGTGTCGTTTTTTATTTATTTAATGAAAAAAAAGTGCGTGAAAATTAATAACTTTATTATTGGATTGAGAACGTGATTCATTCCAAACAAATAATATTTCTTGCGGTTGGAACAATATTTTATTTTCTTTTTTATATTATCATATCATTTTCATATTTATTCGATGAAAAAAAAGTGCCTGAAAATTCATTTTATAATTTTGAAATTGTGGAAGAAATTAACGATTCATTTCAAGTTGATTACATTTTGTGCGATTGGAATAATATTTTTTTTAGTAATGTTCATCGAAGTGATTCGTAGCGTTTTTTTCCCGTTGGGTATCTCCACATATATATATTAGGGTGTGCCATTTTTAGGCAACTTTTTTTTTTCATCGAATAAACAGACTGAAAACATACTAGACGGTGAAAAAATGAGCCTGTTAAAAGCGGAGCTCTTAATTTTAATATTTAGAGCTGCCGGAATGTATTTTCCATTTTCCATTTAAATAACATGGGAAAAAAAAATTTTTTTTTTTTGATTTTCGTTGTTGGACATTGGCGCAACGTAGAGATGAGCCGATTACATTTTCTTGTAGGGAATCGAACGCTCTATAAAAAAGGTCTCTTAAACTTTTTTCATAGAAACAGTCATTCGGCAGATATTCAAACCCAAAGTTCGAAATGTATGAAATTTCTACTTTTTTGTCATTAAATCGATAATAGTCAGTTTTTTAATGTCATAAAAATTATTTTCATTAAAAAAACTGGTTTTAATGTGCTTATTTTTTGTGAAGCTAAAAAAAAATACTCATATATTGGATATTTTTTTTTCTTCATTTTATTTACTGTGAAAGAAATTATTCATGACTTATGTTAAATTAATTCTATTATCATCTAAAAGCAATAAAAATTATACTATCTAAACGAAATTAAGCAATGAAAGTACAATTATTGAAGTGTTTTTTTATTACAATTTGGATATTTTTTTCGGTGCTCGTTTACTACTTGCAATGAAAATTGAAATTGTTCTTCATCTTTAGTTAGGCATGTATTATATTCGTTGACTAATGCGACGCTGCGTTCTGCAGTGTCATTAACAACATTCGATTTCTTAAAAAACTCCAAATTTTCTTGATAACTTTCATTATCTGGCCACAATAGAACATCTTCATCAAGAAAATCGCATGGTAAATCGAATTTTTCAAATAATTTCATTGATTTTTTGGAAACGAATTCACTTATATTTTTGTTCAACAAGGTTTCCAGCGAATTTCCAGTCAACGAATCTTTCAAATTTCCACACAGTAATGAATAAATAATTTCCCAGAACTTTGAAATCATAAGAAATTTAATTCAACATGAGTGATAAATAATTTTTTCCACAGTAAATAAAATGAAGAAAAAAAAATATCCAATATATGAGTATTTTTTTTTAGCTTCACAAAAAATAAGCACATCAAAACCAGTTTTTTGAATGAAAATAATTTTTATGACAATAAAAAACTGACTATTATCGATTTAATGACAAAAAAGTCGAAATTTCATACATTTCGAACTTTGGGTTTGAATATCTGCAGAATGACTGTTTCTATGAAAAAAGTTTAAGAGACCTTTTTTGTAGAGCGTTCGATTCCCTACAAGAACATGTAATCGGCTCATCTCTACGTCGCGCCAATGTCTAACAACAAAAATCAAAAAAAAAAATTTTTTCTTCCCATGTTATTCAAATGGAAAATGGAAAATACATTCCGGCAGCTATAAATATTAAAATTAAGAGCTCCGCTTTTAACAGGCTCATTTTTTCACCGTCTAGTATGTTTTCAGTCTGTTTATTCGATGAAAAAAAAAAGTTGCCTAAAAATGGCACACCCTAATATATATATATATATGTATATAAATTCATTATTTTGTCATTTTTCTATTCATTTATTGAAAAAGTAGTGCGAGAAAATTAAATAATTTATTAACAAATTGAGGACGTGATTAATTGGAAATAAATAATATTTATTGCGGTTGGAATATTTTTTTTTCTTTTTTATATTATCGTATCATTTTCATATTTATTCATTGAAAAAAAGTGCCTGAAAATTCATTTATTAATTTCAAAACTGTGAACGTAGTTCACAATTCATTTCAAATTAATAACATTTCATTCGATTGGAATAATATTTTTTTTCATACAATTTTCAGCGAAGTGATTCGTTGCGTTTTTCCCTCATTGCGTATCTCTATATACATTCATTAGTGTTTAATTTTCATATTTCTTTAATGAAAATATAAGTGGGTGAAAATTTATTTAATAATTCTAAAATTGTGAACGTAATTCACGATTCATTTTATTGGAATAATATTTTTTTTTTTTGCAATTTTCAGCGAAGTGATTTATTTCGTTTTTTACTAATTGCGTATCTCTACATATGTATATATACATTCATTATTGTTTCATTTTCATGTTCATTTAAAGAAAATAACAGTGCGTGGAAATTCATGTAATAATTTTGAAATTGCCCAGCCAGCGTGGAATGTTGCAAGAACGTTGCAGGAATGTTACATCCGCAACGTTAAACATGGCGGGGAACGTTGCTGCAACATTCCTGCAACATTCCTGCAATGTTCCTATGTCCGCCTCTCTGCAACGTTTAGAATGTTGCAGGAACGTTGCACGGAACATTGCAGGAACGTTGCAGGAATGTTGCAGGAACATTGCAGGAATGTTGCAGGAACGTTGCAGGAATGTTGCATCCCCCAGCAATGTTCAATATCTTGTGAAGGAATATTGTTTGATAATCATGAATGCAATTATATAAAAATATATCATAATTAATTATGATACAGTGCTGCAATATTCATGCAAATATATTTCAGAAAAAAATTCCTTCAATATTCATAACCAGTTCGCAAAACTGTACTAAAACTCAAATGGCAAACTTATAACCATAATCAAATTTAATATACCCCAATAGCTTTTGTAGCACTCCACGAAATTCCACTCCGTGCTGTCACAAGTTATAACTATTGTGAGATCACAGTATTTCACCTTATGTAATATGCCAAAATCATGTGAATTATTTCCCCAATATTTGACGCCGTATCACAGCATCACAACTAACCGACATGACTGCAACACGCCAAACCATGTTCTCGTTTCATTCTTTTCTATATCCTAATTGGTGAATTCAGCAATTGATACTGATGAATATTGAATATAATTATGCAATGTCTTGAGATGGAATAAATAATCATATGCGACAATGAATGATTATTTGTTTATATATTTGATTATTCGTTCCATCATTATTTATTCCATCGAAATCAATCCCCCCGCAACTCCCCGAAACTCCCCACAACCCCCCGGAACTCCACGAAACCCCCCGGAACCCCCCACAACTCCCGAAACCCCCCGCAATTCCCCGCAACTCTCAACAACCCCCCGAAACTCCCCACAACCCCCCGGAACTCCACGAAACCCCCCGAAACTCCCCGCAACCCCCCGAAACTCCCCACAACCCCCCGGAACCCCCCGGAACTTCCCGAAACCCCCCGAGATCCTCCGCATCCCCATGAAGCTCCCCGGATCCCCACGATCGATTTCGATGGAATAAATAAACAAATAAACAAATAATGATGGAACGAATAATCATTCATCGTCGCATATGATCATTTATTCCACCTCCCAAAGGATCCAAGAGAATCCAAACAAGGATCCAAGGATCCAAAAGGAACCAAAAAAAAAATCCCTTGGATTCTTGTATCTTGTCCTTGAATATTAATGAAATTCACATGATATCTCAAGTTTATTACGACTCATGTCTACATTATCCTAAAATTCGGATTCCACTTAGTGGCCTACTGTGCTACCACACGAGGTAGGCACCTAAGGTGCACTGTGCGTGATCCTAGTACACTAGGTGCATGCACGGTGCGTGCACTTGGCTAATGGGGTACATATGGGGTATTCCACATCAAATCGGCCACTTTTCCAACCGACCCCTTTCGATTTGGCTAAAAATTTTTTATTCTTTTCTACCCTTTGAAAAACATTTTTCAGAATTTTTTCAAATTTTTGCATCCAACTCAAAAAAAGTTATGAATTTTTCAAAAAATTCAAAAAAATGGATTTTTTTTTCAAATAACCATAACTTCTTCAAAAATTGACCTTTTGGCATCTTTTTTTTTCAAATTTTCGTTTTTTAATGAATTTTTCGAAAAAAAATGAAATAAAAATTCAATATGATAATTTCTATGAGAATATCGCATTTTTTCAAGAAAATCGTTATTTTTTCGGAGTACGCCATTTTTTATTTTTTTTTTCTCTTTCCAAAAAAACTTCAATTAGTGCTATAATTATTCCCGCTTATCCCACAGTGGGCCGATTTTTTTTTCTATTTTTTTTATTCAATTGAAAAAAAAAATTTTTTTTTTATCACAAACTTCATTTATATAATAAAATTAATGCAATTCTACGATTTTAAGATATTATATTTTCAATTCATAGGCCTAAGCTTCGATTTTACTGATTGGAATTAATGATTAACATAGTTAACATTCAATGATTTCAAAAATAATGCAAAAAATCATTTCTGAATTTCCTTTCTGGCGTTTAAATATTTAACGACGAGAACAGAATTTGTAAAATATTTAAATTATTTAAACAAATAATTTTTTGCATTATTTTTGAAATCATTGAATGTTAACTATGTTAATCATTAATTCTAGTCAGTAGAATCGTAGCTTAGCCCTATAAATTGAAAATATAATAACTTATAATCGTAGAATTGCATTAATTTTATTATATAAATGAAGTTTGTGATAAAAAAAAAATTTTTTTTTTTTTCAATTGAATAAAAAACATAGGAAAAAAAATCGGCCCACTGTGGGATAAGCGGGAATAATTATAGCACTAATTGAATTTTTTTTGGGACAAGAAACAAAAAATAAAAAATGGCGAACTTCGAAAAAATAACGATTTTCTTGAAAAAATGCGATATTTTCATAGAAATTATCGGGGGTAATACCACAAGAGCTCAGATTTAGCCATATATTTTCTTGGTGATGCTTTCGAGTACTTACTTTTATTGGCAATTTAACGAGAGCTTCTACTTGCATTCGCCACGTATCATAATTGGTTTTATTTAAGGCTTCTACTCTTGCCAAGTTTAAACTCATTTTACACGTATTTTATTTTTTTTTCACTTCATTAGTGATCAACTAGGTTTTTTGTTTGCATCGTCGATCATGCGATGAAACTCAACGTATGAATTTTAGCTCATTAATGCAAGTTCGCATAGTGATTGGGTGTGATGTTCAATGTGTCTTTCAGAATTGTCGTATCTTTCTTTTGGTTTTACCCATACATGGTCGTAATGAGCCTCTGAATGCCTAACTATTGCATCGCGCGTGCATCTTCATTCTCTAATGCATAACTGAGATAATTCAAATCGTCTATATTTGAGACAGTTATTTGAGCGTTAATAGATAAATTGAAAAAATCGCGAAATGTCATCCATTGTGGCGAAGGATTATCGAATTTCGGTGTAGAAATGGTCGGCAATTGTTTTACAATCGAACTTTTGTTACTTATTTTCTAGCTAACGATGCAAAACAACAAATACCGTATTAGCAGAAAGCATGCACATCAGTACTGTCTGCAACATCGCAACAGATTGATTCGTTCAAGGCGTGCAATGTTGGCTCAAAATAATGACGTTGACAATAGCGATAACTCGGAAATGCATGAAGATGACGAAGAGATGGAACTTGCGTCATTGGTGAATGAACAAATGGACGATTTGAGTGAAGAAAATGATTCTGTTCATTCAATCGAATCAATATCATCAATTGATAGTGATGAGCCAGCCAATTCCGAAAATAATGACGACATTGAAGAGGTTTGGTGACTTTTACTCTCTCAAGTTGTTGATTAAGGTTAAGTTCACATCGGATGTCATCATATTTACTGCACTCAAATACTAGATGATTTATATCCTCTCTTTCGTTCCCGCAGCTACACCTGGCAGAGGAGATATAACCTACTCGTTCTAGTGATATATTCAAATTATAATGATTAGCTCGCATCCTATTGACCCATGTCGTGAATTGTCGACTGTTGTTAGTTCCATTAAACCATAGTTTGGTTTGTTCTTCATTAAAAAAGTTGTCAAAGTATTCTCTTCCTTTTATTCTTCCTTGTTGTTTTATTTCTATAATCGTGTTCTTTTTCATTTCATCTTTATAGTTTTTTTTCAGGTCTTCGAGTGGAACTTCCACTTCCTCTGTTGCTTCTTCGCGCGTTGCCTCTTTTGCTAGTTGATCTGCAATTTCATTCCCTTCTATTCTTACATGTGCTGGAATCCAACACATTGCTATTTTTTTTCCTTATATATATCTTTCCTTTTTTAGTTCAAAGTATTTTTTCCTTATCTCTAATATATGTATATTAATGTAGACGTTTATTTTATTATTTGCTATCGCTTGAAGTACGCTGAGCGCATCACTGTATATTATTGTATCTTTGTTGTTTTTTTGATTTTGCATTAGCTGTAACGCCTCAAGTATTGTCACCGCTTCTGCCGTATAGTTTGAACAGTTTTTGTCTATGCTTAACATATACCCCATTTCGTCCTCCGGGATATAATAAGCGCTTCCTGTAGATATCTTATTTTCTGCTCTTGATCCATCTGTGAATATAATAGTTGGATCATTATATCCATTTCAAATTTGTTTTTTAATTTCTGTGTGATTGCCTCTAATCTTTCACCTTTCCTTATTTTTTTTCCAGTGATTAAATCCACATTAGTATTTATTGTATTTTGCCAATATTCCATTTTAAATATATCATATTGATTTCTTTCTTGTATTTTATTTTTATCTTTTAGCACTCTGTCCCATGCTTCGCATATGATGTGGGGTTTGCTTCTTTGCAATCTGGCTCTGCTCCTTATTCTTTCTCTTTGGCTTAATTCCGTTAGTTTATTTTTCAGTTCAGGATCGCCATATATCATTGTTTTCGCCATGAAATTTCTTGCCAAAAGCCCTGCTCTGTCCCTTACTTTTATAACTTTGGATTAATCTAATATAACATTATTTGGAGTACTATTTCTGTATCCCATGGCTGTTCTTAATCCTCTGTATTGAGCTCTTTCAATCTTTAAACTGTTTGATTCATCATTGGGAAAGTAGATGAATGAACCATAGTCTATTGTAGACCGGACTAAACTTTTGTATAGCATTAGAGATGTGTTGACCTCCATGCCTTTATTAATTCCATTCACGTATCTAAGCATGGCGTTTGCTTTCATCGCCTTTTCTTCTATAATTGAGCTTTGTGTATCAAATAGCAGTCTATAGTCAAAAGTGATTCCTAGGAATTTTGCTTCTTTACTAAGTGGAACGCAATCTCCCATTAAATTGATCATTTGGTCTCTGCGACAATTCTTTTTACGATCAAAGTCAATTATTACCGTTTTCTTTGGTTGAAGATCTAGGCCTACTTGTTCTAAGTTCTCTTTTAATGTTTCAATAGCTCTCTTGATTTTCGTCTCTCTCTCGTTGTAGTTCTTTTTTGTATTGTAGATTGCTATATCATTAGCAAATTGAATTTGGTTAACATCTGCTTCTAGATTTTCTGTGATTTTATTGGTGTATATATCATAAAGTATAGGACTTAGCACTCCACCTTGTGAAAGTCCTTTATACGTGTGTCTTGTTTCTATTGTTTCATTATCTATGATGAATTTGATTTTTCTTTCTGACATCCATGTTTCTACATATTTCGTGATTAAATGCGGACATCCCTCCTCTATTAATTTGTTTATCATCGGGGTGTAAAGCACATTATCACATGCCGACGATACATCCAAAAATGCAGCCAACGTATTCTCCTCTTTATAGTGTCCTATCCGAATGTCTGTCACTAACTGAGTTAGATTTTCCGCACATGACCTGCCTTTTCTGAATCCATTTTGTTTCTTATTAATAATATTTTCATTTTCTGCCCACCAGTTTACTCTTTCTGTGACTATTCTTTCAACCACCTTACCCAGGCAAGATGAAAGTGCTATGGGTTTCACTTTTTCTTTCCCAGGTTTTGTATAAAGATCACCTGATACTCCTTATACTGTTTCGGAACTCTGCCTGTTTTAAAACATCCATTGAAAATTTCTGTAATTATTCCTATATACTCATCACTCAATCTCTTGAGCATGCCATATTCTATGTGGTCCAGCCCTGGGGCTAATGACATCTTGCAACATTTGATAGCACGTCTTGTTTCTTCCTTCGAAATATCACTGTTCAGTTTATCCTCGTTGTCTTTTTCTCTTGTCAAGATCTTTTTCCTTTCTTCCTGCGCCCAATCTGGGCTTAGCTCTTGCATTACTTTAACACATTCTTTTTTTCTGTCTTTATTTTGCCATTTGGTCCACTCTACTGTTTTGGACGATTTCTTCAGAACCTTCATTTTGTTCCAAACATATGACATATTGGTATTTTTGTTGATTGTTGTGATAAATCTTTTGAAATTGTCTCGTTTTTTTCTGTTAATAGTTTTCACTGCTTCTGCTTTCGCTTTTTTGAATTCTATGAAGTCTTCTATTCGGAAGATATCTTTAAACTTGGTTAGTTTTTTTTTCTTTTGTTCTACCACTTTTTGACATTCTTCATCCCACCATTCTGCAGGGTTTTTCTGGTATTGCTTGTATTTTCTTTCTCTACACTCTCCTAATTCTTCATAGCTCTTACCTGAAGCTGTGGCAGCCGAGCTAATTATGATTTTGTACAGTTTATCATATACCTCAATATGGTCCACACTACTTAATTGACTTTGCTTTAATTGTTCAAGTTCATCTTCCATGTATTTATCAAATTGTTCCCAGTCTGTCTTTTTATTTGTAATTCTGTTGGTCTTTTTAGCATATGCTTTTATTTCTTCATCAATGTTATAAGTGATTGGGAAGTGTTCCGACCCCCATGAGTCATTTTTTTGTCTATATGTAATTCTATGTAGTAAATTGTTCGAGCAGAAGAGTAGATCCAAATTTGACCATTGTCGCCCCCCTTCCCCTATTCTCGAAGTCGTGTCTGAGTTGACTATATATAGTCCTTCTTCCTCACATTCTTCCGCTAGATTTGAGCCGTTTGTGTCTGTGTTGCAGCAATTCTATATAATGTTGTGGGCATTGTAATCTCCCATTATTATAATTTTCGTATCTTTAAAGTTGCTAATTAACTTTTTCCATGTACCTTTTTTTCTATATATCCTGGCTACCTGTATATTAGTATTATTGCAATGTTATAATTCTTCCTATGTACTATTACTCCAGTGCAATCGATATTGCGTGATGGCGTTTGTAGGTTGTGAATCCGAGAGTGTGGAATATCGTTTTTAACCAATAGCATCACTCCTCCAGATCCATTCGTTCTGCTCTGCAGACCGTCATTTCTATGAATATTGTATCCTGTAAATCTTATGTTATCCTTATAATTTAATTTTGTTTCTGTGAGTCCTATTATGTCATAATTTTATATTTTTTCGCTTAGCTCTGTTTTTTTGCTTTTGATTCCCCTCACGTTCCAATCAATAGCTTTTAAGCAAATTTTGTGTAGAGTTTGTCTTGTTTTTATCTATTAGCTCTCTTTCTTTACTTTGTTTCCTTTTAATTTTCATGACCCTTTGTATAGCGTATTTAGCAATTTTATTAAAGTACTTAGTTGCCACTTCTTCGTCCCAGTCCTCAATCTCACCTTCTTCCCACATCTTTAGTATTTCCCTGATCGTAGGTACTTCTGTCCCTTCCTCACCTGATCATTATCTTTATTCATGGGCTTAATTTTTTCCTGTTGTCGTCTTCTCTTGCGGATTTCTATTTTGTTTTCCTTGATTTATCTTATTGTAAATTTTCCTTTTATTGTTCAAACTGTCTTCCTTCTTTTTATCACCTCTATACATTTCTCAGTTTTTGTTTACATATTGACTATCTTCTCTTTGGTTTTCGGTGACTGTTTCTTGTCTCCTTGGCAATGTCATTGTCTTTTTGCTTAATTCTGGCCAATTTCTTGGTCTTATCCATCGATTTTCATACGAAACCTGCTTATCATCTACTATTTTTTTTGATTCATAATAAGTCAAGTTCCTTAAAGCATTTACTTCTTGTATATTTTTATTATATATATACGTGGAACATTTTTTGTCATTTGCTTTGTGTGCTCCACCACAATTCATGCAGCAACATGTTTTTTCAAAATGTCCATGGGCTGCTCCACCACATATTACACATGTTGGGATTTGTTTTCTGCAGAACTGCTTTGTGTGTCCATACCTATAACATTTATAACATTGTTTAACAGCCGTTACATATGGTCTTACCTTCACAGCCGTCAGCCGTCAGTTCACCATATAGCTTTAACTCTGTCGGCAAAAAGTTCCCTTGTGTAGTTATTATAATGTTTTTCGTATCCTTCCATATGAATGTTTTGCTTTCTTTATCAAAAACCCTTTTTTGCATGGTTTCTGCACTTATAATGTTATTTTCAGAATCTAGAGCTGCGTTAAATTTTTTCAGAGACATATCCCAGTCTGTAATTACACCTTTTCTAATCTTATTTCTCTCTCTTATTTCAAACCATACTGTCTCTTTTTCTTTTGGGACTGTTTACATGTTTCGCAAATTTTTCAATGGAATGAAGTCTCCTCTTATCAGACATTATTATTGTTCTTCATGTTATAGTCAACTAACGGACCAAAATTCCAAGTGCAATCATTGTGAACAAGCAGATACTTCATTTTTTCTTCAAATCCCGATTATTCATCAACTTCAGAGTTTATTATTAAAACCTGGCTTCGCAGAAGATTTAAATTATCAGTTCAACCGGGAACAACCAGAAAATTGCATCTCAGATATTTATGATGGAAGATTGTATAATAATTATACTGGTGTCAATGGTTTATTGAATAATCCGAATAATATATCATTTATGTTTTACGTTGATGGAGCACCCGTTTTTAAATCATCAAAATGTAAAGTGTGGCCGATTTATTCGATTATAAATGAACTACCTTATCACAAACGGATACTGAAAGAAAATATTATAGTTGCTGGTATTTGGTTTGGACCTACAAATCTAAAACCAAATCTATTTTTGCAACCTTTATATTCTGAAATGTGTCTGCAGTCAAGACAAGGAGTTACTTTTAAAGTTTGTGGATCACTTACAAAGCGATAAGTAAAAGCTGTTACTATTTGTGGAACTTGTGATATTCCAGCGAAAGCTGATTTTTTAAATTACACACACCACAATGGGTTTTATGGTTGCACGCTGTGTTATTCGCCAGGTTATAATATAAATGGTTCAAATTTTGGAAATACCCATATTTATCCATTCGAAGGTCCATTGAAACTTCGTAATATTGAAGAACATAAGCAACATGCAAAATTAGCACATATTGAGGGGAAAAGTGTGTTTGGTGTGAAAGGGCCATCAATACTATTCTCCATGATTTCTAATCCTATAAATGGTATGGCAGTTGACATGATGCATTGTATATTTCAAGGAGTTGTTCCAAAGCTAGCATATTTATGGTTCGATTCATCATTGCGGTATGAACAATTTTCTTTACATGAATATCAAAAAATTGTGGATCGAAGACTAGAACAAATCCAACCTATTCATTCCGTATCACGGATTCCGCGGTCTATTTCAGACAATTTGAGTCATTGGAAAGCAAGTGAATGGAGAAATTTTTTTTATATTATTCTTTACCCATACTTCGAGACATCATGCCGAAAAAATATTTCGATCATTACACGCAATTGATCACTGGTGTATACATTTTAAATAGTAATAGAATTTCTTCAGAAATGTTGTCTAAAGCAGAAAATTCGTTAGTTGCTTTCGTTTCAAACTTTCAAAGTTTATATGACCCAAGATTCATGTCTATTAATATTCATTTGCTCATGCATTTAGCAGATTCCGTACGAAATACAGGGCCAGCATGGGTTACGTCTTGTTTTCCATTTGAAGATTTGAACGGAAAGTTATTGAAATATATCCATGGAACGACTCATGTTGGATTACAAATATGTTCTAATGTTGCATACAGTGTTATTATATCTACTCAAATTGAAGGAATCGATGATAATTCTGAAATTGAATATTTTTGTAAAAATCTTTTAACAGTTGGAAAACGGATTAATGAAACCGAATTGATCGACGACAAAATTTATACCATCGGCAGAATAAAACCACTAGAATATATTTCTATTGCTTTGAAAAATAAACTAATCGAAGAGGGATATCATAAACCGAATCTCAGATTATCAGTATTCCGTGGAATTAAAAGAGACGGTCATTTAATTCATAGTATCAATTATAGAAGATCCAAGTCATACACAAGTTATGGGATATTGTTTCAAATGCCACAGTCATTTGACATCAGACCAGTATTTGTGGAACAATTTTTATGTCAATAAGTAGTCAAATCGATAATAATATGAAATCGAAAAAATTGTTCTTCCATATATGAGTACTTTCGAAGAAAATGGATGCATTAGAATAATACCAATAACTAGTATCAAATCTAGTTGTTTCACTATAAAAGTAGATAATATTATGTATTTAGCTGATATAATCAATGATGTGGATTTTGCGGGTCATGATTGAATATTATAAAATTTCGTTTAGCATCAATTTCAAAATATTGTCATGCTGCATGAATATATATGTAATTGAATGAATAAATTTATTTATACATTATAAAAATTTGATATTTACTGTGAAAATGTTATCTATATATATACGACTCGCAGATATATCAATATAATCCAATGTTTATGTACTTATATGTACTGAATTATATACAATTTACGTGTATGATTTCATTAAATAACGTACATTCTCCGATTTTTCATTATTTGTTTGATTTAAAGAATCCTTAAACGATATTTTATCATTTTCCAATTTTTCAACTTATGGACTTTGAAAATTTTTTCAATTCTAACAAAATTTCTAAGTCAGTAAGTTTCAAGTTTCGGACATAGAAAATTCTTTCAATTGTAGAAAAATTAATTCTAAGTCATAACATCAAAAACTTTCTGTCCGTTAGCAGTAAAATTGTCTGGGTTCTGAATTGATAAATGTTATTGTTATAGAATTTTTATTGGCACCGAAAACAGACCCATATTTTGTCAGTGTTTTTTCGGCCCGCTTTAGGTGTCAATATGCTGGAGCCTACTACGTTGTTACCGATTCGGCTCATTTTCGGCCCCATATTTTCACCCGGGGAGGCTACTATCTAAGTCAAGGCACTTATTGGCTTTAATTACATTATCGAATTGAACATCAACCCTATTAAATCCTGTTTCGTTAATTTTGATTGGTATCACATTACTTTCCTTTATTTTATCTAATATGCGCCAATGGTTTCTGGTCCTCCGTGTTGTACACTTGATCGGATTTAATTTAGCAGTGACGATTATATCTCCTACATGGGTGGACTTGAACCTTTCCATGTTATTTGTCTCCTCATTTCTTTTCTTTTCCTTTCCAATAACATATTTTTTTATAGTAAATCCTTCTTTGGTCTTCACCACTCTCTCCTTCTCCTTTGGTGTTATATGTTGCCCACTAATTTGTGTAAAGTTTTTTCCGTTACTGACTCTATCATTTTACTATTATTGTCGTAAGTTTTTATCATATTCTCAATTTCTGGTACTTCACAGGTTACATTGCCTTTGTCACTATCTTCACTATTGATATTAAAGTTGTGTGACCCATGACCCATCTCATCATCATTTTTTTTATTCGGGCTCCCTGCTTTTTTTTGCATTTTCTTGTTATTATTATTGTCAATAGCTTTGCTAATATTTCTTTTTGATGCTTTCTTGACCATTGTTTCTTCGTGCGAGAATCCTTGTTTTTCACCTTGTATTTGGTATGTTTCTTTTTCTTTGACCTTTCTATCACAGCTATATTACTATTTTTATTCATAAATTCTTCGAAATCTTTTTCACCAATTATTGATTTCTCATTCAATAAATTATCTTCATTTTCTATATGTTTTACTTCTATTTTAGTGTTTAGGCTTGATAGTCTTTTCTTTTCATTTCTTTGTATGTCATCTATGTTTTTTCTCTTATTTACATTGTTTCTAACCTCACTTTTCGCTAATGCATCTCCACAGCTTTCGCTGTTCACTATTAGGGTGGTTGATTCCCTTTTTTAGATAGGTATTCCTCCTATTCTTTTCGTAAATAATTTTCGTTATTTACTCTTGAACACTTTAACTTTAATTTTACTTTTAATTTTCGAGGTGATTACTCAACGTTCACAGTCCGTTCAATCTTTCATATCTCCTCCAATGTTACTGTTTCAACGGATTTCAAAAGTCGTTGAAGACGAACATTTAAAAAATCTAATGGATATTTTTCAATGTATGAAGTTTCATTTGTTTAGCTTTCATAGTATCTAATTGTTGTTTATTTATATGTGGACGAGGATGATCTTCATCGCTAAATATATAGTTATCTGTAATGCTTGACAAATTAATCCTCATATCGTCTTTAAATGGCAATCTGTATAGATTGAATCCACCAAATTCTAATGAAGGCCACATAATGACCAAATGCACTTGATTATTAAGTCTCATAGTTACTTTTCAAACGGCCATGAAATTTTCTTGTGTCATTTTTGATATAATAATAAAGCTGCGAAAAACTTTAATTCACCCTCACTGGATCTTCCATTACATCCAACAAATAGTACTGGTTGTATTTGATATGTGGGCATCTGCTTTGAACATTAATTGTTCAAAATCAAGGAGATCTATACTTGCTGATTTATTATTGTGCGAAGATCGGACTTCTTGAAATGTACAAATAATATCTTTATCTCCGTATCTTTGTTTTTTCATTACATATTTCGGTTTATTGTCTTGAATATCTAATTATTCATTATCATTTCTCTTCTCTTCATTATCGATAACTTCACATAGCTCATTTATTGACATTTGTTATGTACCATTGCAGTTTTATATTCTTACATGACGTCGCCATACATAATTATTTCACTATGATGAAAACAATATTAATTTTGCTATAAGGCGTACAATTTAACTAGAAAGCATTCTAGTCCATCTTCTATATTGATATTTATGCTCGACGTCTTCTGATCAAAGATACATTTGTCGATTTGCAATTATTTTTTTTAGAATTGAGTTATCCAAAGATCTCATCAAAAAAAATGCGGCAAAGCTAATTGTGTATAGGGCACGGCGTGAAATGCTTTCCAAAATTCCGAAGACGTTAAGGGCATTTACAACTAAGATTCCGAATATCCCAGAAGAACGTCGGGGTAATTTCTACATCGGAAACACTAATAGATGCTTTGGATGATCATGACACCCAGGAAATTCTTATTGACGGTACCTCTGATGTAAGGAATGAATTATAATTAATTAATATATGTAGTCGCAAATGATTTATTGATAATGTAATAATTGATGTTAAACTAATTCCACAGGCTCGGCCGAAAGAACCAAAAAGTTACCAGATACTGGTCGTACATATACGAAAAAGAGATTCCGTAAGTACAGGAAAAGACAAGTCATCAATATAATATTTGGAAATTATAATTTTTTTTAAATTTCAGGGTGTTCTAGTCATGTTAGTACTATGCGAAAGCCGGACAAAATCTTTTTATAATGCATTCTGGAGATTTTTGTTTGGTACTGTGCCAACTCTGAAACATCACTTGAGATTCGTCATCTGTGATTTTGAAACTGCTTTTCTTCGAGCTACAAGGGAAAGCCACCCGACCGTGAGGATTAGAGGATGTTGGATACACTATATCCGCGTAAGTATCGTGAAAATTATTATTTCTTATTTTTTGTAAGTCACAGACTTTATAATAATGCTTTAAATTATCATTCAAATTAATACGCAAAATATTACAATTTCGTTCCATTCCTTACAGGCGACCTCACGGCGGTGGCAAAGCCTGAAGGTGCCAAGCTCGGGCTTGACATGGAAAAATATTATGGGGATGATGTGGTCCGTGCCATTAGTGCCCGTGGAGAGAGTCCACGAACGGCAGTCACCGATGAAATGGTGGCCCGAACGAATGTCCGGTTAAAAGACCGCATAGATAAAATGTGCCAGTATCTGCATGGGTATTGGGGAAGGATACCGGACATTCTGTCCGTGGCGGGCTTCACATCCCGCACGAATAATATATGCGAGGGCTTCAATAGGCAGCTTCCCCAGAAGCTTGGAGGGAGCCGGCCTACGTTCATTAATTTTATGAGCAAGTATATGTATGCTCTATTTGTAGATAATTTTTACAATTAATGGAATATTAATAATTCCATTTCCTTTTTATTTTTCAGTTGGAATGAATAAAGTTGTCAGGAAATCAGAGCAGCTGTGAAAGGTTGCCAGATACATCCCGGTTAGCCCAAACAATTCAAAGGGAAAAACAAATTCGATTATTTCAAGAAGGGTTGCAACATGGGCCACAGACGATGAGCGATTTCTTATCCCAAATATTCCCTGCTCGCGATGACCATACGCAACAGTATATGAATTGTGGTACGTAAACGAATGATGAAATAACATGTATGTAGAGGGATAGGTTTTTTGATTTAACGTACACCGATTAAAAAATATACAAATTAATTTATTAGAACAGTCTAGCAAAGTTCACACGATAATCGTAATATTTCTATTCGAGTCCCGATTAATAACTGACTTGTTCGGCCTGTCGACCTCCCTATTTATTCGGTTTCTTCCTATTCTCATTTTTCTCTTTTCCCATTAAATTCTATCTGGAACATTCTTAATAATCATTAGAAACAAATATAATGAACCTATATTGAATAAGTGCAAACAATAGCTGAGTACGTCTATAATGAATGTATTTCTACCTTGATTTGTTTTTAATGCGTTATTTATCTATTCTTAAAGATTTGACAATTAGCAAGAACTTAAATTTGACAATTAGCAAGAACTTAAATTTCACAATTAGCAAGAACTTAATGTGATGACCCTGTCCATTAACTACTTATGTAGTATTAATGAATAAGTTTTCTCTAATTCTTATTTAATTGTTATTTCATTTGAATGTAATATTCTGGAATATTCTACATCCTACATGTATGATTATGTCCATTGATTACATAATTAAAATTTATTTTCAGCACCTCTTGTACTTGATGAAAATAACAATCCATATTCTTTATTAATACGCAATACAAAAAACCTATTCTCTCACTGTTGCACATCTCGTCAATGTTTTACATGTCACGCCACTTGCGGGAGATCTTACAACCAGAATCATAACTATACATACACTACAGTAAATAACATTGTGATGAATAAATGAAAATCAATATTATAATTTTTCCAGATTTTACATATGAGGAGGAACTAGCGACAGTAGAGTTGTTCGAAAAAATACGAAAGAAATTAATATATTCAAGTGTTTGTGCGGGTTAAGGGGACCTTCTGGTCTAGCGGACGAAAATTCGATAGATTTTCAACTTTTTTTTGTTATGAAAAAAATCAACAATGCTATTAAAACTACTACTCATCTAAAGTAAAAAATAAAAATTGATCCTTAATTTTTATGAATGTATTGTTACGTCGTAGGTGTTGTTGGACGAGGGTTTAAAAAACAGAAATATTTTTATTTTGGTAGAGGATCGTTGCCTGCCACTACTATGCGTAGCTGAAGCGTAAGGATGTTATGAAGTGAATTAGAGAAGATTATAAATTTATTTGAAACACTTATTAATTGATTTATTAATTAAACACATGAACTGGTGAATTACAATATTGAGTAACGATTATAAATGTCTTTGATGCACTTAAATTACGATTATTAATTATTAACTGAGTTCTCGATACGTCTATAGGTATAATTGAAAAACAATTTATGATTGTATTAAAAACCGTTATTGACTTAAACTTGAATTATCATTACAGGAACAATTGACACAAAGATTCTGATTTACTTGATTTACTTGATTTACTTGATTTACTGGAATTCGAGATTTATGTATTAACTGACGTAGAATTATGAATGAATGTGTTCGTGAACTTGATTCGAGAAAGCGTATAAGTCGCACTTGGTATTGAGGATGTATGTAAATTGTAGATCGAAGACTGTCTTAGTCGTATCTGTGGTGTTGATTGAGAACTGATGAGATTTGTTGCGTATTCAGTTTTTATAGACAAGTTTTTACTTAGCTTTGAATATTTCTGTCAGCAGTTTGAAACGTTATTTTCTATTGGTTGAATTTACGTTAACAATTTAACAATTCGTTGGAAGTGACGAAAGGGTGACTCTTATTGGTCGAACAGTTCAACAGGTAGGGATACCTTACAATTTGCTGATTTTAGTTAACAATATTTCTTGGAAAAATCGTGGAGTCGAATTAATGAAAGTTTTAGTTAAGTTTCAAATTTTATACGTTATGTGAAATAAGCATTTTAGTGTGAGAAAGTTATTCATGGTTTTAATTTCTTCTGTTTCATCGAGAAGCGATTTTGACGGGAAGTTCTCATGTGACATTGGTATTCATACTCAGTTAAAAATAGATATTTCTAAAGTAAAAGCTACTATTACATAAAGTAAATGAAATATTATATTATATAAAGAATATTCAATACAATAAATGGATCGATTAATTACTAAAATAAGAACATGTTTCGAGATGCAAGATTGTTTATTTGAAATAAGCGCGCTGCGACAAAGCGCAGGCGCGTGACGTCAGAAATGAGGGTAAAGGTCACTTGGGACCTAACAGTGTATATACAGAAAATGTGAAAGACTTGCGAATTCGGATAATTTTTGAGTGTAACTCAATAAGAAACGATTCTGGTATTTTTGAAAGAGTTCAGCAGTCAATGAGG
Source organism: Microctonus brassicae (assembly GCA_918226075.1). Taxonomy (NCBI): domain Eukaryota; kingdom Metazoa; phylum Arthropoda; class Insecta; order Hymenoptera; family Braconidae; genus Microctonus; species Microctonus brassicae. Next base: position 12,989,464 of record OW445484.1, on the reverse strand, counting down.
AGTAGATTGGATGCTTGCATCCCAGCCACAGGCAGTCATTTTCATCAGCTCTTATAGATTGTCTAACATTTAAATGTATTTTTTGGCAATAAAATGTTGTTATTGTCTAAAATTTAATTCGCCCTATATCTCCTAAACAAAACGGATTTTCGAAAAGTATCGAAGGACAAAATATTTTTAGAATAGTCCAAGGAACAACTCCTTGCATTTTCGCCGCATGTTTTATAAACACACTGTATATACATATATATATATATATATATTGTAACGGCGCTCGGTTTTGTCCCTCAAAACTTTGCTACCGCTAACGTTGTCCTTGGTACAAGTGATGCCACCCCGATTGCCTGAAAATGGCTAAAGATTATCGGGGAAATCTATTTCGAACAAAATTAAAATAATACTCGAATCAAATAATTTTAAAGAAAATAATAACGTTGATTTATTTAACAATGAAAAATCCGGATGAAAGAAAAAATATAATGACTCGAAAATAATAATATCTATCTTTTTGTTTTAAATAATGAAATAATAAATTATTATAACTGTTCTTAATAATTTTGGCCGTGACGATTGACGGGTCTACGGCAGTGCGACAATAAATTTCTCCACAACAATATTTCTTTTCACTCATGCATTTCACTCATCACACTTATCACACGATTTATCACACAATTCATTCTTTGTTATTATTCTATTCGTTCGAATATTCAAGTGTTAATTAATGGGGAACATTTTTTTCGGAGGGGTTTATTATTTGTTTAATTAACACTCTCATACTTCTCATATCAAACGAACATTTTAATGATAATAATACCGAACATTCACTCAATTCATACTGCATACTTTTTACACAACATCTAATTTATTCACCCGACAATTATTATTACGAACACTCATTTTTTTCACAATCTCTTTTTACACGTTTCACATTTTTACGTGCACAGCGGCAACATCTTTATCTCCATTAATTAATTCAACTTTATGATGTTCCGGATATTTTAATTTATATACAGTCGACTACCATGGACTTGGTATTATTGGACTCTCGCATGGTTGAGTAGCAGCAATGTGATCGATGATATAGGCTCGCCACGTGATGATCCATAAGTACGTCTGCTCAAACACGTATTGAACATGCGAAATAATCCGATTCTTCTACTGGACAATATTATGCATCACTCGTTCTCTTGGCAATAACATAATTCGCCGCTTACTGAAGACATCTTCTTGGGATTATTTCACCACTATCCTCATCACCACCCTTGTCTAACTCACTCTTCATGGCACGCACTAAGATTTATCGGCGTCCATCTTTCTATTCCACACGCCTCGTGGTCCCAGCGTTCACTCACTTAGTTGTCTATTACTCGGCGGTCGCCATGGTAGTAAATAATTTCCGTGCAAAATGCACGCACGTGCCTCGCTCCGTCGTCTTCCGACTCATTCGTCACGTTCGTCCATCCTCGGGTCGGCTCGTTGTCTCGCTGCTCACACTCGCACTCATCCGTCCATACCACATTCATACTTTACATTCTTTCTCGATGCGTGGCGAGCCACCTCATCACAATATACATATATATATACAGATCATTTGTTTACATCCATACTTTCCTCGACGAAATAAGACGTAATAAAATCTTATTTCATCGAAAACTATCAAATATAACACTGAATTAAATATGAAAAAATAGATTTTGAAGCTTCGATATCTCGAAAACTAAGCGAGATATCGAAATTTTTTATTCTTCAAAAACATCTTATTTTGTCGAGTTCTATAAAAATTCATCGTCGTTTGGCGGCGCCAAAGATATAACATTATCCCCAAATTCGACACAAAGATTCCACGATTTCACAGTACACACGCTTCGGGAGTATATAAACTTGATAATTGTGACGTGCCAGCACAGTAAAGTGCCAAATGTTGACGCATGCGCACTTCCATTTTGCCTATACTGGAATGTTGAAAATGTAACATCCTAAATAAAAGAATGTGAAAGCGTTATAGATAAACACTGTCATGTTTCATAAAAAAAAAACATGCACCGAAAAATAATTTTTACTCGGGTTAGTAAGAATAATAATTATGAAGCAGTGCTGCAATATTCATGTAATTATATATATTATATAATAAAGCACGAGTGTTGCATGAATGTTGCGGGAACGTTGCAGGAATGTTGTAGCAACATTCCCCAGTAATGTTCAATATGTTGTGAAGGAATATTGCTTAATAATTATGAGAGCAATTATTATTCAAGTTAAATTATATAAAAATATATCATAATTATAGTACAGTGCTACAATATTCATGCAAATCTATCTCAGCAAAATTTCTTCAATATTCATAACCAGTTCGCAAAACTGTACTAAAACTCAAATGGCAAACTTAACCGCATCATCAAATTTAATACATATATATATATATTGTGACGTCGTGGAATTGACGTCGTGATCCTCGACCTTGGAAACGCGGGCATTGCGAGCTGACGAAGAAGAATCGCTTATTTTTCCCAATGGCAGTCAAATAATATTTTTATTTAAAATGATTTTACGCGTATGCCATACTTGTTTTGTCTGAGGAACGTTGCTGCGTAGTGGGAGAACCGCTCTATAGCTGGCACGTGAGAGACAAGGACAGATAGACGCGGCGTAAGACATCGGACGACGCAGAGGAGTGGGGAGCATTCAACACTGGTTCTCGATCGCGGCTCATCGCCTGTGGACAATGCAGCGCGTGAAAAGACAAGAACAAACAATGGATGTTTGCAATGATCACAGCGGATTTCTATGATTTGAAATTTAATCTACAGATTATAGATAGTATCGAGACCATGCGTGGTCATGGTGTATGATTGTATGTGTCACGTCTTACACTTAAATTACGACCAAAATTTTCTCACACATCTCCACTCAATATCCGCTATTAATTAAAAATTTCGACATTCACCTGCTGAGGAAAGTTGATTTCAATTCAAATAAGGGAACATTCCTAATTTTACGACTTTTCTTGGAAATTCTAAATGCACTAATGGACCTTTCTCCATTAGATATATCGGTCGTAAAATTTCGAATGCATCACGATAGAGAATCTCTGCGGTCCGCCAAAGAAAGTGCCACAGTCGTAAAAATCTATGTACTTCCAAAAATCATATTTTTGGAAATCAAACGGGAAATTAATTTCTCCCTTCCAATAATGAACTACTTTTCATTTCATATAAAAACCCTTTCAACCATACAAACTATGTTCTAGTCCGGTCTTAGTCTCAGCCTTGATCAAATCAGTCTAATCAATACTACCGAACGTAGTACAGGCAAATAGCAACGAACTTGTTGTTGACACGGCCGCGGACCTGCGAGAAAGTCTATTTTGATCCAAAATCGGAAATCAACTAGCCTCGCGTAAAATAATAATTATTTCAATAGTCTAAAGTTTATAAGTCTGATTATTACCGAACGTAGTACAGACAAATAACAACGAACTTGTTATTAAAACGACTGCAGACTCGCGAGAAAGTCTACATTGATTTAAAATCAACTAGCCTCGCATAAAATAACGATTAGTACTCCTTAGCACTCTAGGTTGAACGCAACGAGTACCAATCAGAAAGAAATAGTAAACTGTGTAACGCGAAGTATATACTCGGGTTTTCTGTAGAAAAGTGTAGTAAAGTTCGCTATATTATAAATAAAAGTTTCGCTACGTCAAAGCACGTATAAACGTAAGAGTCGGCATCTCCTCATAGGCAGCCATTAGTGGTAAGAAACATTTGTATAAATATTGTATTTTACCTTTCTTTTACAACATACAATAACTATTTCTATGCAATTACCTTTTTCAATAATTTATTTCTTCACACTTGATAAGAAAATAGAAATCTGAAAACAAGATCTCTCGAGATCTTGGTGAACAACTACCTGCTCAATTTCTTTCCTTCCTATTCCCTATACCCTATAAGCCACGCGGGGTGTCCCAAAGACAAGGAAAGAGCATCATACACTTACCGCTCGGTGTACGATTGCTCGCTTAGGAGGTTAAAGAAAATATTCAACGGCGTCTAACTCCGGACGTCACATATGAGACAGTATGGGATATGTGTGTGGCTTTGGAATGAACGAATGTACGCCAGTCGCGCGAGAATTGATAGTTAAAAATTAATATACCGTATTGAGATGCACTGTGCGTGCACTAGTATGCATTTTCGGGAGTAGGCGGGCCTAGGCCAAGGGCCAATCAATTGTCAATCATTTGTCTAAGAGTAGGGAAAAGAAAGAACTGCTGGGTTCGCGAGTAGCCTGCAGAAACAAATTTAACGACAGCTCTGCGAAAGCCTTCTGTGAGACAAGTCACGTTTCTCCTGATTACGAAGTGTCTTTATTACGTAAATCTTCAAATTGATATTGAATATAAACGACTAGTTACAACGTGTGTTGTGAAAAATTAATTACGCTGCTGCGTAAAGTATATCGTGGCCCCAAGAGCCAATCGACCAGGATTACTGATTTGTGAGACGCTGCTGCGTATTGTTCAATTTTCCACGAGGGTGTGAATCGTGATACGTTGCTGTGCGATCTCCAGGATTACCAGGGAAAAATACTGTTACGTCGTGGGACGTTGTCGAACAATCAAGACCCAATTGCAGAGGAGTAACTCTTTGGTAAGCGAACCCAGCAAAGACTGCGTCAATAATTTATGAAAATTTCTTTCTTGCGAGCGTTAGTGGCTGCGTTCAAATAAAACCTTTGATCTAGTTTTTTTTCTTCACGATAAATTCTCGCACTGGCAGTGTATTATTGTGTTTGAAAAAGTCGTCATTTCTTTGAATATTGTTATAAAATCATTTGCTATAAATTCAATTATCTTAATGTTTGATATTGGAACGTATTTGTTGCCGTCGGCACGCGTGAGTCGTGCGTAATTATAAAGAAATTATTTTGATTATTGTACTATATTATTTCATCATTCTAATTAATAATTATTGTTTTATTTTCTTTATCATTATTTTGTACATTCAATTAATTGTTTTCTATCTTGCGTTCTTTTCATTAAAAATTAACGACTATCTGAATTACAGTATCCTTATGTGAAAAATTTCTTCTTTACCTCATTTTTCTCTATTACTCCTCTACTGTGTAAAATATTATCTCGTCTCTATTAGCAAAAATACTTCATCTCGCCCAATATCGTTGGACACACGACGCCTCCGCATCCTGAGGGGTCGAGCAAAGGGGGGAATTTCGCGTTTTTCCAGATTTACCCAGCGAGTCATCAATTGTATTAATAATCGGTTATTAGAGAGTGGTTCCCTGAAGGGACCTGGCGCCCAACAACATTTTACGCGTTGCGCGTGATTTTACGTTCACTTTGCTGCGTGGGTTGCAGTTGAAAAAATAGTATTAGTAAGTATATGATTTTTTTTTAATTTCAGGGGCACCACAATTGTCGACTGTATTTGTGAGACGAAAAATACGTCACAATATATATATATATATATATTGTGAGATGCGTCCTGCCGACTCGTCAAAAGCAGTGACGCACTCAGAATTTTACCTTGAAAATGGTGTTGTCCTTGAAAAAAGGGATGCCACCCCGATGACCTGAAATGGTCTAAGATTTCGGGGGAATCTATAAATAAATGGTAAACCGACTCGCGTATTTAATAATATCAACAAATAATTATATCGTTTATTATTAAACCAAGAATGAAATATAAATGAAAGAAAAACGCCTTTAATGGCAAATAATAATGGTTCAAATAACTGTGAACAAACGTTTCAATGCTTATTTAATATAGGTCGCAGTAATGACGGGTCTACGGCGATACGACAATATTTTTCAACTAACAATATAATATTATTTCTCGTTTATTATTTAAATGACTAACCGGAATTACAATGTGACGAAATCTTAATGTTTATTACTTACAATCTAACGATATCGCGTCGCGCTGTGGCTCGATAAAATTTGCGAACAACAATGGCGACTCAACACGTGCCAATATACTTGAACAATCAATGGTACACGTACTGAGTCGTTTAATAGCAAAAAATACTCACGCCAACTACTCAGCACTCGCTTCTTTATGTTTCGATCACCCACAATGTCAGGTGAATTTCTCTCACACTAACCGCACGCAAATATTCACGTTTTACAATATATTTTTCACGCAATCTATCTTTTACACGCTTTCTCTATTATACGCTCCACTCTCACACAACCTGCACACACGAGGTCCTCCGTGGAAGTGAAGTTCAATGGCCGCTTCCGTCGTCTCCCTCGTTCAACCATGACCACGTTGCTCAATTAATAATACAAAGTCAAATTAATTACTATATGTTACGTAATTAATTTGATTGGCGATAATTCAAATGTCGAATTTCCCATTGGATAGTTTATTGGTAGTTTGAATTTGGTGCCGGAATTTGCATGATGGCGGCTTCACTGCTGGCCCAAATTTGGGGCGCCATCTCTCTCGTACGTTTCATACCATGTGAATATTTTATTTTATCGACTATTTTATCGATATATTTTATTGACAACCAAAAGTATGGTTATGTGACTGGTCCATGACTTTTGGAGTTGTGAACGATATTTGTTCAATTACGTTCAATTACGTCAATTCGTTTACGTTGACGTTAGAGATTTATCCGGATTTATTTCTTCAAGGAACATAAGCCAGTTCATTTAGTCTGGTTAGACGTTGGTTCATTATTTCAATGGATACGAGTCAATTCGTGTGGTTGAATGGTGGTTTATTTGGCTCGCCGATTACCCTGATGATGTTCATCGCCCCTGATGTCTTCATGGTTGGTGATCTTCTTTTTATTCATTCAATTTTTCCATTCATACTATACATTATTTATTATTTGATATTAATCATTACTTATGTTTTATTCTCCACAGCGCGACGCGTTTTTATATACAGAAATGTGATGGGTGAACAGCCACCACATCACAACATGACCCCACTTAGACTGAACATATATCCTCAACGGATATATGCTCAGTCGACCTCAGCGCTCATTCATCCGTCCATACCATCTATCATTTCCATTGTTATTAACATAAATAAACATACTTGACTCTATATTTTATATTATCTATTTATTGATTTATTCATTAGTCAGTAATCAGTCTTGTACGTTTTAATTTTAATCACAATTATTTGAGGTATTGACTTGAGCGATACTTTTGACATTAAATCTACTAATACTGGGTCAATTTTTTGTTTTTTGTGAATTACTGCCGTAGGATGTAACTAGCCGTAGGGATTTTTGAACAGGGTAAATATTTTTTGGGTTTCTTTGATGTGTTTCCGTAGGGTGTAACTAGCCGTAGGGATGCCATTTGTGAATTTTCTCTTCTCTCTTCATATATCTTGCACAGAAGGTGCTTGTTTTACTCTGGGTGTTGTGTACGGCGCCACGATTCCTTGCACTGTGGGCACGTTGAAACATCCATATCTTTCCATCCACATATGTAACAGTAACGCCATTTCTTTGGCGCATTGCACGCTCGGTGTGAGTGGCCGAGATGTCCACACCTCCAACAGATGTCTCCACCAACTCTCTGTACGTTCGGCACTATGGTAGGTCTGGGTCCGTGACGTGGTCTCGGGGTATCATCTTCCGGAAGGGTAGGGGGTGGTATGTTTGCAGGTTTGGGGATTTTTAGGGACATTAGTGGGACTGGGGCGGGAAGTGGGGAAGGGACGGTATTTGCAGCGGAAAGGGAATGTTTTTGAACTACGCTAACTAGTTCGGGGAAACGTATTCGGGGCCGGGAAGGTTGGGTATGGGATTCGGTAGTGGTAGCTTGGGAAGATAGTTCGGGGAAGCGTGGTCTCATTTTAGTGGGTTGGGCCGGAGGGGGAGGGATTGGACGTTGGGTTGCACTAGCATAGCTAGTGTTGGGTAATTGGATTTGAGATTGTGATTGGGAGACAGAGGAGTAGGTAGGTTTAGGGGTTTGTACCGGAGTCGGGATGCGTTGGGCTAGGATGTCGGCTACTCGCTTAGCAATCCGCTCTTCAGCGTCTTGGTCTAAGACGAGGGGGGCTATAGGGAGGGTTGAGGGAATTAGGAATCGGGGTCCGGAGGGTTTGGGTAATGTTATGGGAGAGGTTTTGGGGACGAAGGTTTTGGGAACGAAGGGCATACGGGTGGTTTGGGGTTGTGTGGTCAGGGGCATGGGATGTGTGGGGGCTGGGGAATTGGAGGTGGAGGGGATCGGTAGCGGGACTTGTACTGGTGAATTTGGGGGAGCCGTAGGGGTTACTCTCTTTGCCTTTCTTCTCTCTTTTGCTTCTGTTTTCTTCTTCAGAGCTTCCTTCCTTTTCATTTCTTTCTCGTCCCTCTCCTTCGCCGTGGCTTTCCTTTGCTCCTCCACTTTTTCTCTCAACTCTTTCATCTTTTTCTCCATGGCTATTCTCTCTTCCAGTTCTTCCCGTTGCTCGGTGAACGGGCAACATGGACTCCCCACCTCGCCCATCACTGGAATGTAATGAGGACGGGGGGGTGCCCTGTTGCTGGCAAAGCTCCTCCTCATGGTTCTGCTGCTCCTCCTGTAAAATATTACCCGGAAGGTAGGGTTTTAGATCGTTTATATGGCATTTTTCTATTACGTTGCCGTCATCGTCAGTCAGTTCGTACATTACGGGAGAGATCACGCGAGTAATGGTGAAAGGACCGATAAATCGAGGACCTAGCTTGGCCATATAATTCTGTGCGGCTTGAGATAGCTTTCGATTTTTCTTCATTACCCTATCACCTATTTTAAACCGGATATCTCGCCTTCCCCGATTATAGTATCCTGATTGTTTAATCTGAGCTGTGCCGAGATGCTTTTGTACTAAATCCTGTAACAATCTTAACCGGATCATCCTTTCTTTCCACGCTAATGGGTCACTAGGTTCAATTACTTCCGGATTTTCAATCTCATTTCTCACGTTGACTACGGGTTTAGGGTTTCTACCCATATTCAAAAAAGCTGGGGATACTCCCGTAGTTGATTGGACAGCAGTGTTGATGGCGAATGTTAATTCGTTCAAATGCTTGTCCCAATCGCGATGGCTATCCTGAATATAAATACCTAGCATGGGCCGGAGGGTTCTATTTACTCTTTCAACCGGATTGGACTGGGGGTGATATGGGGGAGATGTTATGTGTTTTATGCCGGATTCCTTCAAGCGGTCTACCAAGTTTTTTCCCACGAATTCTGTTCCATGGTCCGTCAAGAAAAATTGGGGCTTACCCCATCGATTCACGATTAATTCTTCAGTGGCTTTCCATATTGACCGCGCATCTGCTTTGGTTAGAGCCTTCATTTCAACGTATTTGGTAAAGTAATCTTGGAAAACTAATAAGTATTTCTTTTGAGCTTTACTCGGTGGAAATGGCCCCATTATGTCAGCTGCAACGATTGACCACGGACCTTCTACCGTGCGTTCCCTCATCAATCCCATTGGGCCACGCTGACTCGGTTTAAAACGTTGGCACTCTGGGCATTGTCTCACGAAGGTAACCACGTCTTGATAAAACCCTGGCCAATAAAACTCTTGGGCGACTCTATGATATGTTTTATCTATACCGTAGTGACCGGATTGGGGTGGACAGTGAGCATCTTCCATCACTTTTTTCCTAGCCTCGACGGGCAATACTAATTTCCACTGATTTAAATCCGGAAGGGTGGGGTCTATTTGCATATTGGGACGACTGTGATAAAGTTGTTCATCTTCTATCTTCCAATCGGGGTATTTATCCGGATATTCGTGTACTTCATACTTTCTTTTCCTAAACCAAGTATCGTCAGTAGTATTCATGACTTCCAAAGCGTCCAATTTCTCTTCTGTTACGCGTGAAAGTGCATCTGGCACCACGTGAAGTGAGCCTTTCCTATGAACTACTGTGATCTCATGGGCTTGCAACGCCATTGACCATCTTGCCAACCTACCGGAGGGGTTTTTAAGGTTCTTTAACCATCTTAAACTACTATGATCGGTGATGACCTGGAATTTGCTTCCCTCAATATACGGTCTAAACTTTTCCACCGCCCATAATACGGCTAAACATTCCTTCTCGGTCACGGTATAATTTATTTCCGCTGGAGTTAAAACGCGACTCGCGTAACAGATCGGGTGTTCGCTACCTATACTCAACGTTTTATTTTCGGCGTCTGAGCCAAATTCCCCTGCTTGGGTTAAAACAGCGCCCAGTGCCCAGTCACTGGCGTCTGTTTGGAGGGTAAAGGGTTTGTTAAAATCCGGACGGGCTAAAACCGGAGCTTCCGTAAGGGATTTCTTTATTCTTTCAAACGCAGACTGCTGGTCTGGGCCCCAATCCCAAACTACTCCCTTTTTAACTAATTTTAAAAGTGGTATTTTATCTTCCGATAGTGACGGTAAAAATCTCGCGTACCACCCAGCAGCGCCTAAAAATCTTTGAATTCCTTTAACATCCGTAGGGGCGGGATAATCCAAAATAGGGGCGATTCTATCTCTATCTGGCGACAAACCGTTCTGATCAATCTTATAACCGAGAAATGTGACCCGGTCACACAGAAATTCACTTTTTTCCGCGTTTATCGTCAAATTAGCTTCTGTCAATTTTTCTATCACGCGATTCACCCAAGTTACGTGTTCATCTAATGTTCGCGTGAAAATTATGAAATCATCGACGTACTTTCGTACGTATGGGGACCAATCCGGAGGGATAATTTTATCTGTGAGTCTTTGGAAGGACGCCGGACCGTTTCTCAAACCGAAAGCCATACGCTTAAATTGATACAGTCCTTTCCCTGGGACTGCGAATGCCGTAATCTCTCGACAACTTTCTTCGAGTTCAATATGAAAAAATGCATTAGATAAATCTAATTTCGAGATGTATACTGCCCCTTGCAGCTGGTCCAATAACTCGTCTAGATTTTGCATTGGCACGGAATCGTGTTTTGTGACTTCGTTGACTTTTCGAAAGTCGATGCAAAACCGATATTTTCCGTTAGGTTTTTTGTGCAAAACCGGCCAACTACACCATGGACTCTGGGAAGGCTCTATAATGCCCTCAGCAAGCATTTTATCAACCTCTTCTTGTGCAATCTTTAATATTTGGGGGGCGTATCTTCGTGTACCTTGCCGGATGGGGGGATGTCCCTGTACATCTATATTATGCTTTAAATAAGGGGTGACTCTAAGTATTTTGGGCTCCGGAGGGATTAATTTAGCGAAAGTAGCGCGTAGACGATCAGCTACATCAGGAGCAATATGAACGATACGGGGTGATTCTATTTCCTGGGGGATTATATCCGGACTATTTTCTGCTAACATTAACTTTTCTTCAATCTGGAGGGGGCGCGCGTAAACTATATTCGATTGTGGCTCAATTTTAACTCTACCACCTTTCCATGTACAACAGTTTCCTTTGAATTCCACGCCCATAGCAGCGATGAAATCCATCCCCAATACAACGTCATACGATAAGGCGCTGCACACGCGGACCGGTAGCGTACAATTTTCCATATGAGCCTCTAATTTGAGTACTACGCATCCAAGTAGTTCAACTTCTGATCCATCAGCTACTTTCATTTTACCGCCGGCTTTAATTACATGTTTTTTCACCAATTTACCAAATAATGGTCCCACAAAAGTTCGCGTAGCGCCAGTGTCAATTAGAGCTCTAAATTTTTCGTTTCCCAGCATAACCGACGTAAACTTTCTATTATCCCCGTAATCTTTTCCGAGTAATTTTAAAAATTGAGGAGTAGAAATGACCTCCGTATCACTTGGTGATTCTAATTCGTACGCGGCGCCCACGTAATTCGTTTGGATATCTATTGGTTCTCTTTTTACCGGAATATTCACATCATCTGTACTCGTACTTATTTCTCGAGTAACTTTAATTACGGCCGCTCTATTTATTTGATTGAAAACTAGGGGATCAGTTGCGGCATCTACTGTCCCCGAGACCAGTTTCCTGGTTGTAAGTATTTGGTGGTTTTTTACTAAAATGTGCATTATTACCCAGATTATGTTCGTTGTTGGGAGTTGGGGAAAAATTTTGATTGGGGATATAATTAGGCTGGGGATTAACATTGGGATTATGTTGGGGATTATAATTTGGGTCTGGATTGTAATTTGGATCTGGATTGTAATTAATATTGGGATTGAAGTTGGTGTTGGGATTATAATTTAATTGGTGATTATAATTTGGGTTGGGATTATAATTGGGTTGGGGCATATACATTGGTTGGGGAATATAATTGGGGGGTACGTTATAATATGTCGCAGAGTTCTGCTGTTTTCTTGGTAATGGACAATTCCGACTAAAATGCCCCGGCTGTTTGCAATTATAACAAATAGTTGTGTTTCCGGAAGGAATGACCGGAGGATTTACCGGAGGGGGAATAATTTCTGTTTGTGTAGCCAGTGTCTTAGCTGGTTTAGGCTTCTTCTGTATATTTTTATTTAATATAACATTACTTCTTTCCTGGGTAGTGTCTGTGGCGTTCAATCCAGTATTTCCTTCTACGGCTAATAAACCCAAGGCTTTTCTACCACTCGATCGAGACCACGCAGTTTTGGGTACTGTAACTTTATCCGGAGGGGGTGGTGGGAGGTATTGGGACATATACTGTGTACGTAGCTCTATCTCTTGACCTTGTTTCACGAATTCTCTGTAGTTATTAATCTTACTTCTATCGATTAATGGCATTATCCTAGGATGAAGATTTTTGAACGCTACTTCCATTTGTTCCCTGATTGGTATATCTTGGTCCAAACGAAGGAAGAGAGCTTGAATGTTGGTCAGATATTCTGATAATGGTTCTCCCTGCCCTTGTGTACGCGTTCTAATTTCTTCCCACAGCGCTGTTTTATTATCGGTATATGAAAATCTTTCGCGAAATTGCTCGATAAAATCCCCATAACTTTCCATTTCACTCTTTTCAGCTCTAAACCAGTCTAACGCGGGTGTATCTAGGTAACCGGAATAACTTGAAAGACTTCTTCCTCTGAAAGTCCATATTGTTGGATGACCTCGAACAGTAACCTTAAATATTCTTCCCCATCTTTATTGGACCTCCCAGAGAATTTAATTTTTTGTTCCATTATTTTACTATTAATTCTAAGTATTCTTTCAGAAGTCCTGTTTCTATCCGGAATATTGAATGGATTCAATTTAGACGTTGATATATTCGATTGAGGTTGAACATCGAAGGTTAAATTTCTGAACCATGCAGGATAATCTTCTGAAACCGGAGGGTGTGTTGGTACTGATCCCACATTCAAATGTCTTCTTGATTCGTTCCTTGGCTCTTCACGATTCATTGGATCAATTATTCTTGAGCTAGTGGCTCTTCGTTGATTGCCCGGCATCATTGGACTGGATGATAGTTGATGACCATCTGCAAAAGTTACCGTAGGGGCTCTACTTCTATGTGGGGTGGGTGTGTTGTCGATTATTGGGGGTTGAATGCGGTTTCCGGACAAAGTTGGGATATAATGGGCACCGGATTCATCTTCGTCTTGGGCAAATGAAATGGGATCTCTAAATCGTCCCATAGACTGACCCGTTGATAACAAATGTTCATTTATGGATCTATTTTGTATTTCGACTTCCCTGTCATTATGTTCAGCGATTACCTTTGGTCCCCGTTCTCTATTTTGTTCTAAATTTATATTTGGATACATTTCAATTGAATTTCTACTAATATCCAGGGTTCCCGACCGTACTTTTTCAATTACCTCGTCGAAAGATGGTTCCACCTGCCATCCCGTTATCGTACGTGGTACCCCGTCCCTCTCATCAACCTCCGGATCCCATTCGGCTGCTTGTTCTCCCACAGATTTACGTAATTCTGCTCTAATCAACCTATCTGTTAAAACATCATTTGGTCCTTTGCAGCTGAGACCAAATACATCCAAAGTGGTTAATAATTCTAAAGGATTTAAATCGCGAGCTAGTGCTGAAACTCTTCTCCTCATCATCTCTACTTCGTCGATAGGGGTCGTACCGGAAGCGTTCTCCATCCCAACCGGAGGGGGGATAACCGGATTATTTGTCTGATTGTCCATATTGGTTTCTGTTTGATTATTCTTACTCGTCTTATTTTTACTCATTTTCTAGCAAAACCCGAGAAAAATATTTTGATGAAGTTCCAATTAATCAATTTCGATTATAACAATCAATAATGAAATTTATTTCTTAATTTTCGATTAAAGAATCGCGAAAAATTTAATTTCTTTTTTATTAAACAAAATTTTCGGTAAAATAACTATGAAACGATTTTAAATTTTTATTGTAACAATTTTAGCCAAATTTCAACTTTCTCGTTCAATAATAATTTTTAATTTTCTTTTTAATTTTCTTTTTAATTTTCTTTTTTATTTTCTTTTCAATTTTCTCCGATATTAATTAACTAAGAATTAATTTTCCACAAAATCAAATTATTTTAATTCTTGTAACTTTCTATCAAAAATATTTAATTTTATACTTCGTATATTTTAATGACAATGTCTTAATTTCTTTTATCTGAAAGGGGAGGTTTTTTTTTATTCTTTTAACCGGATAGTGGGTAATTATTATTTAAACCGGAGGGTAGAATATTTATTTAAACCGGAGGGTACTGAAAATATTAATAATAATACAATGATAATAAACAGATAATCGATAATGACCAACAAATAATTCCCTTTGAATTATTTATTTATTTACTTTTATTATGAATTATATATATGAAAAAACGTCGCTCAAGTCAATTTACAACCTCAATAGTAAATTATTATTTTAATAAACTTTTATATAATACTCATTTGCTATTACTGTTATTTTTTATCCTTTTTTATTTTTAACTGTCTCTTTATTTTATTTTTCTATTATTTCACAAAATAATATTTCTATTTTTTATTGAAAATGACAAAATATCTGTCGGTACTGTCCTTCTGTCACATGTGAATAAATCAATAAACAATATGAAATGATCAGCAATAGTTGCGCGTTAGGCAACAACAAAAAAAAACAATTATTCAAAAAAAAAAACCAATAAAAAACTAACAATTACCGATCCACAGCGCGCAGCGGCCGAATATTATAATTATTTTTATGAAACAATATTTATTTTATTTTATTTTTTCGTAAAATAATTTTTTATTTTACTTAATCTTATTTTATTTTTTCAAAAAACAATTTTTATTTGTTTATTCGTAAACTAATTTTTATTTTATTTATTTTATTTTATTTTCTTTTTTTCGTAAAATAATTTTTATTTTATTTATTTTATTTTATTTCTTCGTAAAATAATTTTTATTTTACTTATTTTATTTTATTTCTTCGTAAAATAATTTTTTATTTTACTTAATCTTATTTTATTTTTTCGCAAAATAATTTTTTATTTTACTTAATCTTATTTTATTTTTTCAAAAAACAATTTTTTTATTTGTTTTTACTTTTATTTTTTGCTCGCCTATATTTTATTTCGTATTGTCGTCTCGCTTCCCGTCCCCACAAGGGATGCCATTTGTGAGATGCGTCCTGCCGACTCGTCAAAAGCAGTGACGCACTCAGAATTTTACCTTGAAAATGGTGTTGTCCTTGAAAAAAGGGATGCCACCCCGATGACCTGAAATGGTCTAAGATTTCGGGGGAATCTATAAATAAATGGTAAACCGACTCGCGTATTTAATAATATCAACAAATAATTATATCGTTTATTATTAAACCAAGAATGAAATATAAATGAAAGAAAAACGCCTTTAATGGCAAATAATAATGGTTCAAATAACTGTGAACAAACGTTTCAATGCTTATTTAATATAGGTCGCAGTAATGACGGGTCTACGGCGATACGACAATATTTTTCAACTAACAATATAATATTATTTCTCGTTTATTATTTAAATGACTAACCGGAATTACAATGTGACGAAATCTTAATGTTTATTACTTACAATCTAACGATATCGCGTCGCGCTGTGGCTCGATAAAATTTGCGAACAACAATGGCGACTCAACACGTGCCAATATACTTGAACAATCAATGGTACACGTACTGAGTCGTTTAATAGCAAAAAATACTCACGCCAACTACTCAGCACTCGCTTCTTTATGTTTCGATCACCCACAATGTCAGGTGAATTTCTCTCACACTAACCGCACGCAAATATTCACGTTTTACAATATATTTTTCACGCAATCTATCTTTTACACGCTTTCTCTATTATACGCTCCACTCTCACACAACCTGCACACACGAGGTCCTCCGTGGAAGTGAAGTTCAATGGCCGCTTCCGTCGTCTCCCTCGTTCAACCATGACCACGTTGCTCAATTAATAATACAAAGTCAAATTAATTACTATATGTTACGTAATTAATTTGATTGGCGATAATTCAAATGTCGAATTTCCCATTGGATAGTTTATTGGTAGTTTGAATTTGGTGCCGGAATTTGCATGATGGCGGCTTCACTGCTGGCCCAAATTTGGGGCGCCATCTCTCTCGTACGTTTCATACCATGTGAATATTTTATTTTATCGACTATTTTATCGATATATTTTATTGACAACCAAAAGTATGGTTATGTGACTGGTCCATGACTTTTGGAGTTGTGAACGATATTTGTTCAATTACGTTCAATTACGTCAATTCGTTTACGTTGACGTTAGAGATTTATCCGGATTTATTTCTTCAAGGAACATAAGCCAGTTCATTTAGTCTGGTTAGACGTTGGTTCATTATTTCAATGGATACGAGTCAATTCGTGTGGTTGAATGGTGGTTTATTTGGCTCGCCGATTACCCTGATGATGTTCATCGCCCCTGATGTCTTCATGGTTGGTGATCTTCTTTTTATTCATTCAATTTTTCCATTCATACTATACATTATTTATTATTTGATATTAATCATTACTTATGTTTTATTCTCCACAGCGCGACGCGTTTTTATATACAGAAATGTGATGGGTGAACAGCCACCACATCACAATATATGTCGGCGCACGGAACGAAAAACGAAAACCGGCGTCGACAATTTATTTTAAGTTTATTTTTAACAAATATTTTGTCATTCGTATTTTTTTCTTTATTTACTACCATTTCACTCGCATTCCTTCATAGATTGTAAATGCACATCTGCTTAGGATTATAATGTTCGCAGACTCTTCTGGGCTGCAATAAAAGTATGTCCAGGTTTATGATAAGGACTAATAGTAAGTGTCCACGTAGGGTATGCGCTCGCTGAGGTATACAAAGAGTGATGTGAGAGAGGGACATGCATTCTTATGACATTCCATCTTTTTCTCGAACGTAGCCACGGGCCGGACAGGAGTTTTGGGAGTCAGTCTAACCTGAGTGATAGAAGAGAACAGTTTTTGACAATATCTGTTGAAGTGGACGAACTCTGAAGTTTTTATTTTATCTGAGAAAACCGTGTCGAAGGCCCGTGGATTCGTTACACATCACTTGGAGTGTAACTCAATGTATTTCTTGCAATATCAACTGTGTGCCTGTCTTTTTATATTAATTGTGTGTCTAAGTTTATATTGTGAAATTTGGTTATAAACAAAAAAAAACTCGCATCGTACTGTGTATCTTCGCATATAAATTATCGTGTGTTTAACTTGTGAATTTCATACTATTTAATAATTAATATAGTTTGCTTATGAGTTAACGATAAAAGAATAAAGAGAAAACATTATAATGAATAGTGCTGGTATTAATTCGAACGTTCACGAGCCAATGGAACGTTCTGACGATAACGTTCTAACATATATATATATATTGTGGGGACGCGAGTCGATGCGTTATAAGAATATTATTTAAAAAAATAAAATAACAGTCGATGCAATATAAGAATATTATAATAAGAAATATAAAAATGAATATAATATTTGAGAAGAAAACATATGATAAGAAATATAAATATAAAAATAATATTCGAAAAGAAAATATTAAAATAAAACCGGATATTAGAAGGAAAAATATCAATTGTTATTCGAAATAAATACAAATAAAAATAAAAATTAATGTAATAACATTGATAGTGGTTGGAAAGGGCAAAAACAATTACTATAATAAATTAAATTGACCAAATTTCAGACTGGATTGCGGCGCTGAACATTATAATTATACAAAATAAGTGAGAATAATCGTTCAAAAGTGCACCGTTGCGCTGTGGATCGGTCATTATTAATTTTTGTTTTATTGTTTACTTTCTTTTGTTGTTGCCTAAAGTGCAACTAATAATATTTGATTCGCTAATTGATTTGTTTATTCATAACTGACTGACTAATGGACGGTACTGACAAATTATTGCAATAAATAAAATATAATAAAAAATCATTTCAAACAAAATTTAACAAAATAATAATTAGTTGTTTCTGAGGTTCGACTACTTTGCTACATACAGAATAATTCTACTGCATAAATTAAAATAATAACAATTAATTTGAATTAAAATTATATATTACCAAGCTTAAATCAATTTATTTGGATAGATTTTTCGGGATTTTCCATTTTTTTTTATTATACAAAATGAGTAAAAAAGCACAATCAGAGACAAAAATGGACGGCCAAACAAGCAATCCGGATGTTCCCCCTCCGGTTGAGACAGAGACTACTTCCGGTACGGTTCCCATTGATGATGTGGAAATGATGAGAAGAAGAGTTTTTGCCCTAGCTCGCGATTTAAACCCTTTAGAGTTACTAACACTAGTTGTATTTGGTCTAAGTTGTAAAAGACCAAACGATGTCTTGACGGATAGATTGACGAGAGCGGAACTGCGTAGATCATTGGGAGAAAGGGTAGCCGAATGGGATTCGGAAGTAGATGAAAGGGATGGAATACCACGTACATTAACGGGGTGGCAAGTAGAATCATCCTTTGATGAAGTCGTGGAAAAAGTACGATCGGGACAATTGGATTTTAGTCGAAATTCGATGGAAGTGTACTTAACTCCAAATCTTGAGCGAGATAAAAGACGGGAAATCAATCCACCAAACGAAAATAATAATAGAGTGCTGGAAATGCCAAATAGATCCGTGAATGAACAAGTATTATCAACGGGTCAGTCTATAGGGCGATTTAGAGATCCTATTTCATTCACTCAAGACGAAGATGAATCCGGAGCTCATTATGTCCCAAATTCATCCAAGAATAACGATCAACCCCCTTTATTTGACAATATGCCTACCCCACTCTGCAACGTTTAGAGTGTTGCAGGAACATTGCAGGAACCTTGCGGGAACGTTGCAGGAATGTTGCAGGAATGTTGCAGGAAGGTTGCAGGAATGTTGCAGGAATATATTGAGGATTGAAAAATTATATTTTGGATTTTATTCTGTTTTATTAATAATAATACCTTTCACTTATTATTATTTTTTTCTCTTTTTTTCGATTATATGAACAGACATCAAATAACTAAAAATTATGTACAGTTAAAAAACACTTCTCAGTTAAATTTTTCAGGTTATCTAAACGACGGACGTAGATGAATATTAACTGACAATTATGAACACTCGAAATTTTAAAAATATTAATTGGTATTTGAAATATTTCAATTTCAAGTAAAAATTATACTTAACTTTTCAATAATCAGGCATAAAATTCGACACAAAGATTCTACAATTTTCACAGTACACATGCTCCGAGAGTATAAACTTGATTGTGACGTGCCAGTACAATAAAATGCCATGGTGCCAAATGTTGACACATACGCACATCCATTTTGCCTATATTGGAATGTTGAAAATGTAACATTCTAATAATTATGAAACAGTGCTGCAATATTCATGCAATTATGAATATTATATAATAAAGCACGAGTGTTGCATGAATGTTGCGGGAATGTTGCAGGAACGTTGCAGGAAGGTTGCAGGAATGTTGCGGGAACGTTGCAGGAAGGTTGCAGGAACGTTGCGGGAACGTTGCAGGAAGGTTGCAGGAATGTTGCGGGAACGTTGCAGGAACGTTGCAGGAATGTTGCAGGAATGTTGCAGCAACATTCCCCAGCAATGTTCAATATCTTGTGAAAGAATATTGTTTAATAATTATGAATGCAAGTTGTAATGAGGTGGCTTGCCACTCATCACTTTTATTTGCGCCCAAGTAAATGTGTGCGAAGTGAGTGCGGAAAAGCGGTGGTCAACGTCGCCAATCAACAGCAGTGGTCATCACCGTCAAAATACCATCCGGAATACTGCCGAAATAATATTCCTAGTTACCGTAAAGTGGGGCAAAGGAATTTATTGACAATGGAAAGGGCAATCGAGGCTGAGGACGACGCTGCCGTAATTTCGTAATACACTTCCGACTTCACCGTTGAATCAGCACGTGTGTCAGGTGTGCGTTTTTGTGTGCCACGGCGAGATCGCAACCGAAGAATGGAGTCGATAGAAATGGGAAGGTCGTCAGACTGATTGGGCTGATTTAGTGAGTTTAAACTAAACAGCCAGTGGACAATCGATGGGATGGACACCCTAACAGACAACTTCGGAGATTTTGAAGAGCAACAGAACACATTTCCTCATGCGGAGTCGGACAGTCAAGTGTGTAGTGTGTGAGTATGAAAAGTATGGGTCATGAGTGTATTATGTATAGAATGAAATAGTATGAAGTCAAAATCGGGTCTTGTATACCCATCCGGTGAACGCCACGCGTAAAAAGACGAAAGTAGAGTCATTTGAAGAGAAGAAAGTAGAGTCAATAATTGAAATATAAGAAAGAGAGTAAATAAAATAGAGTTAAATAGAGAGAATTTAGAGTCATTGTAGAAAGAAATAATATTGTATTCAAATATATTGGTTTGGCCCTTAGAAAAGGTCAAACCAATATCAAAATTATTGTAAACATTTTTATCATATTATATTTAACATTTAAAATCATTTCGGTCAACAAATAAATATCTAAAGTCATTTCAACATTAAATAAATCATGTATAGACCAATTTATTCATATTAATATTATTTGAGCATGCTATATTATTTTCAGAGCCTTGAGCATTTCCCCAGGATTCTTTTAGGTTAATGTAACTGGGGTGGAATCCCTTGTAAAAGAGTAAGTTGACGGTAACTCCGGTGTAAAGAGTGAAATATCCGGACTCTAGCCTTTTCGAGGAAAGGCGGCCGTCACAAAGTATATGAAAATATATCATAATTATGATACAGTGCTGCAATATTCATGCAAATATATTTCAGAAAAAAATTCCTTTAATATTCATCTTATATAACCAGTTCGCAAAACTGTACTAAAACTCAAATGGCAAACTTATAACCATCATCAAATTTAATATACATATAGTCCACAGAACTCGATGCAATTGCATCACTAATTATAATAAGTGATCATTCAATTAGGAAATGGCCATAGGCCACAATGTTGCCGCTGCAATGTTCCTGCAACATTCCTGCAACATTCACATGTAATGTTCCCGCTGCAATGTTCCAGCAACATTCCTGCAACATTCATATTGCAACGTTGCCACTGGAATGTTGCAGGAATGTTGCAGCAACGTTCGGAATGTTGCGCAAGGTTCGAAACATTGCTGCAACATTCCTGCAACATTCCACGCTGACTGGGTTAGAAGCCGAGCCCCTACGGTAACTTGTGCAGATGGTTTCATCTAGTCCAATGATGCAAGGTAATCTTCGAAGAGCCACTAGCTCCAGAATAATGGACCCAACGAGTCGGAGATCGAGGAGCGATCCAATGGGACAATTCAAGACAGAACCACTATCAATACACCCCCCGTCAGCCCCAGACGACTATCTCGCTTGGGTTAAAAATTTAACTTTTGATGTTAACCCCCAATCAAATACATCAACTTCCAAATAAAATCCTTTTAATATTCCGGGTAGAAATAGAACTTCGGAAAGAATATTCAAGATTAATAGTAAAATAATGGACCACAAAATCAAGTTCTCAAGGAAATCGAACAAAGATGGTGAAGAATACTTGAGATTATTGTATGAGGTTATACAACAATATGGACTCACGGAGGAGGAAAACTTCCAAATTATTCCAGTTACATTGGATACACCCGCGCTAGATTAGTTTAGGGCCGAAAAGAACGAAATGAAAGGCTATGGCGACTTAATAAAGCAATTTCGTGAGAGATTTTCGTATATCGACAATGAAACAGCGTTATGGGAAGAGATTAGATTAACTCGTACACAAGGGACGAGTGAACCTTTGTCAGAATATCTAACAAATATTCAGGCCCTCTTCCTACGGTTGGACCAAGACATTCCAATTAGAGAGCAAATGGAAGTAGCTTTCAAAAATCTTCACCCTAGAATTATGCCATTAATTGATAGAAAAAAGATAAATGATTATGGAGAATTTGTAAAACAAGGTCAAGAGGTAGAGCTGCGGTCACAATATATGTTTCAATACCTTCCGCCCCCCCCCCCCCCTCCCTTCGGAAAAGTTCTCAGTACCCAAAACTGCGTGGTCCCGATCTAGCGGTAGAAAAGCTTTAGGGTTATCAGCCTTTGAAGGGAATGATGAATTAAACGCTACAGATACTACCCCAGAGAGAAGTAATTCAATGCCGAATAACAAGAATTTACAGAAAAAACCCAAACAAGCTAAAACGTTAGCAACACAAACCGAAATCTTTCCCCCTTCGGCAAGCCCTCCGGAAAATATAAGCATATGTTATATAATTGTAAACAACCGGGACATTTTAGTCGAGCATGCCATTTACCACAGAAGCCGCGAATACCTAAAGTGATGGGAAATCCCCAGATGAATTTTAATCCTAACTCGAATTATAATCCTAATTCCTCTTATAATCCCAACCCCAATTACAACCCTCAATTAAATTATAACCCAAATTCAAACTATAACCCCCAATCAAATTATAATTTCGATCCAAACCAAACCTTCAACCCAAATAATAATTATAATCCCAATCCAAATTACAACCTCAATCACAACCCTCAACTGAGTCATAATTTGAATCAAGGCTTCCCCCCAAATTCCGGCAATGATATAAGTTACAATCCAAATCATACTGGAAATTCTAGTAAACCACCCGCGAATAAACATTACCAGGGAAACTAGAACAGGGGACAGTAAACGCCGCAACTGATCCCCTCATTTCGAATCGAGAAAATATGGCGGCCATCACACCCATCACTAGCGAAATGAGTACAGATACAGACGACTTAATAGTATGGGAAAACAATCAACGGATAGATTATGTGGGCGCGTATGATATTACACTAGCCGAAGCTGAGGTCGTCACTGCGCCACAATTTTTAAAAATGTTGGTGCAAGATCGCGGGAAAAACCGGAAATTTACTGCCGTACAATTGGGGGAGAACAAATTCAGAGCTTCGATTGACACAGGAGCTACTAGGACGTTCGTTGGTCCGTCGTTCAGCAAATTGATTAAAGAATATACGGCAAATGCAGACGGAACAATGAAAGTAGCCGACGGTTCAGAAGTGGCATTGCTGGGCTGTGCAATCCTCAAGTTAGAAGCAAATAAAGAAGATTGTACTCTTCCGGTGCGGATTTGTAGTACATTATCGTACGATGTAGTGTTAGGGATGGACTTTATTGCAGCCATGGGTGTCGAATTCAAGGGAAATAACTGCAGATGGAAGAGTGAATATAGGAACTCAAGCAAATATAGTCCATGCCCATCCGGTTAGAATTGAGAAACATTAATGCTAGTGGAAGATAGTCCGGAGATGGTACTCCAGGAGTTAGAATCATCCCGTATTGTACATATTTCCCCTGAAGTAGCTGATTGCATGCGTGTTACGTTTGCAAAATTAATTCCTCCGGAGCCCAAAATCCTTAGAGTCACCCCTTATTTAAAACATAACATTGATGTACAAACATCCCCCATCCGGCAAGGTACACGCAGATACGCTCCCCATATTTTGAAAATCGCCCAGGAAGAAGTGGATAAGATGCTGACCGAGGGCATTATTGAACCATCCCAGAGCCCATGGTGCAGCTGGCCAGTCCTGCATAGGAAACCAAACGGGAAATATAGGTTTTGTATTGACTTTCGAAAAGTTAACGAAGTCACAAAGCACGATTCCGTCCCTATGCAGAACCTCGATGAACTGCTGGATCAGTTGCAAGGAGCTGTTTACATCTCAAAGTTAGATTTGTCAAACGCCTTTTTTCATATTGAGCTCGAGGAAAGTTGCAGAGAAATCACAGCTTTTGCAGTCCCAGGCAAAGGTCTTTATCAATTTAAGCGTATGGCATTCGGTTTAAGAAACGGTCCGGCTTCATTCCAAAGACTCACAGATGAAATTATCCCTCCGAATTGGTCACCATATGTACGAAAATACGTTGACGACTTTATAATTTTTACGCGTACGTTGGACGAACATGTAACGTGGGTAAATCACGTGATAGAAAAATTAAACGAAGCGTTCGTGATTAGGACAAGCATTTGAACGAATTGACATTCGCAATCAACATTGCTGTCCAATCAACCACTGGAGTATCTCCAGCCTTTTTGAATACGGGGCGAAACCCCAAACCAATAGTTAGCTTGAGAGAGGAAGTTGCGAATCCGGAAGTATTAGAATCTAACGATCCGGTAGCGTGGAAGGAGAGAATGCTAAGGCTGAAATAACTGCAAGATCTAGTTCAAAAACATTTGGGTACCGCATATATTAGACAATCAAATTATTATAATCGGGGAAGAAGGGATATACGGTTCAAAATAGGTGATAGGGTCATGAAGAAAAATCGGAAGCTGTCTCAAGCAATACAGAACTATATGGCGAAATTAGGCCCAAGATTTATCGGTCCATTCACTATTACTTGTATTATTTCCCCGGTTATGTACGAACTCACTGACGATGACGGAAAAATAATAGGAAAATGTCATATAAACGAGTTGAAGCCCTACCATTCGAATAATATGTTACAGGAGGAGCAGCAGAGCCATGCGGAGGAACGACGCGAAGTACCGGGGACGTCCCCGGCTTCATTATATTCCGGTAATGGGAGAAGTGGGGAGCCCATGCTGCCCATTCACGGAAGAAAGAGAAGAGGAGGAGGAAAGGTTAGAGAGGGAGAGAGAAAGGGAAAGAGTCCTGAAAGAAGAGAAAGAGAAAAGGGAAAAGAGAGTAAAGGAGCGAGAGGAAAAAGAAACAGAGCGCATAAAAGCGATTCTGAAGAAGAAGGAACCGGTGAAGAGAAAAGCGAAGGCGGTAGGAAAAGACCTGAAAAGGAAATCTCCGACACCCCCTACGGTACCGCCCAACACTTCGGTCACGACAAATCCCCCTTCTCTAATCCCAACCACCTCATTATTCCCAGCTCCCACTCACCCGACCCCCCAAATAACCCAGCCCCGTATGCCCTACGTTCCCAAAACCTTCCCCGTATCCCGACCCCCAACCATCCCCGCCGGTCTACAGCCCCAAATTCCATTAACCCTCCCTACAGCCCCCCTCGCCTTAGACCAAGACGCGGAAGAGCGGATTGCTAAGCGAGTCGCCGACATCCTCTCCCAACGAATCCTGAATAAATCCCCCAATCCTAGCTATTCAGCCATAACCCAACTTCCGGCAGTACCTTTTCCTCCCTAACCTATAAGGATGAGAGCCCGTTTCCCGGAGTTAATTGCCCAAACACCTACCGTCCCAACCCCATCCCAACCTCCTCGACCCAGAGCCCGCTTTCCCGAATCAAATACTCAAACCCATACCGTCCAACCCCCATTCCAACCTCCTCGACCTAGAGCCCGCTTCCCCGAATTAGTCAACGTCGTCCGGAATCATTTGTTTACCGATACGAATAATACCCCATCCCATCGTCCCACTTCGGTTCCTCTAATGTCACTAGCTATACCCAAACCCGCAAATCTCCCAACCCCTACCGATCCGGAAGATAATTTCTCCGGAGAGGAGACCCCGCCACGGACCACGACCTACTATCGTGTCAGGCCTAAAGAGAGTCGGAGGAGATAGTTGCTGGAGATGTGGACACCTCGGACACTTCCACCGAGCTTGTGATGCGCCAAAAAGATGGCGTTATTATTATATATGTGGGTGGAAAGATGTAGACGTGGCGACGTGTCCCCAATGCAAAGAGGCATGGAAAAGGATCCAATACCCCGAGTAAAAAATGCACCTTCTGTGCCGAATAATCAAAACAATTAAAGAGAATAAAAGACGGTCCTACGGATGTACCATATATACGGCAACAATACCCAAAACCCAAAAAAGTCCCCGTGTTACCGTAGTAGTCATTTAGTATCCAAATTTAGTCAGTTCAATATCCATATTATTACATTAAAGATAATTAATTATGGTTGGTCCAATTCAAATAGTGAAATAATTGGTAATTATTTGATTGGTTGGTAATTATATTTTTGATTTTACCGCCAATGTCAGCCATCTTGCTCCAGTATTCTATTCTCTCATTGGAGAATTTTTTAACAAGTAAGATGGTCGCTTATGCACTCGAGCGCCACCTTGACTTAGTTGTCGCCACGATTAATATTATCGCCATGCATCGATTATTGACATTTCGATCGTGTGAGGTTAACCCATGCTGGGTATTCAATGTGAATATTATAGTGTTGTTGCTCACGACTATTTATTATAATTTTGGCTGTTGGATTCTTCCATTGGAATTTCACTTTGGATGGATATTTTGTATTGAATGCTGCTTTCCTCTATATGATTGATAGATGATAGACAAATGTCTTAATGTTGGTTATCCGGATGATTTTCTATTGGTGGATTGTATCCTTTGGTTGTCTCTGCGTCCCAGGTGAGGCTCACTTAGTGTCTTTTTATCTCATATATTTTCACGTTCGTTCATACTTTACTTAATTCTAATTGTACATATACTTTTTTGTCCACAGCGCGACGTTTTATTCGAGAACAATAACTAAAAAATAAATTATGTGATGGGTGGTAGGCCACCACATCACAATACATATATATATTGTGATGTGGTGACTTTCCACCCATCACATCTTTAATTATAATTAAAATTATAATAATGCTCGTCGCGCTGTGGAAACAAAAATGTATAAATTAATAATAAGTGAATAATAATGAATGAATGAATATATAGAATGAATGTCAAACGTAAGGTTGTAAAAAATGATCTCACGTGTATTGGATGTCCACGTGTTTAACCCTATTGAGTAATGATTTGAGGCAGTTATAAATGTAAATGATTATTTTTATCAAAGTAATAATGAATTGATCTAATGAGTGAATGAGTACCACAATGTTGATTAAGTCTACTGAATGTATATACAATTTAGATTATGAATAAATGAGTTTAAGGGGCGGCAAAACTGACGATGGAATGTGAGAGTGCGTTTTGCGCCCTCGCGTTCCGCGGCAAGTTTGATAAGCTGTATATCAATGCCACCATGTTTTTCCAGGGAGTTGCTGGCTCTAAATGATTGAGGTACCTCGAGGGCCCCAAAATTTTGTAATTTTTTTTAGTTCCAAAATTAACTGAATTCAAGGGAGCGCTTTTTCGATGTTTCAACATCGCGATTTCTTTCACGCAAATAACAGCCACACCAAATAACAATTTCATAATTCTTTTATTCAAATTGAAGATACAAATAATAATTATGACGCTTGTTTTCCCGAATCATGATTAATAGGAAAATCCATATGCATTGCATATATATGAATTTTACACATATAAATGAATTCATTTCAGATAAAATTTATATTTTCAAATTCATTCCACATAAATTTGTTATAAAATGAATTCATACATTCGTGGTTTGGGGCGTCACCGATGGGCGGTGCGGTTGTATCTATTATTTTCGACATTTTCGGCGTCCATTCAGTATTGTTACAAAATTGGTTGAGTGTGGATGTATTCCATCCAATTTATTGAAGGATGAGCAATGATGGTAAGTGAATTCATATAATTATGAATAAATATGTTTTATTTGTAATTTTAATTATTACTAATTTTTATTTTTTTTTCAGGAATTTCTGGTGAAGAGGCAGGAGGTGATGGTGCACCATCAGGAAATGGTGCACCATCAGAAAATGGCGCGCCATTAGAGGCCGTTAATGGTAAGTAGCTTCATTTAATTATGTATGATTATATTTTATTTAATAATTTTAAATATTACAAATTTTTTTTTTTTTTTTCTTGAAATTTTAGGTGTAGAGTCTGAAGCTGGGGCACCGGTAAACTTACGGGAAATTGTAGAAAGCCTCAGGAGAACAGTGGAGCACCAAGCGACCGTAATTGATGGATTACTGCAGCTGCAGCAGCCACAACAACAACAACGACAGCAACAACAACAACAACAGCAGCAGCAACCGCAGCGGCGTGGTTTACGTCGTAGAGGTAAATACTTTTTTTCATTTATTTATTGTAGAGATTCAGTAGAATAATTTTTTTGTTTATAATTTCAGGGGTCGCAGGAGGTGGTGCCTCAAGGGCACGGTGGTATGGGCGGAGGGCGCTTTATCAGCCGCCCAAAGGCAGTGGGTCCGCTATTCACTACCACTATAATTCATAATTATTCATGTATAAAAATTATTATTTAAAGAAAAGAAATAAACATATTTGTTATAATAAATACTTATACAAATATGTTTCATTACATTTTATATTCATAATAAACTATTTTAATATAGATTCTAAATTAGAACTACAAATAATGAAATAATATATATATTTTATATTTTCTTCATTCTTTCAACTTTCCGTCGCTCTTGAGCAATTGCCTCCTGTAATTATATAACAAAAAATTTTATTCTTCAATATTATTTAAATATATTTACATATAAAAAAGTTATTACTTTACCATATTATATCATAATTTCGTTTCTTGTAACACATAACTCGACATGGTGGGAATGTAATTGGTGCATACATACGCGCGACAACTGTATCATTTAACCGAAAAAAGTGCGCATACTGAAATGAACATAAAATTTATTTAAAGTATGAATATAATTCTCATCATACATAGAATCCAACTTTTTTTTCACCTATATCTTGTTTGGGAATATTATCATCATAGATACTGCTTGTGAAATTATTTAAAAACATCCGTTAGCCTGATGAATTGAATGCATTTTTTAGTTAATCTACTCATGCACTCAATTCATCAGTTACCAGGGCACACCAACGAGGAGGTGGATGTCAGAATTGATCATTTATGAAATTTTATGATTACTGGTTCAAATATTATTTGATCGTTCTTCATAATTTCATTAATGATCATTTCGTGCCCCACAAATGACATTTGATGTCATTGAAATTAAATGGGGAATCATTCGAATGACATTTGGTGTCATTGAAATTAAATGTGGAATCATTCGAATGACATTTGGTGTCATTGAAATTAGATTTGGAATCATTCGAATGACATTTGGTGTCATTGAAATTACATTTATAATCATTAAAATGAAATTTGGTGTCATTGAAGTTAAATTTGACGTCACTATTGTGACATTACGTTACAATAGTTTTAAAGTGATTGTTGTGTACTGATCATGGACAGCAAATACATGTCTGATCATGATCAGTGTTTATAACTTTCTGGAAATATTCTTCTTTATCGCGTTCAATAACGTCGATTAAAGAAGGAACATGAACATCCGTAGCATCCTTATCTAAAGGAAAATGCTCTATCTTATTCGCAGTAAGCATATGCAATAGATGACTACGCATTTTTTCGTGATCGTACCGGACTGATTCGGGCGCTAACCCATGCAATAAAGTGACTGCGAATGCTATGGAAAACACTCCGCAATCATACCCGTTGGGCTGTTGCTGCACAGTTGGAAATATCACCGTGTTATGATTCAACTCATAAAAGGGAAATGATTTGGTGAGATACTTACGACAATCTTCATGTAGTACTTTCTGATTCAGAGAATCAAAAATGTAAATGTTTTGGGTGTCGTAATAGCTGCAGACCCAGTGTTCATCGCGTATATTCAATATTTGTATATGGTTCTTGAACGGGCAGGCTGGTTTAATTGTTTCTGGCCTCTGTATCAGCAAACAGCTTTTTTGCTGATAAAACCCGTCGGTGAAATCTCGGAATATTTCCTGAAACATGTCCATATGGTCACTTGTGAGCAAATCTCGGCGCATAAGTATCCCATACGTATCATATCTGTGATCGATCCTTTTCACTGGTCGACCGCTCATCGATGTCGCATTATTTTTCAGGCTGACTCTCCTCATATCCGGTAAGGAAACACAATTTTCACGGCATTCCATTTTAACTTCGTTGCAAAGTATTTTCAAATTGACCGTTGGGTCGTTCGATTCCCGCACTGGCATGTTCCGCTCCAGTCTGCTATCGATGATTTCATGTAACAAACAGTTGCTATAAAAACCATCCAGGATTGGGACCATTTGTTCCCAAACATGAGGATCTTGCTTTATGGTGAAATCCAGCATACCTTTTGGTGTCCAAAAGATGAAAATGCAACTTTGGGCTTGGGAAATCCCCATAGCTCTGTAATAGACGTTGCTATTCCAATTGATGTCCGTCAAATCTTTGTTGAACCATGTGTTCACACTATTTGTTTTCTTCGCGACAGCTTCTGCAGGTGTCGTGTTTCTGGCTGCGTATGGGCATTCAACAATGACTATTGCCCCATCTGCCATTATCCCTTCAGGCGAAGCTGCAAGACCAGGGTAATTTTTGTTCACAATGATCCCGCAATTCCGAACTTGGACTTTCTTCAGCTGTTCGTAATCTTTCAGCGCCTGCTTTCTGCTTCCAATTTGATATTCTGCCATTACTGATTTCATATTTGCGACCCTCATGATTTCGCAAACTACATTCGCTCGAGATGTTGCTTTGTTCAATTTGAAAACACGTCCGAAATCCCGAGCCAGTAAATATTTTCGGCTCAAATATAACCATTTCGTAATTTCTAGTTGGCCTCGAGTTATTCTTTCCGTGCGCTCTGCATCTTCTGTTGCCTCCTCAAGAACTTCAATATGTCTTGAAAGTCGCTGCTGGTAATCATGTGTAGTAATATCCGGCTGCTGACTGTGGAGACCATAATCTTCGGCGCTGCAACTCTTTTTCAATCCTTGTATTGACGACTGCGACAAAACATTACAGTCAATTCCTCTTTTTCTTTTGCCTTGCTTTTGGGTGGCATTAAATGATTTTTTTTTGGTCCGTGCTGATTCCATTTTTGAAACAAGTGTTGGAACTTCTGATCCCATATTCCTTATGTATGTTGAGAGCACCTCGCCCGTATTGTGTGCTACAACTGCTACAGCAATGTGAGCCCCATAGGCACCTCGCTGAGACACCAATGTTCTTTTGCCATTATTTGCTTTGCATACAAGTGCAAAAAAAGATTCGGCAATATTGGAAGTTTTATTTGTCAATAAACTTTTGACATGTGTTGTAAAAACAACTATTGCATCTTGAAGATGGTCGAATAAGCCTATATTGCGCAATGATGGAATTAAATTTCGTTCCTCATCTTTCATTTCACCATTGCAAAAATACGCAGCACATTGCTCGTGGCTGCCAAACACGACATTTTTTATGTCATCTCTTAATTTCTCCATTTTTTCGTCCATATTGTATTCTTGAGCAATATGGTATTTGGCTGCAGCCCTGACGTCTCGAACTATCCGTTCCACTCTTCCGGATATGGATTCTTTCAGTTGTGTTACAAGACGCTGTCTTCCGCCTTGTCCCAAGCGTGTTATAGTTTGCAGTTTCTTCAACGATTTTCTGAGACATCTGAAAATATGGTTGACACAATCAACCTTTTCAACCTCGATGTCCCCGTATGGTGCAGCATTTTTCACTTTAAGATAGACGCTGCTATCTCGATCAGAAATCATCTCCTTGTAAATGAGACCGTGTCGCTTCACGCTTTTTTGAAAACCTTCCAAAATAATAGAAGCCTCCATACTTTGGGAGCTTTGGGTTTTCTCCCAATTTTTATAGCAGCGGTGTTTTTTCGGTTCTCGTCCCAACCTCTCGGCGCGTCTACAGGCGACACAATATCTGTTTCTATAGTCGCTAAATAAAACTTCACCAGTTTCGTATCCAATTATGACTGCTGCTCCTGCGTCCGAGTTCCCACCTGACGCGTAACTCCGTTTTGCCCAAGCTCCATCGACGATCACCGAAATGAGGGGGATTCCTTGATCATTTACTGACCCCTTTTCGAGCGCTATCCGGCGCTCCTTTTCTCCCGCTGCTTTCATAGCGCTCTCTGCGCATTGAATCCATCGATCGTAGATTTCTTTTTCACATAATTTCATGTATGTTGGTGAACTCATACATGATATATTCATTGCCGCCAGCATTTGTTTCATCTGCTCATGCCCGAATCCTGCTGCATGTGAACCAACTACAGCAGCTTTATTTATTTTCAACAATCTTTTTTCTGAATCATCGGGCTCGGACCAAATTTTATCAACTTAACCACACATTTCACATTGAAAATAAAACAATGTTCGAAGTCCGCATCTTCGTTGGCCAGTCATTTTAATGTTGTCGATGGAGCAACTGTAGATGGAGTGATTGCTGAGTCGGGACTTCAGTTCTTCAAACACGTACATCATTGACACGATATGTCGGTCGTCCTGTGTGATTCCTTCCTCCATCTCGAACTGGTCCAAAGGTTTTAACGTGCATAATTCTTGCGTTTCGTCATTGCTGTATGCGATTTCGTTTCCGTACTCAGTTTGTGGCGGTAATTCTTCTGTACCGAGAAAGTTGCACTTTTCATCAAGAACCTCTTCACTTTTCGACTGATCCCGAAGTGCTTTTTTAAATTTGCTAAACAAGACAAATGTATTCCACAATTAATGAATACTTTCAATTGAAGCAACACTGTAAACGAAGTAAGAAAGAAAATGCTATGAAATTCTTATAAGATAAATGACATTACACAAACTAAGGGATATATGCGTTACTTTCAAGTCATTTGGCAATAATTTTAACCATTTTTTGAGTGTGAATTAATGTGCAGTACATATCTAAGCTGCATCCCTCAAACCGTGTCTTATTTTAAATCAAATTTCGTGCCCTATGTGCTTATTTCAAGTAAGTAAAAACAAATCGCTAAAACTCCACGTTCATAAGTGAATAAATAAATAGTTTTTCCAAAATTTACGGCAAAGAACACTGCTTCATTTTCATTCAATAGATTCTAATGTAAAATAATTGGGTTTCATCAGCAACATTATTTATTTCATGGGTATGTAGAAGCATTTACAAATGTACTTTGTCATTTCATTTCAAGATAGGTTTTTATCAAATGACGAATACCATATGGAATTTACATATGAATATATTTCATTGTATTTCTGTTTAACAATTGTCGCTTACTATTGTTTTCTCCAACTACATATGTATCAATTATGCCAATAAATTTACTCTTGAAATCTTTTATAACTTTCACTTCATGAATTTTAATGGGGAATAATATTTTTTGCGTCAATCACATGATTCATTTCATTGGTATACCAATGATATTGATCATTTTTTTCACTGAACCAAATTATTTCCTATTATGATTTATGAAATGAAAATTATAAATAGTTTAAAGAGTTCGTAACTTATAATGATGCAGACGAATAGTTAAAGAAAACAATGATGAAGAACAATCAGTTTTTATAAATAAAACGATAAATATTCATATAGATATTAGGGTGGGCCAAAAAAAACTACTATTTTTTTTTATCCGAAACAGAAAAAGTGGTTCCTGGGTACTTTTTGAGAATATTTACCAAGTATGAGCTCTTAATATTCATATGAAGATCCTTGTCATCGTCGTTTTTCATTTTTCTCAAGGCTCATATTAAAAACAGCATATCTCATTATTAAATAATTATTTAGCAAATTGATTGTACATATTTTCGAAGGAAATCGAACGCCTTACAAAAAAGGCCTCTTGTAATTTTTCCATAAATTTAACCATTTAAAAGATATTTGAGGTCAAAGTTTGACAATTGTAAAGAAAAATTTTTTTTTTTCGTAATTTTGTAGCTCACTGGAAAGTAATCATCATCAAGTGACAAAAGCATATTTTTATTGGAAAGTGAACGGTCTACACGAAAGATCACTTGGTTTTAATCGATTGCTCTAACCGTTTAGAAGATATTCGTATCTCAAACCCAACAATGCTTGTTGATTTTCATGATTTATTAGTAATGATTTCAAATGTATTCATTTAATTCTTCAGTTTTAGAAATATTGAAGAATAAAATTTTTTGTTATATAATTACGGGAGGCAATTGCTCAAGAGCGACGGAAAGTTGAAAGAATGAAGAAAATATAAAATATATATATTATTTCATTATTTGTAGTTCTAATTTAGAATCTATATTAAAATAGTTTATTATGAATATAAAATGTAATGAAACATATTTGTATAAGTATTTATTATAACTAATATGTTTATTTCTTTTCTTTAAATAAGAATTTTTATACATGAATAATTATGAATTATAGTGGTAGTGAATGGCGGACCCACTGCCTTTGGGCGGCTGATAAAGCGCCCTCCGCCCATACCACCGTGCTCTTGAGGCACCACCTCCTCCGGCCCCTGAAATTATAAACAAAAAAATTATTCTACTGAATCTCTACAATAAATAAATGAAAAATAAACAAATGATCTGTACGAGAAATACACACGACGGAAGTGAAACTTATAGTATTCCTCTCTCTCTTTTCATTTCATTCTCTCTTTTTTTCTCTCTGAGGTTAGTTTGAAGATTATATGTTAAATAATTCAACGACGAAGCCTAGATTTTTTCTTTCTAATATTTTGTTACACATGAATGAATTTCGATTTATGTACAGTTCCAAAAATTTTCAATTTATTTAGAATTATCCAATATACTGTTTACAATTATTCAATTTATTTACAATTATTCAATATCACATAAACAACAATATTATAATTAAAATTTACAATTACATTTAGCAATCATGTGACATTTTCATTATCAATTTCACGAATATTATTCCCTAATGTCGTGATAATTGGGCGATGGTAACTAAAGTGCGAGATATATACATTAGCACTCAAATTCTTAATGAATCGTGCAAAAACTGCATCGATTGTTGTCCCGTGTCTAGTCGTACTAATGTTCCTATCATTAACAATATCCGAATTAAAGGTGTTTTTGAAAAAGCTCAATAACTTTACAGATTCATTCTTCGCGAAATTTACATTAAAATCTCCCGAAATAATCATCGGAATTTTCCGTCAGTGGCGAACGGCAGTGATGTGATGGGAGCATCCGTGGCGCCTGCGCACTAGCAATATTTCCCTTTCCACGCGGAAAATACAGAGGCTACGGCTATACACTTGCTAGAGTGTGAGAAAAATATTGCTAGTGCGCAGGCGCCACGGATGCTCCCACCACATCAGATCGCTATGACGTTTTTTCGTGACGGTCTTGAGACTTGAGTCGGTTTTACTCCGGTCATCGGAAATCCATGACGCGGGTTAAGAAGTTTCACTTCAAAAAGTATTTACCTCTACGACGTGAACC